>SKCR01025224.1:55000-382597 GCA_019454045.1 Zanthoxylum bungeanum
ATTCAAAAAGCAAGTAGATATCCCTAAAAACTAGGACTTTCACTGAAGACCAGGACTTTATTATAACAAACAAAATGCCAGTAAACTCCTTCAGGTTTTACCTGCGTCGCGGCCCAGAATGGGTGATTTGGTGGCGGGGTTCCATCGTTTCCAATAAAAAAAAAATATATAATAATATCAAGAGTCTTACAAAGTCAACCAAGCCCAAAATGGTGTGAGCTGTTTGGTTCAAAAAGTTAAATGAGCGAAACTGGCATGAATTGGGTTTTTTTGGGCTAAATTGGACGGACATAAGTTCAAGCATCAACTTACATACAAAAATCTTCAAGCATTTTACTGATAAAACTGTTAAATTAATAAACCCTCCAAGCTATTTCGCATCAGTTACCAAATTTACTTTTGATCCTATTCTTTAACAACCAGAGCATCTAAATTTTCGGAAATTAAAGCTTGAATAAACATCAGAAATAAGAATAAAAACTTGAATAATTCATCTTTAAACATCTTGGTTGATTTGGATCAAACTTGCATTCTTTCTTGTAGAATGTAACTGTCTAATAGGAAAAGAAGGAGAAAGTAAATTAAAATAGGAGTATTTCAAGATATAATATTAAAATATAAAGTAATTAAAAATTTAAAATATAAAAGGAATCCACTCTTTAAATAAATGATGATTGAAAAATGATATTTATATAAAATAGTGATAAAACAGTAAGAAAATAGCAATCAAAACTGTGTAGTTTTTTTTTTTTTTTTTAATCACAATTTTATACGAATATCAGTTTTGCCTCACAGTTCACACAACTGCGATAACATCCAATTTTTCAGAGTGGGACATTAGAGGCATTTCTATGAACACTAGGAGGTTTTTCTTTGACCAGCTACCAAACAAAGACATTAGAGGCATTTCTATGAAAAAGAAATTTCTTGCTATATGTTTATTATTGTTTTTTCCAAAAGCTTCCTGTTTGGAAGAAGCCTGTCTCTTTAGTCTTTGGTTTCCACCTTTTGACTTGGAAATATGCCCAAGTCCAAAACCAAAGATGCAAAAATCTTTCTTCAAAAAAGGAAGATCAAAGTTTGCCTTCTCATAAATGAGCTAAAATTATCAATTTATTGGAAATTAAATATAAGTCACTATTCCTTTTCCCTTTGATTCAAGTTTCTTTTGTTTATTAGAAAATCTAATAATCAATAAGCTAATCCAAACTTTTTAAGCCTTATGTGATCTTTCAACTAATTTAGTAAATATACACGAGCAAAAGATGTTTGTCACGTTTTCAAAGGGTGTGGTTTGGTGGTAAGGTGCTTAAAACTTAATTGTCAGAACTTGAGTTTGAGTCCAGATGGTGCATTTCTTGTAAGAGTTTAGGGTAGCCTTTTTGGAGTTGGTCATTGGATCGTCAATCCGAATAATATATTGTAAATTTTATTATTTATTAATAAAATAACAACATTTTCATTTCAAACATTATTAATGGTTATGCCATTATGCATATTAAATTGATATATAAATATGCTAAGAATGACATCGACCTTAGAATAGTCATGTAGTAATACTTAAGGGTGGCAGTTTAGCCCGCGGCCCGGCCGGCCCGTGGTGGAAAAAGCCCGGGCCGGGCCTTAAAATGAAAGCCCGACTCGGGCCCGGGCCCGGGCCAAATTTAAAAAAAAAAAACATAAATATATATATATATATATATTTAATATGTTTGTATCATTTTTATTTATTTTTAGCATTTAAATTGTTAATTTATCAACGAAACTTGTGATTTATTTATAAATTGTCTTTGTATATAGTGTAAATATAGTTTTTATTTATATATTTTTAATTTTTAAATTTTTTTTTTAAATTCGGGCCCAAAAAAAAGTCTGGGCCCGGCTTTTCCCATGCCCGGGCTTTTTTTGGTTGGTCGGGCTCGGGCCGGGCTTGCAAAAGCCCGGCCCGGCCCATTGCCACCCTTACTAATACTGGACACTGGGTGGTCCGACATTGTGATAGTATTATTATTATTAACTATTATTAAAGTAAATATTCATAATTCGTTGGTTTTTTAATATGGTCGAATTCCTATGACCTAAAAGACTAGCACATGTCGTATATTTGAATTGGAGTTCTAATAGTTTAACTCGATATACCATGAGCTTTTGAAGCTCGTATAGACATGTGGGTATTCGTTGGAGCGAATACTGAATGACTCACATGTGATTCCTAATAGTTGGAAGTACACACCACCATCAATAGAAATGTCATCGAGTCGAGTAGCATATGTGATCCTTTGACTATAGGATAATACTGATTTTATGTGAGAATCTCCACACTTAGATGTCATGTATGTCAGAAATATTTCATGGTCTGGCCTCTAGATGTTCGTTGGGTGTGGACCGATACACTCGTTAATCAAATGCGTATCAAGATAGGATCTGTCGGCCCGTATGTGTACTACAGATACAAAGGGATTTAGGTATCCATATCAGTAAGTAATGATTCTTAAAACTTTGGCCAAAGTCGATCACTTATGGTGGATCACATATATTATAAATAGTTTCTGATTAGTTGTAAAGAATCACGGACATATGGACATGAGATATGCGTCTCGAAAATTTGACGGTGTATTATATGTTTCCTAAGCATAACTCGGATAGCATATGACGGAGGGATTGATAAACACATGTGATGACCTCGACTTGTATAGTTCAAAATGTCGTTTGTGTTCTTCGCGAATTCGGAGGTGGCCGAATTGCCTACATATATGATAGGTTTAAATGACGAACGTATTTGGACTTAGAGAATCACACAATATGAGATGTACTCGTTGGGTAGCCGATAATTTTTGGTAATAAATAATATTAGATATTATAATTATCAACTAAAGTAATTAAATATTATTGGATAACATTGATTATTTACTTTGATCCAAATGGATCAATTGGATTAATCCAAAATTACAGAAGAGCTTTATCATAATTTCATAAATATCTATATTATTTGAGTATATTTTGGTAATTACAAATATATAACAATAGATGTATTTGTCTTGATTTAATGATAGACATGTAAATACTCATTTAATCATATATATTTGGACAAATTAGATTAATTCCACATAAAAATTTATTATAATTTTTATTAATTAAAAATTATCTAAATTATGCTATAAATAGGAGTAAAAATTTGGCTCTTGGAAAACGTGATCCCCCAACCGTTCTTTAGATCGTGGCGCCTGACATTTTCTCTGCTGCTTCGTCTCTCTTGCTTTCTTCATTTGTTAGAGGAAGAGAGTAGAGTATGAGATATATAGTGGATTTGTTAGTTTAAGTTTCAATTGTTTGGATTAGCATTAGAGAAAATTTCGACTGCAAAAGAAATAGGGAAAAGTTTTGTGAAGAATGAGGGAAATTTGGCGCAGCAAAAGAGAGAGGGATTTTAGGGTTTCAAATTTTTTGGCTCTTAAAATTGAAAATTTAAACCCTAAATTCTAAACTATAAGAGCCAAATATTTCTATCATATAATCAATATAAAAAAAAAATAAACAAATAATTTTTTTGCCCTAACGGAAACCATTTAAGATAAGGGTATTCATAATTCAAGTCACGAAGATATTTTTATATTTTTCTTAAATAATTATAAATTTTTATGCGTATAAAAATGTCCATATTGATATTGACTTGATTTAAGACTCTTAAATTATTTAGCTTTAATATAAATAAATAATTTTAGTGATTTTTAAATATTTTAAGTTTTTTATTTTCAATCATACGAAATATTTTTTTTATTAATCTCTAATTAATTCTACTGTCCATTTCTGATGAAACTACCTCGATCCCAAATACTATTTTACTGAACATTAATTGCTACATGTTAGATGCCACATTTGTTAGGAATAAAATTTGTATCTCAAGTATCACTCGTTATTATTATTATTTTTTTGTTGAATAAATGACCTCTGCAATCAAGTTTATATCTTAAAACATACAAATTTTGTTTTTTTAGTTTTTTTTTCACTGAAACTCAACAAAGGATGTGACTCTTCTTTTCCCCCCTATACGCTTACCAAAGGATGTGACATAAAGTATTTTATTCTCGTGCTCTCTTTTTAGTATAATTATTTGATATTTTTATTACAAAAGCTATCATCTCATTTTAAAATCTCTTTCATTTTCCTTCTTTCCCACCGGAGATGGAAATATGTTTGCTTTGAATAGAATGACATACTGTAACTCCTCAGTTTCCAAAAAGCAAAAGGTTGTTGATGTAGAGTATTTTATTTTATTTTAATTATTGAAGTTTACTTATTTTAGTTGAATGGTATTTTAGTCTAATTAGAGTTAAATATTATTGTAAATTCATTATAAAATCTTTTTGACTAATAAAATTCCTATTTATTTTCACTGGTGAGATTGTTATCCTGACACCTATGTCTTCAAATTATTCTGAATTAAAACGGAATCTAATCTCGTTTGATGTGTCAATTTCACTTTTAATCATTCGCGTCAAACCTAAACACGTTTAGAATATGACTAGTTTTTATCTTACTTTCCTTCTACTTTTACTTTTCCGCTACACCAACTATATATAAACTTTAAAAAAAATTATTTGTTAACATCAACATGAAATATTGCATTGATAAAAATTTACAATGACATAGTTTGGTATATATATAACCACATAAAATGAGTCCTATTAAAGTTTAAGCTTTGGCAACCTACAAAAGATTTGCATATTTGAAAGAATATGACTGTAGGGCAACAGCAAATAAAAAATCAATGAGACTACAGTCCAGAGTCAGTAAAGTAAAATAAGAGACGGCAAAGAAGCTTGGAAAAACTTTCCAATATTTCTTAACTTTGAAAATACATAGAAAAAGAATTCAAAATATCACATCATGTAAATGAAAAGCTATTTTTGACTATTAAAATTGATCTTACACGTGTGACATTCCAAGGTGCTTTTTGGTTTTCACTTCAACATTATTCATTCATTAGGAAGGCAAAACCCTACCTACACTACACTTCACCAACTTGATTACGTTTTCATCACAGGACAAAATTAACCTTTTCGTTCATCAATTCATCGGGAGTTCAAATGTCCATATCCGTCATTTTTAAAAAAAATTGGTCACTCTGATGTAATGTAAACTTAATAGAAAAATAAATTCAAATCTTAATGAAATTAAAAGAAATCATTTTGTATTTGTGGTTTTTTTTGTAAAGATGCTCATAGATTTCTTGTGTAACCTTGTTTCGGTTGGAGGATGACACTCTTTTATTGGATTTTCCCACAAGATTTTATCGAGAATGATATTATCTCAATTTGGCTTCGATTAGGCTTGTCATTTTTCTTTTATTCTCTTGTTATTGTACTAAATTTTCAATTTTCTTATTAATAATATTCTCAATGAAAACTAGTTTAGTATATGATTGTTTGATATTGTATTAAGTCCTGGATGCCTAGCTGTGCAAGTGAATGAGCATTTAAACCTTAACATAATCTTCGAGTCCAGATTTGTTGGATATTAATATTATTTTGGATTAGAGTGAACGTGTCAATGCAGAGACAACTCAGAATTAAATTTAATATATTGATATGCCCATAAATGTTTCAATAAAGTGGGAACCTTTGATATATCAAAGTTTGGATTTGGATTTAATGTATGTATGTATAATAATCAATGTTAATATTCAATTATATATAAATTTTATTTAATAATTATCGATATTAATTTATAAAAAAATCTTAACTCAACAATGATATCAACACCATCGAGGTTTCAATTCATCTAGAATCTCAAGTTTTATGTAGATTATTGATGTAGCTATCTGATAACCGACCATATGGGTCAAAGCTCAACTACTCAAAGGGCACAAAATAAATCCTTATAAAGCTATCGATTAGCATATCGAATAACCCTTTAACACGTAATGGCCTCTGATGGCTTTGAGTTTGACTGTATGATGAATTGGAACAGGAGACCGGGAAACTTTGCTTTTGTGCCGAGTAATATTCAAATGCGTCCATTTGGTCGGTTTTTGGTTTTGTTTATTTCATCTACCACCATTAAAGATGGCATATCCTTTGCAATATTTCGCCAAGGGTGATAATAAAACATTTAAATAATGATATAACAAAGATAAAATCAACCTAGTGACTCAAAGATTTAATATATATATATATATATATATATATAATATATATATATATATATAATGGCAATTTAATCATCTCCTTAATATATACACATGTGGGCAGGGTTCAAACCACTAACTTCCTATTTTTAACACAAAAGATTTTATCAACTTAATTTTCACCAATAAATGTAATGTGTGAATAATATTTAGTGCTGTTATTTAACTCCACACTCGTTAAAATCCAAGAGAAGATGATGACAACCAATCAAATTCTAGAATAATTTTATAGTACTATCACTACATGAGTGACATGATATTATTAATCAATAATTATATAACATATATGAATTATGTTAAACAAAATTAATATTTATTTAATTATTTTTTACTATTTTACATGTACAACATGTATTATTGAATAATTAGTATGTGTGACGTGATATCATCGTTGTAGAGTATATTTTTCCCGATTTATGAGTAACTCAAAGACTTATTTATACAATAAATTCAACAACATAAAAGATAAATGTTCAAAGTGATTACTATTTTTTAAAAAAAAAATTATGAATTGCAACAGTGATTACTATTACTGAGTTTCATCCGCTCATCCCAACATTAATACGTTGAATTGATGTCATTGTTGTGTGTGTATATATATATATATATAGGATTTGCCATATAAAATGTTCACACATTATTGCATGGAACTATTCAAACCCATTAAATAATTTGCAATAGGTACAGGGATAGCAAATAATTACAAAACAAAGTCACCAACACACTTATTAATTAAATTACTGGTACAGTTACAGACAAATTAAGTTTACACTAAGAAACCTTCAACATCAACAATGACCCAACCCGAGAGAGAATTTTTCATTTTCCTGCCTAAATAATAATTCCCACTTAATTTCGAAGGAACAAAAAAGATCATTTATAGAAGTAAAGAGGGGTAAAAGAAAGAGATTTTACAGGAAAATTTAAAATCTCTCCAAAAAGTAGCTCGGTCTCTAAATTAATTACAGCACGTGGGTATTTGAACGTGGTCAAAGAAATAAATTACCACGCAAAAAACAAAACAAAAACCCTCCTGCAAAATTAATTTTACCTCGCAGTATAACAAAATTAAGCGATGAATATGGAGATTCTCTCACAGGATCGGGGAAAAACGACTGTAACAAAAAACTTTTAAAAAAAGTAAAAAGAAACTAGTGTTACTTTTTATTTTGCCAAATAATCTTCTGAAGCTGATACGTACGACATAATGAACTTGGTGTTGGTGTCAGTCACATCACATGAATTTCTTTAAAGATAGTTGTAAGTTTTTCAGAAGATCCTTTACTGTCATGTCCGATTCAACGTCCATCTGCAATATAATGGCAAGCTCTATTATTAACATTTGATCAATTTAATATAAATAATATACGATCGAGACCAAGAGAGGATGGTATGTAATGTACCTGAGCGACAACGGTGATATCAAGAGTAGAGTTTCCGAAAGGCAAGATATTGCTACTGACGACAGTCAAATGAAGCTTTTCGATTACGGTTAAGATGTTTGCCACGTGTCCTTTGTTCTTCTCGCAGTGGATTCTAATGAGTACATCCCTATCTGAAACCCTGGCTTCGATTTCGGGGAGATATTGGTGGTTGGATTTAGATCGAGTATCAAAGTTCTCATCAGTTGAAGAGGTTTCATCAAAATCAGTATAGATCTGAGATTTCTTGACAATAACCATCGACTCCATTGTCTTCTTTGATGCCTGTTCCTCGAGCATCTTTACACGTTCTTGAAGTTGTTTCAAGTATTTGATAGAATCTCCAAGGATAGAAGCCTTGTCCGTCTGCAAACAGACATGATCAGAGCATTCATGGATTAAAATTAGCTAATACAAAAGCAAATTAGCTAGGGATTCCATACTAGGGATGACACTAAGCTCACACAGACGGTCAACTGGCCCCCAATTTATGCCAAAATTAGGGTGCAAAAACTCAGGGCTGGTCTTATTCCATATAATTTTTGTTATCAAAAGTTATGTATTGAATTACATATGGGGTTTTCAATTATTAAAATAGAAAAGCAAATTATACAAATTATATTGGAATAGAAAACACGAAAATTAATTTTAAAAAAAAAAAAAAATTATGTTCAAAGGGTTTTTTAGGTGGTACCTTCTTTAGGCCAGGAACAAGAGCTGATAATGCAATGAAGCGCTGGTTGAGCTTTTCTCTGCGTTTTCTTTCTGCTATAACATGATCTTGAGCATGTGAAGGACTTCTAGTTACTGAACTACCCCTCTTGGGCTCAGCCACATATTTTGCCGTACAAAACTGGTCACTATAGGAAGAAATCAAAGATGATGAATTCATATTTCCATGATACACAGTCTCGTTCTCAGGATTTATAGCATACTCCAGACCGTAGACTTGCTGAGAAATAGCAGGAGATGAAGTCGAGTTCTCAAAGGAAATGATTTGAGAAGATGAAGGAGAAGGCTTTGGAGTGATGATTTGTTCAGTGGTTCCAGAATAAGAGTTCCAGCTATTGGTCTTTATTTGTTTTGCTGGCCTATCAACAACAGCTTGAGCAGCTTCAATGTATGAATTATTAGTACTGTCGGGTACCAAGCTTTTTTGATAATAGCCCTCTTGAGAAGAAAAACTTTGAGAATTTAACCCATCTAGAAAGTAATCCAAAGGGTTCATTTGATATTGATTGAAGATAGTGGAATCATCCATTCCCTGTAAAATATAAAACAAAAGTAAATAAATAAAATTATCAGAGAAATTAGTAATTAATTTTGATAACAAATAATTAACAACTACTCTTCTTTACATTTTGATATTAACTTGTTTAGTAGCCTTACCATTTCAGATATCCATTTGGCTGATGAAATTTCCATAACTAAGAACTTCTGTTGCGTTTGAAGAGGTGGACTTTAGAATAAATTAACCTGTAGAAAGTAATTAGAACATTTATCAGATTTAATTGAAGAAAGAAGCTTCAAATTTAAAAGACAAAAGCAACATATTTATGCTAATTCTAATCAACTCCAAAGATCTTTTTATTGCACCCAAATCAACATAGGATTCAGATCTTCAAAGAGAGAGAGAGAGAGTCAAAAATCAGTGGAAGCTCAGCTTACCCTTTGAGTAAGGAAGTGAAAGCTGTGCAATTCCAATTGGGCAGGAGTTAAGTCTTGACAATGTTTTAATATAGAGGTGCCGTCCGCGTTTAGTACTTAATTAATGGTGTTCTCACACGTGAGAAAATGCTGTCCTTGGTTGATTACTACTGTTCATATGAAGGCCCCAGAATTCTCCTTGGACCCAATAGAAGGTTCTGACTTTATAATCCCATTTAAAGAAAAATATTCTACGGTATAAATATTATATCATATGTGAATAGATGTTTCTCTCGACCCAAAAGAGTTCTAATCCTCAATTATTCGTTTAAAAAAAATGGATTATTTTTATTAACCTGCCAAAGTTTTATTAATCTTATCAGCAGTACCCAACTATGACGTTGTATCTTAATTATCACCTTCTTAAACTATTACAACCATCCCAGGGAAAAAAATCTTTTAAGTATAATGTTTTTAAGATTTTGGATTCAGTACTATGTTGAACTGTATTAAATTTTTTATAATATTCTATCATATGTGTTTTAATAATAATACATTGTTAATATATGATCAATAAACCCGACGTATAATTTGATTTTTAAGAGTTATCTGTCTGTTAGCTTATACTATCTTAGCTTAGAGTAATTTTTTAGTACCATCGTTATATGAATGATGTGAAATCGCCAATTAATAATTATAAAATATATAGAAATTGTATGAAATAAAATTATAATTTATTTAATTATTTTTTATTATTTAACACGTGTATCGATATATTATCAGATTATTATATAAGTGGCGTGATAAGATGGCTGCATGGTAAGTTGATGAAAGTAAAATATTTCAACGGTTGATAATCAATAATTGTCGTTAACTTTTTTTTAGCCAATAATGTTTCCCTATTTTATTCTAGTGGCATTAGGGGTGTGCACGATTTCGGTTCAAACCGTAACCGACCCGAACCATGCAGTTTGGAAAAATATTGAAAAAGATTTCGGGTCAGTCTGTACCGAACCACGAAATTTGGATCGGTGTGCGGTTTTGACTCAAACTACTATCCGAACTACCTAAACCGTCGACCCGCGTTCAAATTATGCATTATTTTATATTTGTCTTATTCTTTAACCATGAAATTTAAGATATTTAATGATCATATGACAATATGCAATGTATAAATGAAAATTATGTATTTTTCTCTTCAATTAATATGTGAAAATACACAAAGTTTTCTTTAAAAAAATTAGGCAAAAATGAAAAACTGACCCTCTAACTTTGATGTTTTGTCATTTCAATCCTCTAACTTTCAGTTTTGTCAATTCAGTCATCTAACTTTCAATTTTTGTCAATTCAGTCATCCGTTACAAATCCGTTACTGCTACCAAAACGACGCCGTTTAATGGAGGACTGAATTGACAAAATTGAAAGTTAGAGGACTGAATTGACAAAATTGAAAGTTAGAGGACTGAAATGACAAAACGTGAAAGTTAGAGGACTGAATTGACAAAACTAATTTAATATTATATTACTACTAATAATAATATAAATTGAAAACAGATTCCAACAATGTAGACAAGTAATTAGTGAGCTAAGTAACAACCCATTCGTTTAAAAAAAAAAAAAATCGTATTCATTCAATAAATAATGATCTGATGAAGGTCGATCCTGAACAAGCATTATCTTCAACATTTATGTGAGACATTAGATATTACTGTTCAATTACATTAAAATTATATTTATAAATTACATTGTCAAAATTATATTTATAAATTACATTGTCAAATCAAATATTAAAAATTAAAAAATACATCACTTATATTTGAAATGTAATCTCTAAAATTACATTTTGAAATGTAATTGTTGGAATATAATTTTTTTCTTGTTATCATTAAAATTATATTTATTAATTTTATTAACAGTTGTAGCCTATTTTCTTTTTCTTTTACTATTTAAAAAAATAAGAAAAATAAAACTAATTTAATATGGCACATATTAAATTAGGCAAAAATGCAAAACTGACCCTCTAGCTTTCACATTTTTCCATTACAGTCCTCTAACTTTCACGTTTTTTCAATTCAGTCCTCTAACTTTTAATTTTTGTCAATTCAGTCATCCGTTAAACGGTGTCGTTTTGGCAGCAGTAACGGATTTGTAACGGATGACTGAATTGACAAAAATTAAAAGTTAGAGGACTGAATTGACAAAACTGAAAGTTAGAGGACTGGAATGAAATAACGTGAAAGTTAGTGGGTCAGTTTTGTATTTTTGCCAAAAAATTATAATCCAAACGGCCGACCCGAACCGCCGCGGTATTCCTTATCAATAAACTGGGATAAAATGAGATTTGTCAATATCGATCCGTTCTATTTATGAAATTGGGAATCAAATTTATCCGGGTCATGTCTCGTTATATTTTAACGGGACAAAAAATCATCATAATCTAATTTCGTACTATGTTAAACTTTGTCTTATCCTCTAAAATCTCATCCCATTTTATTATCCCGTTTCGTTTGAGTTTTCGAGACAAATTTTTTACTCGATCTCATTTCTAAAATAATGACATAAATATATATCCCAAATGGGACGGATCCCTACCCTGGTCAAAATGTTGGGATAGAGAAAATCTTAATATAAGGATTTTGCGAACGTGTGACAATTTGGAATTATGCACGTGGGAATTTGGAACCTCAGTAGAAGGCTAGAAGCTGCAGGCTGCAGCTGACAGCTTTCCCTGTACGGGAACTAAAGATGGCTTCGGATCCGAACATAAAGTACAACGTACGAGAATTTGGTCAATGAACAAAAAACACGTTTCCTTTTTGGCACAGAGCGGATTATAGCTGGCTTTGTTCTTGCTTTAATGATTAATCATATAAGTAAATCTTTAAAATGAAAAAAAAAAAAATTCCATTAACAAATAAAAGTTTATGGTTTGTTTGATCTAATTAGAAGATTTTTCAAACGGTTCTAGTTCAATTGATTGTATAAACATGATCTTTGTGTTTGCTTAATGGATTTGAGATATTAACAAAAGATTAATGGATTTTTTAGTGGACTATTAATATACAAGATCTCCAATGAATATTCTTCTTTATTAAAAGTAGAGGGGGACATGATTCAATTTTGGTTGATTTAGATCCAAACAGATAATAATAATTGGATAGTCATTAAAAAAAAAAAAGAGTAACAATCAATGATCAATGTTTTAAGATGTAAAATAAAAATATGAAATTGTTGGTTTTTGGATGTTTAAATTTGTGAAGAAATAGTGGCCATTATAAGCTTTATTTTGTATATGAAAATGTAACATTTATTTTTCAATTATGTAATTTTTTATGTTATTGCTTTAAAACATTAATTAAAGGTTGAAATGAAACCAACGAGCGGTTGGTTGAGTGGTAGCTGACTCAATCCTAGGAGGCTCGATTGGGTATGCTCCCCAGTTCGAGTCCCGCTAGAGTCACCATGGTTGGGAGGACCTTACCGCGTACAGTTCTCGGTCCGAATCCGGATTAGTCAGGCCCAATGTAGCTCTGGATACCGGGTGATTCACCAAAAAAAAGAGGTTGAAATGAAGTATTAAAATTTTTATTATGGCCCGAAGTGGTGAAAACAAATAATTGTAGGTGGCATAAAATTTATCAAAAAAAAAAAAAAAACCTCCTAAGAGGGAACTTCTTGATTTTTCGGAAAAATTTAGATATTGAATTCTTTATAATTCTTCTGAAATTACCAAAATTCCCTAAATAACCGGTTCCATTCACTACATTGATGCTCAAGAATTCGTCTCTAGAATCAAATTAATAACCTCATATGAAGCTCAGTTTTCGTTGGATTTTTTTTGCTTTCAATAACTAATTAAAAAAAATCCAACCAAATTCAGATTAATTTAAAAAATAAATAAATAAAACGATTGTAAACCTATGTTTAAATTACTTTGTTGCTTATCTTTCAAAATATTTGTTGCCTCATATTATTTATTAATTAGATTACTACAACAATCTTAAATTTAGGCATGAATTAGAAACAGAAGTACAACAAGAAAGACAGGTTTAATTTATCTATTGGTAAGCAACCTGATCCGTTCACAAGCTCCCACTTAATTTTCTCATCAGACTAATAATTAATACGACACTCTATTAAAAACAAATTTCATATTAATTAATACAGTATTTTTCTTTCTTCCTTTCTATAATTAGCTGTAGCTTTCAAAACATAACAGCGTGATTAACGTGATTAGCTTTCGTATATTGTCAAATAATATGAATTATTGGTATTGCGCCGATTGTAGTTGCCTTAAAAGTACTCCATTTTCAAGGGAATTGTACCCAAATTAAGAAAGATTGTGGATAAGTAGTGGGGTTTGTTTATTCAGAATATATATTTTCACATTTAAAAATTCAGAATAAAATAATATAAGTTCACGCTAACGAGTGTTCAAAGAGCACTCATTAAGTATCAATTTTTAGAAAATTTTCATATCATTTTTATGGGAAATGCGAAAAATTATCAAAACATTAATTTATTTTTTTTCTCATGAAAATTTTCCTAAAATTAATAATTAACAGACATTCGTTAACATTAATTTCCCAATAATATATGCGAATTGCGATCTACATGTTGGCACTAGAGATCACATGATAAACGTGTTTATTATTAATAGTTGCAAGCTGTAACTACACTTTCTTAATGTAATGTAATGAATGTAGATGGTCAAAAAAATGTAATTGAAAGTAGTGCATCAATAATGGATTTTTTTCCCCTCATGGAAACCTTTTCTGACCACCAAACATGGAATTGGGACTCTCCAATAATTTTCTTCCTGAGTAAAACTCTTCAAAATTACTTTTCATTGGTTGTCATTTTTTTACTTTTTATGCGAACAAAATCGCTATGGTTCAGGTTTACGGGAGGTTTTTGAATTTGGGGGGAACAAAGATGTAACTTTATAAATTTCGGATTTTCTCTTCACACCAAGATTTGATTTATGTACCACTTTTTTTTTTTTTTTTTCTTTTAGAAATATTTTTAGTCTCTTGGGAAAATTACTTGAAATGTTCATATGTTACACGGGTGAGTCTTTGAAGAATAGTCAGTATAGACTATCACCTAGGACTTTTAATTCTTAATAAAATTTCAGGACCTCGCTTTAATTATCTAATTAATTTTTTCTTATTATCTTTCATTTGTTCATAAAAAAAAAGAAGAAGATTAAACCTAACCCATGTTATATATTTGGCAATCTTTCATTATTTGTCCTTTTAATAATCAAAACCAAAACATGGAGGCAAAAAAAAAAAAACAAGAGAAGACAGAAACAAAGGCAAAAAAAAAAATGAAACAAAAAAATTTTAGGACACCAAATCTTTTTAGATATTATTATTAATTAATAATTTTTACTTAATTTCAAATCCTTATAATTTTCACGAACTCGTTTAGGACCACCCAATCCTCCTACTATAGATGTCACATTTATTAGTGTTAAATTAATACTTTTTAGGGCAAACAATTACTTTTAAAGGAGGGGTGGTAAACAACCCAATTATTAGTCATGAAATTAATCAAAACACAATAACACTTAACATGAGTAGTCCTCTAAGGGATGATTTGATGATGTTGGGTTCATGATCTCATCTTGAGGTCATGAATTCGAATCTGTAAGTACGTTTCTGAGATGATCAGGAGTCTTTCCTGCTCCAATTAAATCCGAAAAATATGATTTAGTGACAGAATTTTCAACGATTTTAAAAAAAAAAAAAAAACTTAACAGGTGTAAATAATAAATTTATTCAACGTCCGTGTATGAAAACTTGTATTAATACTTTTTTTCGTCTTTTAAGAAAAGGAAAGCATAGGGTATGTTCTTTAGATGAGCTGCTGACAAGAAGATTCTTGCAATTCTTCAATAATCATTTGGCTTTTTTCTTTTGCTGTGATCGAGATAAACATGTAGTTGAGGAAACAATTGTTAGATTGCTGGCCTTTGCTATATTCATCTCGAAGGTGGAATAAATGTTATTGCTATTTAGGGGTGTGGCAATCTTATTCGAGGGTCAATCCACAACCCACACATGTGGATTGATATTTTTTTTCCTAATCTAAATGGAGCAAATTATGGGTTGACGTTCGATTAATCTACATTAATTTTAACTAATAAGATGATATTTTAAATATTTTGTAATCTTTTATGGTTGTATTTTTTTAATTTTCAATATTCATTTCTCTTTTCTATACATGTGTGTTATGTATTTTGAATTTAACAAAAGGTGATTCCGCTGAGTCAAAAAATCATTTAGGTATCAATATACATCTATCGGAAAATAGAGGAGAAATAATTTCTTAAGTAGAATACTCGAGGATTATAAGAAGTCTAATATACTTAACCAGTTGTACAAGACCAAACTTAGTCTATTCAGTGAACAAACTCAACAGATATACGAGTAATGCATGTGCTAATCATTGGAAAACTATAGTGAGATAACTCAGATACCTCTGGTTTATTCATGATTATGGATTACACTTACTGAATATTTGGAGTGCACAATTAGAATTCACAATAATTTCAAAGTCTGTTTTGCGTTCCAATTGCTAATAGTCCTCGCATTCCGGACATAAATACGATCCGGATTGGCACTCTGAGCACCAACCCTAACATATACGACATGTGCTAAAACTCTAATTACAATATACGACATGTGTTAGTCTTCTAGGTTATAGGAATTCGACCGTATTCCAAAATCAATGAATACTTACACCTAGTGTCAAAACTATTCTAAGGTCGATGTCATTCTTAACATATCTATACATCAATCTAATACGCATAATGACAATACCATTAATAAGGTATGAAATGAAAAATGTAGTTGTTTTATTAATAAATAATAAAATATACAATTCAGATTGGCAATGAACCCTTGGATTCATCGTGAATTGGACATAGGACAATATAAATAATTTTGTATCACTGTGCGGCTGCATGTCTTACGTATATGAATGTGGCCCAAATCGAGCTAGGCTCGCGTAAACCTTAATTTTACTAAAATTTCCTTTAATTTTTTATGACCTTTCATTTGTTGTAATAATAGCAGCTCATTATGTTGATATTGAATTCAGAATTCAATTCAGAATTTAAATAAATTAATTCCTTACAGTTATGGAATGACAAAAAAAAATTTGTTTACTGAAAACAAAAGAGAGCCAAAGAGATGTATGGTTCAATTTCGAAAACCAGGGTCATGCACAATTAGAATTCACGAAAATTTCAGAGTCTATTTTGCGTTTCAGTTGCTAACAGTGTTCGTATTCTTATATCTGCAGTGATTCACGTTTCATAATTTTACCGTATTGATTAGTTTTACTACATGTGTTAGTTGTTGCTGTTGTTTTTTATTTATCAAGTTCAAATATTATAGAAGTTCGATGTGATAGTTTGGCGGTACTCCAAAACTATTAATTTCCATTTTCTATTGGAAAATAGACATCGATCAATCCTAAACACAACGGTGGACAATGAATCTATTTTAAGAAGATAATGTGCAAACATATGACTCGATTTTTAATTCATCCTTCTGGTTTCAACTCATTTTGATTAAAATGATTATAATTGGGCATAATAATTGTTAACGGCTGGTTTTCATCTCAGGGGCGATAAGGGAATATCGCTCCCGGGATAACCTTTCTTCAGCAGTGAATTTGTTTGGTTATGGGAAACCAAAAGCAAAATTTGATAGAAAAAAAAAACACGCACACTGACACGACGAGTTAACGTGGTTCGGCGGATTGAATCCAATCTACGTCCACGAGCACAAAACGGATGGTGTTTTATTACTGAAATATGCTCGGCCGACTTGTTTTGTGGTCGGTCAGCCTGAAAACCGAGCAGTTGTGTGAGTATAGTGTTTACAAGTTGCTTTTTTTTTTAGAAAAAGAGTGAACACCACCCATTTTCTCTCTTCTCTCTCTCCTTAACATGAGCACACATTCCTCTTTATATACTACAAATAAGGCGGTTTTAAAAGAGGTGGTTGTTGTTCCCATTTCCGCAGAATCGTCCACGTGACACTTGATTCATTAATGAGCTTTCTGCCCTAGGTATGCTATTGCCTAAAGTAAGCATGCCCCATAACATCCCATCATATCAATATGATTTTCTACTGCCACACGTAATTTGTGATGATGACAGCCTGGTGGGTGCTTCCGGGAGATGACATGTGTAAAGGGAAATCATAATCTCAAGGCTTCGGCCGGTTGCTAAGTGGTCGGCCAAATAATCTGCTGAATTTGCCGAATCATTTCCGTCCTGTCCTGAATTGTCCGAGCTCTTCAACTTATTCAAAAGGGAGCGGAATAGGCCCGAACCGAGTTGACGACCTGATGTGGTCGTTTTATGGAAACCGTATCAAAGCACATATTATGGTCGGCCTAATCTGGGAGATCGCGTCCGGACTCCTGCTGGGCCGAGGAATGACTAATACTTTCTGAACGTCGGCCAAAGGGGAAATTCCACTTCTGTCACTGGCTTACACCGTTTAATTTACATACTGATTTTTACCATCAACAATAAAAAATAAATAAAAACCGAACAAAAATTACGTATAATATATAATAAAGTATTAAGAAAATGAATCATGTATTCTAATTAGGTTTTATCACTTGTCAAAGAGGCTTTTGATTCCAAAAAAAAAAAGTCTTGTAAAAAGACAAGATTTTGATTATATAGTTGCATTCAACGTCAAACCTTTCCTCAAGACACACGTTGAGAGTTGTGATTACCAATTATGAAGCATGTACATGTTTAAACACAAATGAGTTGCCCAACAATTAAAACAGCAATGGCATTTTCATGCCATAGCTTTTCCTTGTTTCCCACTAACAAATATTCTTAATAATGGTCAAGATTTGGGTGCTTCAATGAAGAAATATAAAGACACTAGCTAAAACGAGTACAGCTGATGTCCTTTGATTACCAAACCCAACTTTTGTCATTTATTAATAAGCACAATTTGCAATGTCTCCGTTAAATTCAAAGATCATATTACAAAAGTCAATTACATAGCTAGGCTATATATAATTCTCTTTCAAAATGTGATGAAATATATTATGCTACAAAATGTCAATGTGATATTTAGCTGCTTCCTGGTTGTGGTTTCTAGAAGGATATATTTCAGAATGTCAAAACAGAGTGAACACGGTTATCGGAGGAGGAGAATTCAAGGAGGAGATGAATAGTTGATTTTATTGTCAGAAATTAAGTACTCATCTATAATATAAAAATAACTTGTCATATTCTACTCTTATCTTATGGAAAGTGAATACCAAACCATGTCATATAGATTGAAAATTCCGCCGTCAAATCATCTCTTTCGAACTTAAAAGGAATAGGTAAAATCATCGGCTGTACCGGACTCTTACAAAAAACACATTCCCTGAATTCGAACTCATGACCCCAAAGTGAGATCATGAACCCTATATTACCTAGTCACGTCCCTGAGAACTAATATTTCTCTCTTTCTTTCTTTCTTTCTTTCTTTCTTTTTTTTCCCTCTATAAGTGGGATCATTTTAAAGCTCGAATAACATTGTGGAAAAATTTAACTTGCTTTATGAATTTGGATCTTATTATGAAGACTTGTTACTATGACGGGAGGAAATATGTTTAACTTCTGACTTGTGATTATAAATTTGAGAATTTGAATCCGGTGTTGAGTTAAGTTGAATTGTACTAAAATTTTCATTATTTTTTGCCATACATAATTTTTTCTATCAATAATTATATTAAAATGATAAATGAAAAGAAATATAAGAAAAATAAACATGTTATTGAGATTAAAACAAATGCTAACTTATTAATGGTTCTTAGTAGTTCGCATATAAATGCTCATGGCTCTGAAATTCCCTACAAGCAATAGCGACAAAGAATCTTCATACCCAAGAGAGGGGAGGTGAATTAGATTATCGCTATAAATGCGGAATTAATAAATCATTACCGATTTTTAGTTCTTATTACCAAATGGACACTTAGGCTAATTTTCTCTATTCAAATTAATAATCTATATGCAAGTTTTCTATTCAATAAGTATAAACATAAGTAAACTTGCAATATGTAAAAGTATAAGGAAAGAGAATACGACACCGAGATTTATAGTGGTTCGGCCAAACGTGCCTACATCTACTCTCTCAAGCCTCGCTTGAAGATTTCCACTAATCTCGAGTTTCCGCGGTTCACCCGCAACCAAGAGTTTTCCGCAAAGGTGCACTCCGAACCTTTTACAACTACCCAAAGAATGGGATTTCTCAACTACAAGTGTTTTTGTATAAGAAATTTAAAACACATTTGAGCACTCACAAATATAAAGCAGATTGTGTGAGTTGCAACTCAAGTGTTCTAAGCTCACTCCTAAATGATATGAAGGTGAGTGTGTGAGATTGAGAGTGTTTGATTATGAAGGTGTAATAGCTCTCTTGTTTTTGCCTTAGAGAATGTGTATTAAGATGTGCATCAAGTCTCTAACCAAGGAAAATGAGTTGGGGTTCATTTATATAGAAAATGAAGAGCAGTCTCATACCGGTAGCCGTTGGGCTTACCGGTATGGAGACCGGTTTGGTTTGTGTCGGTTCCAGTAGTCATGCATTCTTTAGGTTCACCGGTTTGGTGACCAGTATGGGACCGATATGCCGGTCTTGTTGGGGTCAAATCAGAGAGGCGCAACGGAAGGAGCGCTGTTCGGGCGAAATCGTAGTTTAAAATTTTTAAACTTACGAATAAATTATTTAATATCAAATATTAATAATTTATTCATATTTCACATAAACATATTTATTCGATATCATATAACGACATAAATAATATAGAAACATCGCGAAACTTTTACGAAAACGTTTTTCCGCAAAATAGCATAAAACGCGTTTCCGGCCGAACCGACCGACCAATGCTCATGGGGATTGCCCAGGTCAGCCCCAAAAACATTTGGACAGTTCGTGGGCTGCCCGAACAGTGTCCAGTTCACTGTTTGGGCAGCCGTTACCCAGTAATGCCGTTTTTCGCCGTTTTCGTGTATTTTCACTCCGAAACAATTTTCGATAAATATTTTTCTTGGGCAATTAAAATAAACTAATTTATTATAATTACTCAATAAATAAAAACTGAATTTTTATCTGAAAAATCAGATTTATCATTAATTGCTTTGAGACCCCAATACTTTGAAAATTAATCATTTTGGTCCTTAAATATTCAAATACATATTTAATTGATTCCAAATCAATCCCAAAATAATTTATACAATTTGCAACATAATCCAGAAACTTTTTCAGAAATTCGAAACTGCCCAGTAATTTTCCAGAATTACGAAAACAGCCCAGAATTTATATTAATTGCAATTTGGCCCAATTTGTTCAAAACACATCAAGATCAAATCCAATCAATCCCAAATTTGACATACATCAAATATACATCAAATTATAACATATATATGAAAAGCCCCAAAATTTGAGTGGGTTAAGAACCCTAATTTCACAAATTACTCAAATTGGGCAATTTACATTAAATTGATAAAATTCAATACTTTAATCTTCAAATTACCACACCAATTAAATCTCACCATCATGAAATTAATCAAGAAAAATTCTAGGCTAATTATGAATGGCTAATTAACTTAGAATGGCAACTTTAATTTTCTAATTAATCAATTAAGCATAATTACACCTAATTAGCTTAATTAATTAAACATACATGCTAATCACATCCAACAAGCTTCCAACACATTTAATTACAAACTAAAGAGTAGAGAAATTAATCTTAGCAACACAATTGAAGATAAGATAAATAGAAACAATTTATTTCTTGAAGGAAATTGAGAATTACTTACAAAATTTCCAAAATCCTTAAGCTTTTCTCTTTGATTTTCCTTCAAAACTCTCTCAACTCACTCCCTAATCACATTTCAAAAACAAACCAACTCTGCCTTTTGATTTTTTTTAATTGCCAATTATTGGCTTTCAAAATTAAATAACAATTATTCATTTTGTTCAATATTAATTGGTCCACATTTTTACAAAATTAAAGATAACATTTACCTGTAATAAAGTGAACAAAAATGTGTGCCAATGATATCAAGCCAAATTAAAAGCTAAATCATTACAAAGATATTTGTAATATTAATTAATTGATTATTTAACAATTAAATAATTAAATAATAAATATAAATATCTCAAATATATGTATTATATTTACATTAAATATCTCAAATACATATATTAATGATATATATGTTAAATATCACAATTTGATATTTAATTAATGTGTATTAAATAATATCAAATATTAAATATAAATACACATTAATTCGGGAATGACCGTTAGGTCCCGATTGCATGTATTTTTCGTTTAACCATTAAACGAGTTATAAATAATCAGTATTATTCATAACAGTTGCCCTAGTGCTCTACGAGTATATTTCATTAGTGAGACTCTCTAGATTCAAGCATATCCGTCACGAAATCTAATTTTGTATCCATAATTCACCCACCCGTAAATTATGACGACCACAGATAAACTCGCTGAATCATACAGGTCGAGGTCACTACATACGTATAATCCCTATGTCACAGGTATCCGGATTATCCCAGAGATATAGATATAAACGTCAAATCTCTATAGGAATAATCTCATCGACTTATCTATTGGAAATCTCTAAATAACATTCGGAACTCACTTCCGAATTATACTATGGCCATAGATTTAACAGATTGCTAATCACATGATGGACTACCTATGCTTTGTACACAGAACTGACAGATCATATCTTGATACACACAGGATATCATGAGCATGAGTCCACACCCAACGAACAGGCGGAGGTCTGATCTAAATAGATCGGTGAAGTGTCTGCCATCTAAGTGTGGAGGATAACTCATATATCCACAATGGTATCTCAAGTCAAAGAATCATTATGCTACTCAACCCGAGAAGATTCCTATTGACGTTGGTGTACCATCTATTAGGAAATCTTCGGTGAGTCGTTCAGTGTTTATCAAATAAACACCTACTACACGTCTATACGAGTCTCCCAAGACTCATGGTTCATTGGGATAAATCATCGGACCAAGTCCGATATACCACATGTACTGGTCTCAACGGATTTTACTAACCGACCCGTGTCAGTAAATCTTGATCAGGAACTTAATTTAAGGATATACAACTTATAGTGACACTTCCCAATGTCAATTACAAACTATGTTATAATTGCGCACTACGTTGTAAATCATGTGGTCTTTGTCTAATATATATACATATCACTAAACCGGATTTAGTTTCGATCTAATCAATCTAATCGAATAGATCGAATACGTATATAAAAGACAAGAGGTGCTACCATTTAAATTAGTAATATTATGGAAAAATGTATTGCTCGTATTCATGAATCGGACATAAATACGATCCGGATTGGCGCTCAGAGCACCAACCCTAACAAGTCTCAGTACCAAAAATGCAGATATGAAGATTTTAATGCATTTTGTACATGATCATAATGCATCTAAGTGAATGTGCATGATTCATATGAGCTTAGGCACTTGAATATTACAATTCACATTACAATGAGAACCCTAAGCTAAGACTTCGCAATATAATCTTCAATTTTCCGTAAGTCTTCACATTCTCGCTCTTCACCACGTATGCTTCGACATCTTTTTGTATTACTTCGTATTTGTGTGTCGAAGACTTCATTCTTGTTGCATCATCAAAATCCAATTACGCGACCAAGTCGCCAACAGGCTCGTCATTTTCTTTCTTTTCAAAAATGATTTTTAAATTCAAAATTGTATATTTAGTTTGTATATAGGTATCTTAGAAATTAAATCAAGCAACTTTGATTTTCACTCCATTCCCAGAAACTAGTTTTGTTGTATCTTACATATCCCACGAGGAAAGACATGTACATGGCTATATCATTGTTGTTGGTATCGTATATACGATTTTTTAAGGAAAAAAGTTGATTTTTTTTTTTATTAATAATGATCACGTGTATTTATAACATCCTTTAAATTTAAGTTGTTTTATTACGAAAAAATTATTTATTTCTATTTAGTATTGAGTTGAGAGTTTTATGCCGAGTTTTTCTATTTATATATAATTGAGTCTTAATCATTCATTGTTATTAACATACACATGACAAAATATTATAAAAAATTGAGTACAACTCAACTCAGCATTAGATGAAACTTATCAACACTTAATAGTGTATATAACTGTTGAAGGTAGGGAAAAAAATGTTGTGTATAAAGTTATCAATGGAGGCTTCTTAATAAAGTTAACTTTGTACCTAACAATCATCTAGTGACGGTCTTTTATAAAACTGTCATCTTATTACAAATATATTGGGACAATTATAATATAAAAATCGTCATCATTTTACAGTTATATGATGATGGATTTTAAAAAATCGTCATTATTTTTCTGCCATTTTATGACGTGTTCGCACAATTTTTCATTAGTTCGCGTGTAAGGTTCAAACCTCATGAGATACAGTCACAGAAAGATGTGATTGATTTCAAGAAAATACATCCAAGGGGCACAAGCACACATATTACAGCCCTAAAGATTACAAAACTAAGAAATACGGTAAATTTAAACTACTTGCTCATTTTGAGTATTTTTTCTTCTCCCTTTTTTCTTTCGCTACACCTGAGTCTTTTATAGTACACGGTCCCGCTAATCGCTCAAGCGATTTCGCTGACTTCAGCCCATTAAACCCCCATGTTTCCTACTCGTATGTAACTGCAGGATCATGCACGCAAGTTCGCAACCGCTGGATCGTACGTGCAACTGCTGGATCGTGTGTGCAACTCCTGGATAGCTTGCTAGATCGTGAGGATCACTGCCTATTTTGCAATAACTGTTAAGTGCGACTGGCCAACCGTATGGTATCTTCGCATATTCATTCTTCTTTCATCGTTCCTTACTTGTTGGAAGGTCATTGCTCGAATCGTCATCTGGGTCAATTTCTTCTTCATTCTTCATCCTCGAATCGTCATGAGTTAAGTCTTTCGGGATCAATCCCTCCTTCGTTCTTTGTCCAGAATACCTTTCATCATTTGATATTTATTTTACAGTTAACATGACGGTTATTTAAAAAATCATCATAATATATTTTTAATGACGATTTTTTGAAAACCGCCATTAAATTTCCGTCATCTTTATGTTTCTTTGCCGCAGTGGTTCGTTGTGTTTCAATCTGAGATGACAATGAAGCCTTTTTATAAGTGTGGACTTGGAAAAAAGTTGATTTTTTTTTAAATTAATAATGATCACGTGTATTTATAACATCCTTTAAATTTAAATTGTTTTATTACAAAAAGATTATTTATTTCTATTTAGTACAATCTTGAATTCGGTATTGAGTTGAGCGAGTTTTTCTATTTATATGTAATTGAGTCTTAATCATTCATTATTATTAACATACACATGACAAAATATTATAAAAAATTGAGTACAACTCAGCTCAACATTAGATGAAACTTATCACCACTTAGTAGTGTATAGAACTGTTGAAGGTAGGGAAAAAAAATGTTGTGTATAATGTTATCAATGGAGGATTCTTAATAAGTTAATTTTGTACCTAACAATCATCTGGTGACGGTCTTTTATAAAACTGTCATCTTATTACAAACATATTGAGATAATTATAATATAAAAACCGTCATCATTTTACACTTATATGATGACGGAATTTACAAAATAATTGTCATAATTTTGGTTACCATTTAATGACGGTTGGTATAAACAACCGTCATTACATGTTATAATAAACAAACCGTCATTATTTATATGTTATTATATTTAATGTTTGTTTATTTTTTAGATCATAGTTATTTTTCTATCATTTTACGATATATTTTTAATGAAATTTTTTTAAAAAATCATGATTAAATTTCCGTCATCTTTATACTTCTTTGTAGTAGTGGTTCTTTATGCAATCAATTGAAAGCCTCCTGCAATCTATATCTACAATTGCATGCTACTTATTTTAAAGATATATCCAAGATAATTACTGATCAAGAACCCTAAACTAGCAATCAAGTAATTAACCTACTCACTTAGCTACGTATCTAAGTAAATAAGAAAGCATTCATGACATTTAAATATAACAATCTCAATAAAAATAAATCTGAAGTTTATAAATTAATATTCATATTTATGGTTTTGAAATCACTTTTAACCAAAGAGATTTAGTTAATGAAGACAAAGATAATAAAGAAGACAATGAACCATTATTGTGGAGAAGAGATAATTTCCCTTAATAATTTCACATGCATGGACTCAATTATATATGAATCCTCCAACTTGTAAATTTCTATCAAATGACGTCCCTCGATAGCAGTACATATATATGATATATATCTGGTTTAATTATTATCTAAATTATCTAGATGATAAACACATTTATTTTTATATTAATTTAATTATGAGCAATGGGTTTGTTTATATATATCTGCAAAACAAATAGTAAATTAACAATAATTGATGATCAAAATGAAAATTATAGGACTCAGAAATTGCAACGTGTAATTAATGAATTTTATCCCAGCACAAACTCATTCATTTACATTGAAGGAAGAAGTAATTTTCACAGTTGACAAATGGATTTTTCACTCTTGAGGACAAAGAAACAGAAAATTACACAACAACCCCTCAAAAAACTAGATCCAAGCCATTAACAGTTACATCAACATGTCTAGAATAGACCAATATGAATGAGAGAAGCAGAGAGATCCAGTCATTATTGTAACAAGCATGCATAATGAAATCTCAAACCACTGATTTTCAGAAACCCTAGTCAAAGCCGTGGGCATTCTTTTTGCAGGATGATGGGTATTGAATTCGATTCAACGTGGTCAGCAAGTGAACCACGCAAAAAAAAAAAAAAAAAAAAAAAAAAACCCTCCCATGCCAGCAGATTGAACCATGCACACGGAAAAACAAGCATCAATTAATCTCAAAACACTAAAAGTGATATCCAATGTACAAGGCTCGGATGAACGTAGATTTAAGAGAGACGGTTCCCAGGAATTCATCACAAAACACGATTGTAGCTACATAAATGATCTTAAACGATTGAAGAAGTTTGGCCTTTCTTGCTTATAAATGTCACATAAACTTCAAGAAAGCCAATCTTAAGTCTTTCCCAAGATCCTTTACTGTCATGCAGAATTCAGCATTCTTCTGCAAAAAAAAAAAAAATGATAAAATAGAGATAAATTAGGGTTTTAAATATTAGATTAGATCATACAAAAAAAAAAAAAATTCTTAGAAACATTACCTGAGCGATAATGGTTATATCAAGAGTGGAATTACCAAATGGTAAGACGCTGGTATTGGCAATAGAAAGATGAAGCATCTCGATTTGGCTTATTAGTTTGGCCAGTAACCCTTTTTGTTTCTCACAATGGATTCGGATGAGAACATCCTTGTCAGAAACTCTGGTTTCAATTTCAGGAAGTGCTGCATCAGATGTGCTTTCGGAATTACATTCACACGAAGAGGACTCATCATCAGTGGATACCAGCAGCTGCGACTTCTTCACAAACACCACTGATTCTACGGTTCTTTTCATGGTCTGTTCCTCCAGAACTCTTATTCTTTCTTGAAGCTCTTTCACATACCTTATGGCATCTCCCAGAACTGAAGCTTTATCCATCTATAAACAAAATAACAATTATATATTTCCAATGATTTAGTTTCTAATTAAATATTGCACATAAAAATAATTAATTAATTTTACCTTCTTTAGGCCAGGAAGAACGGCTGAAAGAGCAATGAACCGCTGGCTAAGCTTCTCTCTTCGCTTTCTTTCAGCCAATATGTGATCTTGAGCAAGTGCAGGATTTCTGGTCATTGAGTAACTCCTTTTAGTCCCATGATTCGGATTAAAAATATCAGGTGCATAATTTTGGCTCATTGGAGCCGCCACCGCCGCCGCCTCGATCTTAGGCTTCAAATAGCCATGGAACTGCTTAGGCTTAGCAGCTGCAGTAGGGGTTGAATTAAATTTCTCAAAACTAAGCAAGTGAGATGTTGGAGAAGAGTGATCTGCTGATACGTGTTCGGTTGTGGTGCTTGATGAGTTCCAGCTATTGGTCTTAAGAAGCTTGTTAGGTCTCTGATCAAAGCTTGTTTGATTAGAACAAGTAATGTTAGGGTACGAGGAATAGCTTTCAGAAGACAAAGATTGTCTCCATGCAGCTGTTATGTCTTGCTGGCTGCTAAATTCTGCAACTGAATCCATGTGACATTGATGGATGATATTGTATTCATCCATTCCCTGTAAACAAAATTTTCATTCATTCAAATTCAATGAATATAATTTTCAAAAACAAAAAAGATACAGTTATAGGAGATATAGAAAGCTTACCAATTCAGCCAACCATTTAGCCGATGATGCATCCATTGAGCTTAATTATTCAGGCTAGCTAGCTATAAGCTGTGATCCCTTTTTTTCTTTTCCAAGAAAAGTCTAGGGCTTGATCTTCTTATAATGGTGGAGTGAATGTGATCAATCAGTTCATATCCTTCCCACGTGTCAAATCTTGTTTTAACTTTTAAAATAAACGCTCTCTCTTTCACACACAGTGACGTGAGATGGAATGGAACCACACAAAGCCTTGACCAAGAGATCAATTCAATTCCAACTTGATCTAATTAAAGATTACGAATCAAAAGCAACCAAAAAAAATTAATATTATATTTTCTTTCACAGCCAACCAAAATGAAGCCAGAAATTTAAAATTTCTGAATTAGTCATACAGTCCCTGTCAGTTTTCTTTAAAAATAATTTGGTGATGCCTTTCGAGGCATATATATAATTTGCCCATTTACTTTTTTATACCTAAAAAGGCCCACCTCATCAATGATTATAGTAACTCAAGTCATAATAATATTTAACAAGTGGGTTGCATTCATTTTGGTTTTTGTGAATGAAAAAGGAGAAGATATATAGAGCAATTCAATTTATTTGTTGTACTTTATAATTTTCATGGGGTTATAATTATACAACCAGAAAAATTATAAATTTCGAAATTTACATTAAATTTTGCATTAATGTTAGTGAATGAGATGGAGAGCTGTCTCAACCAGCTAGATTAGAAGCTTCTTTGAGAGCGTTTACTAAAATAAGAAACTAACCTGGCCAGCATGATATTATTTTTAAAGATTATTATGTTAAAAAATTTGGGTAGCAAAAACCCTAGAGAAAAAGATAAAGCTTTTACTAGATTCAAGAGAAAATAGATCGGTTTTTCTTTTCAATAATCAGAATGCCAAGGCCATTATAATATGTCAATTAATTAAAGACGCACATAAAAAAAAATCACTTAATAATCATTAATTAATGGTTTCAAAAGTTTTGTGAGAAGTTTAGATTTGAAGCTAAACAAATCTAACCATGGATGAACCTAATACCATGCATGTTCCTCGAGAGAAAATGAGATGGAGATGAAAGAAATTTAAATTCTTTTTCCATTTTTACTATTTGGTTACATAATTAATGGATAATGAATTTAAATTTTAATGGAATTTAATTTTCCTCTAAATGTGGAATTTGGATTCCTCACAAAATAAATATTTCTTTAATCACTATTAGAAATTCATTGTTTTATGACAGTTTTCACACTGTCATGGATCGTTGTGTCATCTTTTTATGACGTTTTTTATGTGTCATAAATTTATGACAGTTTTTAACCGTCACATAAATGTCATAATTTTATGACGCATAAATGTCATACATTTTTTATTTTATGACATATATGTCATTAATATTTATGATATATTAGTGTCACAATTTACAGATATTTTAATGACTAAAACATTGTCTTTACATATTCGTAATCGGAATGAGATAGAATTGTAATGAGTTGGAATAAGAATGGTAAATCGAAATCAGAATAAGTTGTTTACTTAACTGTGGGAATCGTAATCGGAATGAAGTAGTATTATCATTGATGTGTTTACTTTATATAGTAATTGGAATGAACGGTTAATAAGTTACAAAAATATCCTTAGTTATAATTACATATTAATTTATTACTTATTATTTATTAATTATTAATGTATTAAATTACTATATATTAATTTATTAAAATACTAAATATTTAATTATTAATTATTAATACATCTTATTTATTATTTATAAATTAAAATCAATTAATTTATTAAATAATTACTTTATGGATATTATTGTAATTTCTCATCAATAATGGGAATGTGAATCACATTCCTATGGGGTGGTAGGAACGAGACTCACATTGTCTAATCCCAAATATGTAGGCCTCACGCTTATTTTCATTCCCATTTTCGTTCAATTTTAGAAAGCAAATAAGTTTAATGGAAATGATTCACATTCCCTAATTCCATTCATGACAAGTAAACACACCATAAGTCCAGTAAAATTTCTAATGATTTATCTGTATTCATAGTTTTATACTGTATTATAATGTAATACTAAAAAAAAACACTTGGTTTTTTTTTTTTTTTTGGTCTTCTTCTTATTTTTGGTTTACAAACGTTTTGGCAGAGGTGAGAGCGTTTAAGGCGCTGGATTGAAACTTTCTTATCTTTCTAATATTGAGATGAGAGGGTCATTGTTGAATCAGATTCTCAAGTTGTAGTTAATTGGATTAACACAGACAATTTTTCACATCTGATATGATATTCTTGATTTTACATGTTTTATGGATTTGACTGTTTATTCATATATATTTATCGAGAAGCTAATCAAGCGGTTGACTCTTTAGCAAGACTTAATGTTTAAGGATCTTCTGAGTTTTCAGATAGTATTAATTATTTTTCTTAATCTACTATTAGTTATACTCATTTAGATAGTATTGGTTTACCTTCTGTTCGTTTTCTCCGCTTAGGGCTCATGTACTTTGCTTTCACGACTCGCTTGCCATTGAAGTTGTAAATCATCGATCTCGATCTACTGCAATTATCAATTCAGAAATCAGCATTGAGATGATAAATCTATCGAGTTTAATTAAGCACGTGGTAACTTTGTAATTACCAGCTATAATAATTATATCATCTCTTATATGATAGATGCCAAATAATTAACTATTAGCATACCACGTGAGCATGTGATTATCATATATATTTTCTATATTTATTAGTTCAAGTGTGATCATTTCCTTGATTTAGAATCTAGTTTTGAGCAAATTTGTACCAAATACTGGTTTAATTATTCGACGATAAATAAAATCCATGTAGATAAGGAATCAACCGAGACTGATTTCGGTAAGGCAAATTCCAAGTATATAGGAATAGCTAATCCGGATTCAATTTCCTTTAAGCAAAAACAGCAGAAGAAAATAACATGAAACTCATTTTTCTAAAATTTAACTGGCACTGGCTTCATCAATAAACTGGTTTAATTAATATTAATATAAGTATTTAAATCAGTACCGATTACCAAAGCATTTTGAGATAAAGATTGGGCAGCAAGCCTGCAACCACCCATTGATTCTCTGTGATCTTTCAACTATTTCTATATTTTGTTGAAATCCACAATCTTATCTTGTCAAAAGTCCTACAAATTTATAGACAACAATGAATGGATGATTATGGATGACCTTCACAACAAATCATTAAGCTTATTTCCTGCACTAAAATTACATCTCAAGTGTTCTTGTAATTGTTTATGCATTAAAATTCTATAACATTAAATGATTACTGGTCACTTCAGGATTATTGGTTAGTCAAAGCACTTGAGAACAGTTGTCACTTTGAATTTCATCTATATGATCCAACTCCACCTAATATTAAGTTGAAATATTTTTTTATAATTAGTCCCAAAATTAGATAAATGAGCAGTGTTGTATTAGGTCTCCCAATCAATGTAAAATTTATCAATTTTATGATATGAATACTTGATAAAAGGAAGATATAAGTCTGACATATATAGATAAAAATCATAAAAAAAAAACTTATTTTCACCAAGTCTAATGAGAAAATGATCTCTGACATAAAATAATAATATCAAAAATTCTATATAACCGGCCTCATCAAATGGGAAAAAAGGTTTTTATTTGATTTGGTTTTATAAGTTAATATTACAACTCTACCCCAAATGGTGTGACTGAGTGACATAAGACTTAGGATTTGATTGTCCAAGTCCTATGTTCGAATTTAGAGGTGTATTTCCTATAAGAGCGCCTGAGACATCATGAGATTTTACCTATTTCGCTTAAACGGAGATCGGTTGATTTGACGACGGAATTTCCAAAAAACAAAAATTACAAGTCACTTTGAATGAAGTAACATGATCTAAATTTAAAGAAAACGTCTCCCAAAACTTGGGTGCCCACATGGTTGATCCGTGTTTCTCGTATCCAGTTGGATCCTTGATCAATAATTGTAAAGCTGGTGATATAAAGCCAGAAAATATAATCTGACCGAGTCATCCAAATAATAAATTAAATAAATGTTATTTAAGATTGAATGGTTAGAATCATATCTTTAGCTTAATATATAATGAAACAAGTAATTTGGGCATGTGGTGGGTGGTTAGTGTTACTGTTGGATATTCCATTATCTCCCGCGAATGGGGCTCAACTTTTTTGTCTTGTTCAGTTGCTTGCTTCTGGTTGAATTTTGAAGGACAACCTTTGCATTTCATGGAACATATTTTAATTGGACCTCGAAGAAAGTTTAGTTTTGTCTTTATTTGTGTATCTATATTACATTTTTTTTGTCTTGTATATATATGTGGTGTTTAATTAGCACGAATGCGGATTAATGATTCTTTTTGTTTGGTAATTTGCCGTGTTGTTGGGTATCCACTTCCCCTAGAGATGGATTCTTTTGGCGTTGGTGAAAAATTATTTTGTCTCAATTTGGTGTCGAAATTATTATCTAAACAAGTCAAATTCAAAAAGATGTCGTTTTAAATTTATCTATTTAAACATCAATTTCGGTTAAAGTAACAATTTTTATTCATTTAATCAAAGTGCAATGATTTTCCGGCCAATCTTAAACAGCTTTAGAAATCAGTTGTATATGCTGCATTAACTTACGGCTGATAATAAACTAATTGATTAATCTATGGAGTTTCAAGAATGTTTATTATGGTTTGATTACTTTTAAGAGTTCTAAAATGACAAACACGTATGATAATTATATTGAAGTGTAACACTTTATTGATAAGGTTTTATATTTTATTATATTTCATTTCATTATATTTCCCATACCGTGATTGATACAATGACGTCATGATGATGTCACAAGAGTAAAAACAATTTTACACCAAACTTATTTATAATTGTATTAAACCATAAAATTTGAGGAATTTAACTATCTTCAAATTAATTTTTTGATTAGTAATACTGGTTTATTTTATTGGTTAACTAACATGTCAACATTGATAATGAAATTAATTTTTTGATTAGTAATACTCGTTTATTTATTTTATCGGTTAACTAACACATTTTTTTTTTTTTTTTTTGAAACGATGGAAACACCGCCACCAAACCACCCATTCTGGGCCGCGGCGCAGGTAAAATCACCGGCTGTCCCAGGCTCTTATAGAAGTGCACCTCCTGGATTCGAACCCAGAACCTCAAGGTGAGATCCTGGACCCTACACCACCAAGCCACACCCCTTGGGACAACATTGATTATGAAAATGTAGGTAAACACAATATTTTATAAAACTTTAAAAATAAAGTATTACACCATAATATATTGGTTTATTATTTCTCAAACATTTAAACTTTTTTTTTTTTTTTTTACGAAACCCCATCATCAAACCACTCGATCCGGACTTAAATAAAGCAAGTAAAACTCCCAGTTGTCCCAAGTTCTTACAAGAAATGCGCCTCTGAATTCGAACCTAAAACTTAAACCAAATCCTAAATCTTATATCACCAAGTCACTCCCCTAGGGACCTCGACATTTAAACTAATAAAAGATAGCCACCCTTTCGATAATCCTCTTTGTTATCTACATGTAGAATTGCATAATTGACCAATGAGTACTGAATGTAAATAATAAAACATTTTAATTCGGCATGATACAGTATAAATAACCTGGGCCTTGTCATGCTCCAATAGCACAGTTTAAGCAATTGAGTTTGATTTCGGTTCCCAGCATCTATCTCTTTGAACGCCTATTTCGTGACCTTTATTCCCAGAGTGCTTAATCCCTGAATTAGTAAATAAACAATGAATTAGACAGCCCCACTTCACTCACCCGAAATTATTATCACTGCTGAAAGATTACATAAATATAAATACTGGGCTTATGAGTTCATATTGATGTCAAAGAAAGGAAGTTCATAGATACATCGACTGAAAAGGGTGGTTTCTAAATTAAGCTACATGATAAGGATCTCTTTCAGCAAAGGATTGCACTGCTGCGAAGAAAATATATTTCCGCCAGACGAGAAAATCGGATCTTCAATGGTGGGTGTGTCGATGCAATAATGTTAGTGATATCATAACCGAGTATCGATTCATTCATTTTCTTGAGTCCAGATCTTCACGGTTTTGTCACTGCCAAGTGCACCAGAAGCAATGATGTTCTTAATGGGGTGCGATGCTACTGATATGACAGGATCTGTGTGACCTTCCAATTTCTGAACTACTTTTCGGGTCTGAAGGTCCCATAAGTATACACAGCTATCCTCAGAACCACTAACAACATACTTTCCATTTGTCACGGAGAAGGTGGATGAGATGCAATATTTTGAATTGGTATGGCCGGTGTATGTCTTCAAGATTTTGCCAGTTGAATAGTTCCAAGTCTCTGCTCAGACAACGTTAAGAAACAAAAGCAAGATCAAAACACAAAAATGAGCAAAAGGCACAGGAGAAAAGTAACTAGAAATCTGCTTGGCAACTGTAAAAATGGATGTGCATAATAAACCAGAGCTATCAAAGTGACTTTATATGAATTGGTTGATCCCCTGATATCTATGTTATATTTTTTGGTTAAATAAACATGCGTGCATTTACAAATTCCCGTTAAGAAAATGTATGTAGTACGAAACATCAATGAATCTAATAGTACAACTACAAGGTACTTCATATGACTGTAGAAAACCCCCTCCAAATGCTGGGAGAGATTCCCAGAAACAACCATTTGAGAATATATAAGGATGTATGGGAACAAGTTAGAAATAACACTTGACATGATATACATAAATAAGTGCTCAAGGAAACAATACATGACCTAACCTTGTATCTTTTAGGATTCCAGTTTCAATAATTAAAAAAAAAAAAAAACCAATTTGCAAAAATTAGGCAAGCTGATGTCAGAAGAATGGAGCAATGCGAGACCCAAATCAAAAGATGCTTCCAGTAACAAATTGAATCCTTCATATAATGGTAATATTGTAATAAGATTTGCATGCCACTAAATAAAGCAACTTTGACCCCTAGTTTAGCCCCTCCCATTTTTCTTCATCCCATAATCAAGCCTGTCATGTGACTATATCTTTGTAGCTGTACCCAATGAAATTGTAAACTATAATTTAAGTCACTCAACAAGTTGTCTTTTGATCAGCCAAAAACAAGCATCATTCTTTCAACTAGCTGATGATATGAAAGTAACAAAATTTTAACAAACCCAGTCATCAAAATTTGTCAGCTACAATTAGTTCCACATGCAAATATCTATCCTTGAAAAAAAAAACATATGGAATTAATAATTATGAATATTTTTTCTCGATAGTCTTAAATCAAATTCTTAAATCCAACTCATTACAAAATGTAAATTTTCGAGATAATTAATTAAAAAATGAAATATCTATAGCTAATTCACAGTAGTTAAAACATTTACAAAATAAATATAATATAATGAAAGAGTTACCAAAGTATTGTCGAGAGTCCCAACAAGAATGAACTTTCCATTAGGCGAAAACTTGACATAGGAAACTGGGGGATTTTCATCATCAATAAGCGTCTTCACACAATGTCCCGTGCTAGCATCCCAAATCCTACACAATCCATCATAACTGCTCGTCACAATCAAGGAGCCATCACGATTAAAATCAACGGCCGTGACAGGATCGGAGTGGGCAGGCAAAACCTTGAGACATTTTCCGGTCTTAACGTCCCAAACCCTAACGGTCTCGTCAAAAGCACCGGAGACAATCATATTGGCTTGAGGGTTGAAGTTGACGCAGAAGACGTAATTGGTGTGGCCAGTTAGGGTTTTGAGACAGGTGGCGGTTTGGACGTCCCATAGACGGATCGTTTTGTCGTCGGAGCCGGAGACGAGGAAGCGGGAGTCGGAGGAGAATGCAAGGTCAGAAACGCCTTGGTCGTGGCCGGTGAATTTTTGAAGAGGAGATGGAGGGGTAGAATCGGAATTAGAAATACTGGAGAGGGAGTAGGCGAGGAGCGTTTTGTCGGCGGAGGAAGAGGCGAGGAGGTGGCCATCGGATGAGAATTTGACGGAGGAGATTGCCCGATGGTGGCCGTTTAGGGTTTGGGTTAAGGTGTAAGGCTTGAAGGATTCTAATTGCTCTGATGACATCTTTATTTATTTTATTTTTTATTTTTATTGGAGGTTTTAGGAGTGTTTAAAGGATTTTGATGACAACGGATGAGAGAGCACGGCTGATTGCCTTCGGTGTTGTTCGTTTAATCAACAACTACATTTCTGCCTTGGCGGGGATCGTATGCACAAATATTAAGTTATAAAAGCTGAATTTATTTATTTTTAAATTATAAATCAGTCAAGGTTTCTAAAGACAGTTGTTTAGCTTCCATTAAATATTTGATTACACACACACTAACCACAATCTACAAAATTAAATTCAAGATTAATTTGAGAATTTACACATGGCAACTATTTGGCAAAAACAGAAACCTCTATTGTTTTGTCTACCCCTGTGAACAAAGTTCAGAAACCATAAATGAAAACTACAAAAGACAGTTTAAACAGCAACAATGGAGATTCTAGCAATTGATTTTACCATCCAAACTAATCTGTAATCTTCACAATTATATACAGGCACAGCAACACCAACTACATTGCAAATTGGGCCTGTCAGAATCAGAATTTCTTTCTAACTAGTTACAGACTAAATTCTCACCCCCTCTAATTTCTCTGAATTGGTTTTGTACCTGCCGATTTCACCAAAAGGAAAGTGCTCCCAACACATCTATACATAGGTGAAAATGAAAAAATAGCGAAGGCAAGGCGGAAGACACTAGAATAGGAGATGACTATACAAATTGGGAGTGACTCTGAGTTTCGGGGCCAAGGGAAAGGAAAATTGACCCAGAGGTAGCAATCGAAGGAATGCAAGACAAGTTTGGGCAGTTTGAGGATTCAGTATTTTGAAGTATAGGGTTTGAGCAATATGCCAGATCCCTGCTCCAATGGGTTGTATCCAGAAACCCGGGTTGTTCCATCATGACCCATCACTTTTCCTCGGTAGAAATCTGGGCTGCAAGTTGTTTCAAATTGCGGACCCTCAAATAGACTTTGCCTTCTAGTAATGTTCCATACATCCTGTACAGAAGCACCAACAGGTTAGAAGACAGCAAATTAATCAAACCTCACAAATGCACTAATAATTGCAGATAACATAGACAAAGAGCCACGGTTTTTTCCTTACGAAAATTCTAATAGTTGAAAGGAGAGCAGAAAATACAACTGAAAACCTTTCATGCATACCTTATGCTGCTGGCCAAAATCAGCACTGTGATGGGAAGCTGGTAAATAGCTTTCACTAAAAGGTGAAGCCAGATTTCTGATATCTGGACATGAGCTGCGAAAATCTTGAGGGTGTTTACCAGGTGTGCCATACCATGATGAACCTGGCGTGGCACCAATCCATTGCTCCCTACAGTTCCTCAGCCTTAGATATGTTGATGGGGAGTGACCATGAGACGAGAAGTAATAGGATCTATGAAGCTCCTCCCTACAAACAGTATGAGCTGGATCCCAGGGTCCTGCAGGAGATAACATTGAACTGAAGTCTTCATAGTGCTGGAAGATGCAAGATGATCTAGAATATGACTGCCCAATACAAGGACTATAACCAATAGGAGCATCTCTGCCATAAGCCAAATCCAGTGACTTCTTCCTCTCGGGAAGCCCCACATGTGAAGCCATCGACGAATCTTCTATTGTTATTCCATGCTTGGCTGCAAGATCTAATAAACATTTTTCATCCACTCCAGATCCCATGAGCAAGTCCCACAACTTCCTATGTGCTTCCCGTTGGTCGTGAATGACTTGATCCCTCATCGCCATTTCAAACTGAAGCTCAATATTAGCCATTCCCTACACCAATGAGATACAACAGTGAGGTTCTAGTAGAAGGTTTACCAAACTGTATGTACAGCCTGACAGATTAATCAGTGACTTCGCATTATGCCCGAACCAAAGTTAATAATGCAGTAAGCACTCATCCTCTTCAGAGAAGTAGCAATTTGGAATCATTACGTCATCCCAAAAGCTAACATGTAAAGATCTGTCATAATTTCAAACTATTGACACTAGCTTTGAGTATTTTTTATTCTTATTTAGGATGATAAATTAAGATTTGAAAAGCAGATACCAAAAACAACTTTTCTGTGGTCACAGACTCATATCAGTTAACCTCGAGTACATTGAACAATTTAAATTCCACTCACCAGGATCCTGTATTGGCTGAGAATTCGCAAATAGGTTTTGTTTCCATTGCAACTAATGGCTTCATCAATCATTTCTTGGAGTTCACATCGACGGCTCTCATTTGCTTCAATTTCCTATAAGGATTAAAATTGGTGGGATGTTTATAAACTGACAAAAGCTATAATTCTTCCAAGCCCCACAATCAATTTTATCACCTTTCGGTAGTTGACACCAGCCTCATCATTCTCACGTATGTTATCAAGAATGATTTGCCTCCTTGATTTCAAAGCCTCTACAACTGCATCATCTTTTCCAATAGCCTGACAGAGAAGGCACTCCAATAAAATAAGTTACATAAAACATCTACGTTTATTTGTTCTTGTTGAAATTCATGGGCTTAACTTAACCCAAAAGCCAGTTTGAGAGTTGAGGATTGCCCAATGTTTATATTTTGAGTTTAATTGTTTATCTTAGCCGATGTGAGATATTTTCCTCAACACTCCCCCTCACGTGCAAACCGGTCTTTTTGCCTGGTTCATGTCACGTGGACAGGTAGTGTGGGCCCACCCGTGCATGAGTGTGGCTCTGATACCATATTGAAATTCGTGGGCCTAACTCAACCCAAAAGCTAGCTTGAGAGTTGAGGATTGCCCAATGTTTATATTTTGAGTTTAATTGTTTATCTTAGCCGATGTGAGATATTTTCCTCAACAGTTCTTAACTTCTAATAAAATAAACATCACTTCAAAAAGATGATTTGCATGGAAAATCTGGCACAAACCTGTTTTTTTGCAATAGCATCGTCAAGGTATTGGAGTTCAGCACGGATACGAATGTTGGTTTCCTCTAGCTCAAATAAAGCCTTCTGTAGGTTTATCCTTTCTTGAGCATTTTCGCTGATTTCCTGGCTTAAAATATTTAACCAAGACAACTCATCATCTGCTGCTCTTTCAGCAGGCTTGACACTTGGCTGTGATTCTTTTTCAGCTAGCTCTTTCTTCAGTCGGCAGACCTCGATCTGTATAATCAAAGAATTCATTATTTGATGTGTAAAATATGCTATCTAAATTACACATAAAGCCATTTAACAACTAACCTGAAGATTGTCAATCATCCTTTGGTAGTCTGATACATGGGTATCGATTGTGCCAATGTTTTTCTGAAAAGCAAACAATTGCTCTCATTATAATATGAGAAAGAGCAACAATTTACTCACTAACAAATGTGTTCATTTTAGTTCCAAAAAAGTGCTATTCAAGCTACTCTTACAAGACAGAGCGCAAACAGATAAACATTTCAATCAGAAGAAAGGAGAAATCAATAAATACACACTAAAAAGACAGCCTTCCAAGCTTTGTGAATAAATCATTTGAATCTAAATGAATATACAAGTTTCACCTGGATGTGTGTCTTTATTTCCTTAGCTCGGTCAGCATATTTCAAGGTGTTCAGTGTGTGATGATATTGACCGTCTACTGGTGATATTGTTGCTACCATAACAGTTTGGGAATTACCACTCAGACCATCTTTAAGTATCCGTGTAAGTTTGCTGAAAAGAGTTCACACATTAGCTACATCAACACTGTTGGATTTGGCCTAAAATAAATACCATAAAAGTACCTGTTTCGGTAAGGAACATAAGCAAGTCCCTTCTTCTGTAGTTTTCCTAGAGCATTAATGCAATTTGCTAAAGCAAGAAGAGAACGGTTAATGTTGGCTCCATCTCTTAGTTTTTGGCCTGCACTATTTGTTTCAGATGCACGTTCACTGCCGGCAAGATCCACAAGAGCAAGTTTTCCTCGCAGTACTTGATTACGATACTTATTTTTCTGTCTTCTCTTCACAGTAATCTCCAAAACTGCATGTGATCTGATTACACAAAAACCATTTTGTATGAGATCACCTAAATATGATCAGTCTTGGTATAGAAAATTAGAAATTCCCAATTTTTTTTTGCCTTTTCTTATTATTTCCATGATTAAAAGCAGGAACTTTCACTTTTACACTACTTGTAATTACTTATACACCACCTGTAATTACCATCTTGACTTTGTTTATTTGTGAATTTAACTACAATATTGCTTGAAGACAAAAATCCAGTTAAAAAGCTTATTGTCATTGTCTTGATAGAACATACACCACCCTTCACCTTCAGAAATACAAACATTTTAAGTCTGGCTGTTCAGCTAAAAAAAAAAAAAAGATTTTCTCCCCATAATGTGGATTCTTCTTAAAGGTTTTAAGCATAAAGATTGAAAATGAAGAAGCAACGAGACATGGATTTTGAATGGAGCAGTTCTGAACAATCTCACATGGCACTTAGTGTCAAATATTGATAACAGAAATGAGGATTCACGTGGAATATGAAAATGTCAAATATAGAATAATATAAATGAAGCAAGCTCCCAAAACGAGTGAATAGAAAAGATGTTTAGCATAATTTTAACACTAATACGATAAGAATTACAAGTTTATAGTAAGTAAAAGCAATTCAAATTGCTCGCCTTGAGGAAGTTGAATTGGCCTCCGTACTTTCTGTTTTCCGTCTACTGTTCCCCAAATTCAAAAGTTCAAGAATCTTATCAGCTGAGTGGACCTGAATGAAAGCAAATATAATCAAAGGACTAACAAGCACTAATTAACCAAAGTACATACTGACTGAATAATGCCAAAGGAAAAGAGTCAAAACTGTAGAACAAATTATGGCCAGCCAAATTCTGTATAATTATTGAGAATACACCATAAAAAGTAAAAGTAAACAAAATGAAAATTTAGATTGTTCAACTGAAACAATCTATTTTGGTCGTATTCAAGAGCTAAGAGATACAAAATTAACCAATAGCTTCTCATGTTCCAAATTCATGATTAATTACTGGATGGCTTGATGATGTAAAACTATAGAGGATTACCATTTATTTCATGACTCATTAGAGTTTCAACCAAAAAAACAATATAAGCATTTCTTAAATTATAAGTTCACCTTATCGGAAGGAAACGAAAAATATTAGAGGAACTTGATTATATTATGTGCTCCTTAAAATGATGGGGAGCAAATTTGACAATTTCCATAGAGCTCCACATTAAACTTCAGCATATATCAAGTACATGCATACCAATACTAAGTTATAATTAAACAAATGCAGGTGCACACTAACTAATAATTTTAACACAAGTTATCACCGATAAGCATCTAATTCATTTGTTAATTGTTGGCCAACCGAACCAAAATCCACTTAATAGTTGCACAATATTGATATCATGTTGCGACTTACAGTAAAATCCTCAATGTTCACATATAGGACGTCAAGAAACACTTATCCAACTCATTGATTATCGTTGACTACCATACAAATATAGAAGAAAATGAACCTTGATACATCGTAGCCCAGCAACAATTATCCCACGCTCTGGATCCTCTCTAAGCTCCAAATGACCAGAAGACTTTTCAAGCAAATCATAGATAACCTAAATCACGAAAAAGACAAAAAGTCAAAGTTAACTTCCTGTCCAAGAACTCGAGAAACCCTAGAAAAAATCACAATGAAAACGCATGCTTACTTCATTATAAACTTCGAGATAGGAACAAGTAACTTCAAATTCATCAGAGTTCTTGTCCTTTTTTATAAGATCAAAAACCGTGTGCAAACTTAGAACCATGAGTCCAGGATCACTTTTAGTCCCAACCATTGTATATGTTTTACCGCTGGAAATATAAGAATTTGGATTCCAACATAAAGAAAATAGCAAATAGCAACACATAATCGCAACGAAAGAGTAGCTTCATAGTGTCAAATTAGTATACACTATCCGAATTTCAATAGGTCAGGAGGAATTGCCTCAGATGGTGAAAAACAAGAAGTAGAATTGTAGAAAGCAACCGCAGAAGAGGATGCATAGTAGTCATCAACATGGAGAATACCTTCCAGTTGATCCATACGCAAACACTGTCGCATTGAGACCTTGAACAACGCCAGCGATTACAGAAGATACACAGGTTGTGTAGATGTCCTAAAAAATATATGAAGCATGGTCAGAAGAAACAATCACACAACCAATTATATACATTTGATTTGATAGAGTCATTCACGGTTAGCCAAAAGAAAACAGTTGCTACAACTGCTTTCTTACCAGTAATCAACATCTACTCCAATTCTTTATACCAGAGAAACTCAAATGAAAGAGAGATGTTTGGCACTGAATTCACAAGAGACTTAAATAAATTTAAAAAATTAAAATGCTAGTCTTAATCTAAAATTTAGAAAATTAGTTAAAATTAAATAAAGAAACGTTACAATGCACACTCAACAACTGTGAGATATACATGCACTGGTCGAATGAAAGCCACAAAATTCAAATCTGATGTAAATGGAACATACCGAATTTGTACATCCAGGACCAAATGCATGATCAAAGCAATATTTCTTTTCCTTTGTTCTATTCTGTATACGATCAAGGTAGTCCTTAGACAAATCGGGATCTAAAACAACCACCTCCTACAAAACCAACCACTAATCACATTACATACTAATCCCCTTATATAATCAATGTCAAAGCAATAATCACACAAACACACACACCTTGTCATCTTTTACTCTGACAATGTCTCGGCCCTGTTCTCTCTGTCTTAATGGTCTACATTTGATAGCAACCTGTAGACAAATATTTTAGCAGATAAAAAAAATATTAAGTAAGAAAAAAATAGTGAAATTTATGGAATTGTAATGTCGTTTAACATGAACAAAGAAGACTAACTGTGAGGGTAGTAGGTTTCTTCGTCGCTGGAGCACTAATACTCGGCATTTTTCATCCACATTGATGTTCACAATCGCACTAAAAGCTTGATTTGTAAATTTTTTGTACTGAAAATTAACCCTAACAGAGTTCAAATTGACAATGCAGAGCGCAACGAGAGGAAACTCAAGAGCTCAAACTCAGCTACAAATTTACATGGACTAACAAAACCCTAACTCTAAAACTAAACCCTTGAAATTAAAAAAAAAAAATGTATGAAAAACAGATCAAAGAAACTGCATTTAAGAATATTCAGCTTTTGTAAAAAAATTTAAAAGGAACAAAAAAGAAAAGGAAGTAATTTTATAATGTATCGACTAAACATAGCTAAAACGCTATTGAAGCGACCTACATTTCAAGAAACTTTTAAGATTTTTCCAGTTTTAATAAAATTAATTAAACAATGAGATAATATTATTTGATGGACGTGTGAGAGGGAAATAATACGGTGGTTGACGGCGTATGGTAGATGAAGTGAGTGCCATGTGCTGGAGTCAAGGATGAGAAGATGAGTATTTAATTATGTAAATGAGGGAAAAAGGAAATGTAAGAAAGAGGGAGATGAAATGTCGCAGGGTGGATTGTGACCGTTGGATTGCTTTCAAATTGAGATCTCTTTTGTGGGGCGAGAGGGAAATACCCAGCTGCCAGCCAATTTAATTTATGTGGGTTACAAAGTTTTGTTTATGATTTGATTGATAGATTCTGAATTTAGATAATGTTTTTTGTAAAAATTTAAGATAATATTTTATCTGTTTCGTTTAAATTCCGAACATATAATTTAACTGTTTGTTTTGGACCAAATGATGTGTTTGTGTTGACGGGGATTGTTAGCAGTGTTAAGTGGGATGCACGTGTGTGATTGAATTGGAATGTTCGTGGAATTGGTCTCATTTGTTAGTTTTGTTGCCAATCATTTGCGGCGCAAAAACATCAATCAGGTTTTAATAAAGTTTTGGTTATTGAAAAAGGGTTATTTTATTAATAATGTTATTGGAATAGTATCGTAATAATAATACCCTTTCCAAAATACCATACAAGTAAAATTAACTAATTTACTAGTACCAAACAGGCACAAAAATAATAATGACTCTCGTCAGATCAGAGACCATGACACTGCAACCACATCTGAAATCATGATAAGCTTTTAAATTCAACCCCATTTGATTAAATTTAATTAACATACTCATCTATCTACTTTACCCAACGATGTGCATGCAACTGAAGGAAAATTGGGACCCAAAACACACTCGAATTTCATTAAAATATGCTTTTGGTAGGTGGGTATAATAAAGAGCAATTTATGATTGCTTCCCTATTCATTTTGGATGCCAACTACTATCATCAAATGAGGTGTTTTAAAAATATATAAATTACTGATTCGTTCGGTTGAATTCTTTCGATTGAATCGATAAAATCAGATGAATTAACCTGTCTATTTCACTAATTTTATTGATTTTTATCGATTTTAACCCATATTTTAGGATTCAAGCGAACCGAATTCACGACAAATTCTTATTTCGACCGGACGAACCATGACAACTTTGTCCACTTTCCAATAATTAAAAGAACATGTGATGTACTAGGCATGTACATTTGTTGAACTAGTTTATGAGATTTGCATAACATGATTAGATAACCTAATTGCATTTCATTTGACGGGATATTTTTTTGCATATAGAAATTGCATTTGAGCATGTTCTGAGAAAACCGAAATGGAATAATTTTAAACCTTTCATGCTTGTATTAGCAGAGAATTCTAGAGTTCCAAAAATAAAGATTTTGCTTACCATTCACATCTTGAGAAACCTATAATTCAAGAAGTCGACTTCGGAAGTTGTGTCAAATTATTAAACGTGCAAGAATTTACTAAAAATTCACACTGTTGTCTGAAACTATACAAAATTAACAAGAAAAAATAACAAACATACTGAAAAAACATATAAATGCTCCAATGTTGAGTTTCTGACCTGCACAGAACACATGAAACTCAGTAATGCTCAAACTTTGATAACTATACTTCAAAAGCTGTACAATATTCAGAAAGTTTATGGATTGCTTTCTGGAAATACCCTACTGCTATCCAGTTTCTGATAATCAGTCAACACACATGAAAGCAATAATAAAACTGCAAATATTTATGCTTCAGAAAAGTTGTTCTCATTCCCTTCAAGCAACGGCTTCGTGTTGGCCTTTGAATTTGAGGGGATTTGACTATCCCCATCTTCATTAGACCTGTCGACACTCTTCATAAAAATCCCTGTCAAAAAGTCCCATTAAGGCAACCTTTAGTAATCTCAAATCAGTCAGAAAAGACCAACAAACTATAATGGTAAGAATTTTTTTAAAAGAACATCACAGGGGTTTGCTGAAAATTTGTTATTAAAACTACTTGATCAATGGATGGAGGCAGCGGGATTGGAAGTTGAGGGGTGGGAAGTGGGGAAAGGGGGAAGTGGGCAACACAGAGTTAATATTGACCCTGGGCAAGACAATTTCTATGACATTGTTCAAAAATTTCGTCCTCACATGAAAAAAAAGACAGACACACAAAATGCTCGAATTTAAATCACAAGAAGTTAGCCCCACCAACATCAACAGCTCCAAAAAAAATGTAAAACAACATCAGACAACAAGCCCACAAAACACAATGCTACAAGAAATCATTGAGGAGAGTAAATTGAATGCAGCTTGATCCTCACTTCTACTGTCAAAAGATTAAGTTTTGAAATTTTAGATATATATAATTATTGACTATTTTAGTACCAATTATATATGTGGGCAGCTGCTGACCTAAATATGAAAGGTTAGGATACACACTTTTAACAAGCACATACTAGTTATAAGTTTCTAACCAATAATCACTTTCGCTCACCTATAAACCATATTCCAGCAGCAAGAAAAAATACAGATGTCAGAACAAGGGCTGTTTTTCTCCAACTGTTGACACGGTCCTGAGCAAGGCATTTTTTAAGTCAAAATGATGCACAAAAAACAATCCAAAAATGAAAATCTAAAATGAAATAAGCTAAAAGCAATAGGAAGGTAAGCCAAGACAATCCACGAGTTACCACTCTTACAACAGAATATTCATTGGTGCTTCAAGCAACAGTGACCATTAATTATTTATTTATTTTACCAAATGAAATAGTGCAATATTAAGTAACAGCAAGCAGAGATAGTGAATTAATAGATATCATGAGGTGACACCAGAGTACGCTAGGAGGAAGGGAGTAATGGAAACCAAAATTCTGGGAACCACTTTCAATACATTGACCATTCTATAACCTGATTTTATTTCTCAATAAATAAAACCCATTCTTGCAGTTCATGAGTTTTGCAAAATTCACATTTTAGTTTTAACCAGTTAATTAGCATTTAGCAAGAAACAATTTCCTCTGCATGCAATGGCTTCTAATATAATTCTAGAACATCTAATCACAAGCACCATAAAAGTAAACATTCATGAAGAAAATACATCTTTTGCAGTGCAGTCGATTACTCCTAAAATTATAAACACTTTATAGACAGTAAAGCTTCAGACAGCATTGTTCAAGGATGAAGATATTGTAAATAATCAGCACAAAAACACTTGTCATGAATTCGTGCAAAAGACTAATATATCATATTAATTCATGCATGTGAACCAGAAACTTCAGATATCAGAAATTCTACTCTTAACTTCCTCAAAAATATGGGTGAAAAGAACTTTAAAGGCACACCTGGAAGACCCCAACAAGTGGTGAGGAAGGAACATCACCAAAGATGTGGATTGAGACAGTTGAGATAGCCATTGATAACGCTCTCAAACTTGGTTTGACACTATGGAGACACACATAATTAACTGGAGCCTGCAAAAGCAATACCATGATAAGATAGCTAGTCAAAAATTACCAAAGCCAAGTTACTCGACAATATTTCATAATAATGATGGTCCTATAAATTACTCCATCTGTATGAATATGTAGAGCCAGCACGCATAGTAGTCAGCATTATAGTTAGGCTAAAAGAAAAGAACAATTTGGACCAGAATAAAGCCTGCTGGTCAAATGATGCAAGAATTGCAGTATGAAAAGTGAAAACTATGTTCCTCAAACATAAAATCAAAATGCAAGCTCCGCTACACCATCACCTTCCTATTGTTAAAAAAAAAAAATTCCAAGAATTTGAAACAAACTACTAAAAAAGCAGCAAACACACCATTAAGATGGGGATATTCTTTTATCTCAAAATAATGAATGGGAATTATAACAGACGCTAAATAAGGATGTGGCACAGAAAGATTAGTGAAGAAAGAAAAAAGAAAACATAAAACAGAAACTGTGAATAACAAATCAATAAACATTTCCTAGCACACAATATTATATCCATATCACACCATTGCCACGAATGTAATATTGGGATATTATTTGATCTCAACTTACTGAATGGAAATATAATAGACACTATATGAAGATATGACACCGAAAGATTAAAGAAGGAAAAACATAAAACTGTGTATAACAAATAATATAGACCTAGCACAAAGTATTATTTCCATATCACACCGTTGCTATGAAGTTATCATACAGCCAGAACCCTTTTCAAAGAAATAAAAGAAAAAACAAAAATCAGAAAGAGGGGATTGAAAGAGATATCAGAAACTAATTAGGAAAACAATTTTGCAACATAAATTGTAAGGAACGTCATATCTAAATCAACATATTGCAAAAATTCCTAAAGATTATGAAAAGCTAAAACCAAGTACGTGACTGAACTCCTTCATTGAGATGAGAAGAACAAAGAGCTGAAACTGTTTGATAACATTGTAACACTGATGCATACTGGAATATGTTGAAATGCTCAGAGAATGGACCAAGATTAATATCATATAATGTATGTCCTTTGCAGAAAATGTTGATGTTATGACTTAAACTAAACCAACACCAGCACTATGTGGGGCCACATAAGATTGCATATAGTTATGTAAGATGCAAAGGTCCTAAGCTGGATCACCAGCTTGATAATCGCCACGAAGTCCAACTATGTCTATGATTAATAAATTACTAACTGAAGGCTAGTAATTCAACAGGGTAAACTAGAAACTTATAATTGGTCTGGTTTTTTATTTATAGCCTAAAAGACAACTGTAAAGCCTGAGAAACATGAGCTGAAAACAATGCAATATTAACATCCAATCCCTCAACTATAATATTACCTGTGTAGCAAAGACAAGTAGTTCACCCACTGAGAAAAGAGCTATGAAACCATACAAGCTTCTTAGACAGAAAGCGGCGAAGCAAAATATTGCACCCAGAAATGTCGCTGCAGAAAGAAGCTGTAATAAAGTAAAAATATAACGCAGTAAGAACTTCATTTCAAACAAATGAGTATTTCTCTTCCAACTATAATATAATATCGCACAAAGTTGAAATAAATTCATTCTCCAAAGAATACTACTTCCCTATTAACATAGAAAAGGAAGCCGTTTTCAAACTATGTTTTCAAAATACCTGTGATGCAACAGAACTCACCATAAAAGCATTAGAGATAGTAGCACCCATGCGATCAAGAATGAAGCCTCCGGATATGGTTCCCACAATTCCACAAACAATTGTAATCCCTCCAAACATCATATCCGCATTTGTCTATAAGAAGTGTCAACTGTAATCAGTTTATCAACTTAATAACAGCAAAAAATAAAATAAATAAAATTTGCAATTTTTCTTCAAACAACACCAGGTTATAATGTAATGCAATGTGGTAGATAAAAAATTAAAACAAAAAGAAAATTATCATGTAATACCATGTGATAAATATTATAACCAGCCTTAGGCCCCCAATATGAGTATGCTCCGATGACAAAGTTGTATGCTATATAGCCTGCCAACAAATTAACAAGTTAAAAGATTTTCCACAAATCCAAAGTTCATACAATGTAAATGATCTGAAAATAAGCCACTCAACATAAGCTCCCAGACAGCAACGTAAACTACAATGTGTTTTGAGGTTACAAAAGTGGGACAAAACATTCTACAACATAAGCAAGATCATTAAGTCTTGAATTCCTTTGGATCGATGTTACTAAACAAATACGAAAGCACAATGCCATTGAGAAAGAGAACACCCAGAAAATACCTAGAACATTTACAACATAAACCTTCTCTTGCAAAAGAACTTTCATGTCTTTTGAAAATTGAGATAACTGATTCATAAATCTGGATTCACTCATCGACCTGCCACATAGAAGAATAGTAGTCAGGGAAAGAAGATTTTCGAATGTAAACTAAAGTTTAAATGGGTTTTCTGATATGCCTTTGCTTTGCAAGGTATAGCACAATGTTCATCACACATTCAAAAGCCACTCACTTGGTAATTGTTTCAGAGGCTTGATCAATGATACCATCAGACACATGATCATTTATATTTGATGCCTCTGAACCTGCAACAGAAGGATCCAGTACTTGAAGGGAACACACAAGGGGGAAAAAAGAATAAAAAAATAGCTGGCCCAACACAATAAAATAAGAGAAATAATTCAACAATTAAGAAAGTCACAGTTAGACGACAGAGATAACAAGAATTTATACTTTTGGTGCTTCATTGCAATTACTAGCGGTTGACAACACAAGAAGCAATTAAGGGCTCGTCCTTTTATCAAACAAAACTATATTATTTTTTCTGGAAAAAGAAATAAATAACAGCAGTGATTACAACTAATTCCAACAAAAAAATGAAAATGAGCAGTACCTTCAGTGGCAGAAGCAACTGTTTGTGCTTTTCCTGATTCAGCAGGAGCAAACCCTGTGGTCAAAGTTCAATAACGGGTAAAATATTGTAGAACAAGAAAAAATGAGAACTTTTTGAAGGGCAGATGATACATCATTATACACACACCTTTTAACTGCAAAGGTTTCATGACAAAACCCAAAACAGCAAATGGAAACATTAAAAAGGCCTCTCCCCAGAAAGCATAGCGCCAGTTTAAATGGTCTCCAACCTATATAGTGAGAATAAGCAGAAGATAATTATCATCGAACTTTGCAACCAAAAAATAATAATAATAAAGAAAAATATACAGGACTGCTACTTAAGAACCTATAAAAAAAATAAAAAAATAAAAAATTGAACTATGAAAAGAGATTACAAGTTTAACACCACCAAGTTCAAAGAAGGGAAAGGCGAGAAAGTATTAAGTCAGATTTCTCCAGTTCAATTCAAAGATGATTTGCAGGAGACAACACAACGTTCATTACAGAACTATTACAGACAGAAAAGCAAAAAATAAACAAATAAATAAAGAGGCAGACAAATAACTAAACAAGTATTCAGAGTTTAAACGATTTTATCTTTGTTATTTATCATCAAAAAAAAAAAAAACAATGAAGGTCGTGCTTAGCGCGATGGTCAAGTGTTAACTTGCTATCCACTTGGTCACTAGTTTGCATTGGGTCTAGGTACGACCTTATTTATGATCAAGGATCAGGAGGGATTTTCCAGAGCAGGAATGGTTATCAATAATACTAAAAGAAAACAAATTAAAACAACTCCCCTTGTTGAAGCATCAGTTCTAAACATAACTTGAACCGAAATCAATTCAGAAGCACAATAGCAATCAAAGATTAAAATATGATCGGCGGCTGGATACAGAGTAGTATTCCAAGGGAAAATCAACTGATAATGAAAAGAATATCTTAAACAACAAAAAAGAACCAGATAACAAGAATGTGGAAGTGGTGAATCAGGTATGCACACTTACAAGTCCACCATAAACATAGCCCAAAGCAACACCAGTTGGTATACACATGTAGAACATTGCAAGCCAAGCTGTTTTCTGGAATTATGAGAGAGAGAGAATAAATTGGCATAATTATGCAATGGGCAAAAAAGGTGGCAAAATCCAGCTAACATTTAGACATTCTTCAAGAAAAGAACCAAAACCAAACAAACCTGAGAAACGGGGGCATTGTCATCTATAAATGGAGCTGCAAGACTAATGAAAGAAGCTTCACCAACACCTACCAGCCTAAAAGAACAAGACTGACATTGTAACTAAAGCTTAGCAGAAAAAATTATGAATGCAATGATTGGATAAAGGACAATTCTTTAAAAGCACAAACAGTGTCAAACTTACATGCGACATATTGCGATAGACCAAAAATCAAATGAACTACCGCACCCAGCTGTAGCAAATGTCCAGACAGATAATCCAACACCAATCAGCCTAAAAGGATTGTGGCTGCATTAAAACAATGTGTAAGAACTATAGACCAATTTGGTAATATGTATGTGCATTGAGAAATATAGCACTAAAAGATATGGTGCAGCTTTCTCAAATAAAATAAGAACCTAGTTTTCATACTTCTCTTCAATATTAGGCCACTAAGACATAATAATACATAATGCAATAGTTAGTTTAATGAAGCAACCTGCTCCTTACTGCATAGCAATGCATCAACAATTCCAGTAAACAAAATCAAAACTAAAAATGATAGCACTGATTTCAACCATTAGTGGTCCATTTGTGTGTTTGTGTGTGTTCTTCTCATCATTAGAAGCTGCAGCTTATTTTACTTCCTTCATCGAACCAACTCATCTTGCCAGCACTTTAATCTCTCCCTATACTCGAAATGCAGAACAACAGACCAAATGTGCCATAGTAACTATTGAAGGAGTTCACACCTCTTTGCCAAGGAAGCAAATATTGGTGAAGCGAGAAGCAATCCAACCATAAATGCAGATGATAGAACACCATCTTGGAAGTTATTCAACTTAAAATCACCCCTGCAAGAGCCATTATATGGTAAGTAAATATAAACCAAGTAATCGTTTTTTTATAACAAAACTATTTGAGTATTTATATTGATATAATGGAAGCTTACACCAGTGCGGTGGACCAGATATCCACACGAGCAATCAAAGCTATACAAAAAAGTATCAATCCCCAAAAATGTGATTTGAAGCTCAGCAGGATACAGTCCTAGTCCCTAAACTAACAACAACCCCCCCACACCCACACACAATTAAGACGAGACAGACACTCAAAAATTTGATAGATAAAAGTGACAAGAATGTCAGTTAGTACTATAAGAAGGTTGCCAGCCTCGCCTGCTGCCCGTGATTCCTGAGTTGCATGTGGGAACATGCAAATGTAGCAAGAACAATACATAAAGCCAGACAAAGATGAGATTCAACTATACAGGAAAAACAGGATTGATAACTCTGGTTCTGATACTGATACTCAACAATATGCACAGTAATATTGGAATTCGAAAGTCCACCAGTTATTCGGATTTTGGAAATTAAACTTAGATTGCATATTTATCATGTGGCAAGTATATGATACAAGCACTGAACATAGTTTAACAGAGCCACACAACCAAACAAAAACCTGAAGTAAATCTTAACTGAATCCCGCTACCAGAAGTACACATTCCTTTATCATCACAAGTCCTTTGACTCCCATTGACTCCATTGCTTGCTATTGCTCCTCGATCAACGTAATTTAACATGTTGATCACACAAAAGATAAAGAGTAACCTGCAAAAACAAAAACTTGATTAACGACTATCCACAAGAAAACTCAAAAGAAAAGGAAACAAATGTCTCATAATTCATAATCTAAAACTTAACTGTGATAGTGTTTATACTTATACAAAGTAAAAGAACAAATCATCAATAAAATATAACCAAATTTCTCTTCCTAAAACACAGTTTTTACAATAACTCTAGCAGCAACAGTTTATTTTCAGTTCTATAAATAATCATGAAAAGGACAATTATTAATTTCCTAAAGATAACTCACAAATACTCCAAGTCCCTAACAATTCTAAATTCATCTATTACTGATTAATTACAGCCAAAAAAAAAATTCATAACTGAATAGAATACACAAAGCAGTACATTGACTGATTACACATGTCGATCGTAAGATTTTCTTTTTATTAGCTTAAGGATTACTATTGAGAACGCAAAAAAAAAAACAAAAAACAAAACAAAAAACAAAAGTATAATACCGTTTGGGAGTGAACCAAGAAGGAGTAGGAGGCGAGGCTTTTGCCATTTCGGCTGCGGCTACAGGAAGCGGAGGAGGAGGCGGAGGCGGAGGGGTAGATGGATTTTTTGATTGTTGTGTAGGCTGATTAGTTGGAGAATTCTGATCGGCTTCGACCATATCATTACTTCCGTTAAGTGACATTGACAACTTATTTTTGACTTTTAATTTGTTTTTGTTATCCATGCTCTTACGCAATCATCCTTCAGCCACCCACCCACACGGGATATTTTCTGTTACTGTAACTTCTTTTACTGTTTTAAGCATTTTTCATTTTAATAAACAAATTCAATTTAAGGAGAGTTTATAGGATTATTTTAAAAGTTGTGTTGAATTATGATTTTAAAAAGTTGTTTAAGATGTTATTGTATTTTATTAGGATTTTATAAGGTTAAAACAGTTTTAAAAGATAAAAATAAATCTATCCATATCTCTTACTCACATTCAAATTTTTCCATCTTATTAATAATTGAAAATATATATTATATTGAAGTTTGATTATCATGTACACTAATAAAATTGTAATTCTGTGTTTTATTTTTAAAATAATATATGGTTTACAAAAAAAATCTAAAACAATCCATGTATGTTATCCATAAAAACATAATTTAAAATTAAAATAATTTTTATTTCATTATTTTTCGTTTAATTAAAATTTAATTTTTATTATTAAAACTTGTTAAAATCCATGTATAAATTGATTACACCCCCCTAATTAGGGTTACTAGAGCACGTTCCATGCTGGCAATAATACGATAATATTTATCTAAAAAAATCCCCACCCTTGACTTTTTTTTTTTTTTGAAACGATGGAAATCCCGCCACCAAATCATCTATTTTGGGTCGCGGTGCAGGTAAAACCACCGGCTGTCACAAACTCTTACAAGAAGTGCACCCCCTAAATTCGAACCCATAAATTCGAACTCATAACCCTAAATTCGGAAATGCCACCCTTGACTTTTTCTAAAGCCGGAAATGCCACTTGCCAGTAAAGGAATATGCTACTTCACCATTTTTCTTAAATAAGTTTAGAAAAGGAAAAACGCAGTAAAAATTAAAAAATTAAAAACAACCCAGCTGAGGCCCAATAAAGATCGGATGCGTCGGATAAGGCCCAATTAAGATCTGGTATGTGGGCTGACCCCTGACTCATTAGCACGTTAATTCTGCAAACAAGGATAAAAAGTACATCAAAGATCAAACTTTGTTACAGCATTGGTTCATCACATTTAATGATTATTATTTATTATAAAGCTACTTCAGACTAGTGGGTTTACATATCCTCATATATTCCATCTCCTTTTGTGCCACTATGGCAATAATTTACATACAAAAGAGACTAGTATCATCATCAGTACTTGATGAAAAAGCTTGAATCGAGCCACTTATTCTTCCAGCTTATTCCTTCTATGCTGGCCCTTATGGATTATGAAAACGGCACAGAATTTGCTACCCTCTTGGAATTTACATATTGTACATGCAAATTTGCTCATTTCACAAATTCTTTATAGCTGCGTATGCTGAAATGTGAATGTCAGAGCACTCAGCATCCCATGAGAAGTCCTGTGACATGGCATCCATGATCTTTCGTCCCCACGTCGAAGGGTTGTTCTTCTACAGGAAGAGAAATAAAACAAAACTTTCAAAAAATGGGAAGAAAAGACTTGCGTAGGTATCAAAATGAGCAGTTATTAAGAATCTTCCTACAGGTATACTCACAATTTCTTCCAAAGCCTGGCTAAGGGAAATATTTCCGAAGGTAGAGCTGATGAAATGTGAAAATCTAGTTCCCCCATGGTCAGGATCTGCAAAATGCCTGCTAGGACATATTGGCCTTATGGCATGAGTCTTTTGATTATTCAGCGGGAAGCAAAATCATACAGTTATTCAGTTCAGAAACATCCAATGTATACAAAATATCATTACCTGAACTCGATATCATTAGAGGTTACTGCAATTGGAGCAGCTCCATATTTTAAAGCCTTGAGCTACATTATTCAAATTACAGAGAAGAAAAAACAGCTTTAAGTACAAAAGATGTGATAGAAAGAGGCCATACGTCCGATTATTTGAAAACAGAAAAATTTGTGCGATTTGGAGATGATAACAATTTCAATTTAATCGCACACAGAAGATCAATACTACACAAATAATGGAGAATCACTAGACAAGAGATCAATTAAAAAAGAATTTTTTTAGGCTGTTAGCAAAGATCAGAATCTTAGGCAGAAAGAGGTTATAGCAGGCCAGCCTCTGGGAAAAAAGTTCAGTTGAGTTGTCTGCATGGGTTATTATGATGTTACAAGCATCTACATTCATGTGTGCGTGTGTACTATGCATCAACTGGAAGCTATTCATAAAAGACCAAAGATTTTCCAGATGATAGCGTGGATTCCGATGTTAGTCCCGAAGAAAACCTTGCTTCCAGTTTTAATATAAAAAGGCTAATACCATAACCTAGATGAGCTCGAGTTTTTTGTTAACTTACTGGCACTTGGAGCACAGGATCATGGAAGGAATGGCACAAAATAATATCAGATCCAGCAAAGATTAAATGCAATAGAGCATCATCGTAGCTGTCCACGAATATCACACTTCCATCCTGTGGAGAGAAGAGCACACCCAACTAGAGTACTGGAGTTAAAGTAGCAAGAAAATTTTAAAAAATTATCATTGCAAGTGAAGCAGAACAAGTCTCAAGAAATTATTTGTGACATCAAAAGCTAAACATGAGCTTAAGAAACTTTTAATCATTTATCGTAAGTTTCATATAGGTTAGACTTAGACCTTTTCCTGAAAAGAAAAATGGCTTCAAAAAGAAGAGAATTAATGTTTGAACATGTATAATTTGTTGGTAGCAATGACAAACAAAAGGCATTCAGGCCTGTACCTTGAGCTCTTCCTGAAAAGAAACCAGCGCCCTATTCGCACTCGGCAGTTTGTTAGTAGCCATGAAGACAAACTGTACAGAATCACTATGAAGTTTACATCCATGGAAAATCCATTGAAAGAGAACACAAATACTAGCCAGGTGTTACAAAAAAATTGACAAAACTATATAGCTTCAAAAGCAATGACAGCATATATCTAAATGTTTAAAATTAAGCCAACTAGGTTTGCCAGCAGATTCAGCCATTAGCACTGTATTCTTTCAAGTATAATACCCATTCGGAGAGAATTATAAACCTGGATACCCCTCATATTAGCACCTCGTACGATTGCCTTCAGGTTCTCCAAAAACACATCTGATAAATCTGAGAAGACACACCCAACCTGATAGAATATTGTTTTTGTTTCTCAGAGATATTTGAGATTCACAGAAAAGAAATGATGACATGAAGGTGGAACATATAGTACAGAATGATGTTATCGGATTAGAATTACTTAAGTTTGGAGTTATTTCTAGTTTTCATCACCTGACAAGAAAATATCTCTTTTCTAGTTAAGAGTTTATTTCTAGTTTCCCTTTCAAATTTGGTTTTGGGAACCGTGAATAGGATATTTAGATGTTTCTACCAGACTTGATTGAATATCATTTAGAACTGTCTGATTTTGTAACAAAACATGAAGCACACATCAAAATCAAAATTTCACGAAACACTTACAACAATAGTAGAAGCTTCCTTGGATAACCCCAGCTGCTGTTGTAGTTCAACTTTGCAAACATATTTTCCCTTCATGTCCTCTGCACAATAATTTTCTGAAAGAAATTTGTCGTTTGAAGGATCCCAGATGGAGCTGTCAAATCCACAAGGAGCAACAAGCAACTTGTCCCTGCAGCCAAATATGGCAGAATGAAGAAGAAAACACCACCAAAGCAATCAATTAGTGGTAGCAAAAAGTTTCAGCTCTATCTCATTTTGCATGAAGAAGAATGGAAAAATGTGAAAACAGATAGCCCACAAGACATTGGAAAGACAAAATTCAGGAATGGAACACAGGGTTACTCACCGGTGAATGTCTAAGGTAGATTCCAACCCATGACTCAAACTACGGATGATCCTGCCTTTTGAATGCATAGATGACACTATTACAACTTTATTAGAGTAAACTACGCCACCCTGCAAGTTGGGAGAAAATAGTATGTTCAGCCGATGCCAGAACCAAAATAAACTAAAGCTTCTAATGAATTAGGAACTTGGAAAGTGGAGCAAAAAATAATTAATGAATAAACACAATTACACAATAGACACTGGTGATGTTTTGGCAGACTTAAGAAACAAATCAGAAGAGCGTTAAATGAAGGCAGAAGAAAGAGAACTTATTCTGTTGTGTTAAACGGGTATTACTAATTTCATTAAAATCCTGCAAATTGTGTTAAATCACAAACCAGGCAGTTCCAGACTAATTTAATGACTTGATACGAATCTAATTAGATTCTCACCTATATCCTAAGAAGGACCTCCCATTTCTACGTAACAAAAATTTGATGAAAAGAACAAAACTCTTTTCAAGGTTCAACATGCAAGGCCAAACCTAGGGAAAACTTTTTTCAAGTTCATTTTAGATGACGAACTAGGGCAAACATCAATTTTTCAAGTTCATCATTATTTGACAAACTAGGGCCAACATCAATCTGTCACTATATAAAATCAGTACTCCAGGAGGAAAAAGAAGTAACAGTAGAAAGTCATATTTTCCATCTCACATACTGTAAAGCTTTTGACATAAAAAATGCAATGTTGCTACTTGAAAACAATAATATAACCAAAACTGGGCTCTACTCTGTCTATATCAGTTAATTATCACGTATGTTAATGCCTGCTTCTTCATTTTTTTCCTCTGCTGAATTCATAACTTTGCATATGAATTCAGCAGGGGGTGTCATTTAGAAATAATAGAAGAAATAAATCATGTCCAGATCCATAACCAGTTACAATTTAGGCTACACAATCAGACAGTCTCATCGGGAGAGGTTTAAGTCCAAGACTTTCCAGACAAGTCAAAAAAGGAAAAATAAGGTACCATGACCTGAGGAACAAAAGATATTATGCTATCAATACATCTGAAAGGCATCTTTAATGAATGTTAGGCTAAACTGGGCATGCTAGGCTCAGTTTGTATTAAGGAATCAGACACCATAGGAAGAGGAAAGTTCAATTAAACAGATGTATTTACCTTCAAAATGTTGACTAGATGTGTCTTAGTGTTATCTTGCAAACGATCAGGACGATGAAGTCTAGCAGGGTCAAGTCCACAGAGTGCTAGCTTATCTGGATGCTCAAGACACTAAAATATTTTGAGCATGTAGTGCCATGTCAATGTCAAAAGGATTTAGAGAAAAACCTAAATCCAGAAAGGTAAAAGTACAGTAACCTACCTGTGAATTAAGGTTATGGCATGACAACAAAATTCTAGTAGCTTCAAGTCCCTACATGTAAGAGCAAGAAGACATATATTATAACTTATAAGAGTGGTTAGCTCCATTTGATATTGTTTCACTATAACAAAAAATTTAGAACGAGAAACAAGATAAGCACTTATAGCATCCACAAGAATTTTGTCCTGCTTTCTCTAATCATGCATCTATGCTATATGATACGCAAAAGTTCCAAGTTGCACCTGTTTAACAAATATATCCCAGAAAAGTGGTCCAACAATAGCAGTTTCCCAGTTGTGTATGTGTAAAACATCAGGCTGCTTTCCAGATTTTATGATATAATCTAATGAAGCCCGAGAAAAATAGGTAAACCTGAATGCATCAAACACAGAACTCATCACAAAACAAATAGGAACTACAGATGACAGCAAAAGTTAAGTGGACCAATAGCAAGGTAAAGAAATAAGTCAATAACTTGACCAACCGCTCAAAGTCATCTGAGTAACCATATGCCCTCTCGCGGCTGAAAAAAGATGAGTAGTGCAAAGGCTGAATGAATGTGACTCCAATACCACTGACAACACTAGATAATAACCAAGAAAAGGTAAGAGTTAATTTGCTTCACCCAACTCCCTTCCCTCCCAAACAGGAAAAAAAAGGGAGAAACAATAAACAAAACTAAACTACTAAAACCAAAATGAATTAGCAGTATAAAGAACCCTAACTTACCCAGCCCAAATTCTATTTGCATGTAATTGACCATTAAAATAAGAATAAGACTCCGCTTCAATTTCTCGCAGCCATTGGACTCCATCCAGGTTCATACAAGCATACCTAATTACAAGGTAGATTCTGTTAATTCAGTAAATAAGGAACTTCAAGTTCACAGTCCAAATTAGACTGAGAACATGAGATCAAGAGGGAGACATTCTGCTTATTTTACAAGTGACCTATGACAAATCTGCAATGCTAGTGCTGGCACATGCAATACCCAATGGATGGTCTTTATTTGTGTCAACGCTCCTAACTGCTGGAACAGCGATAAAAGCTCAGCTAGAGTGCTTAAGATCCCATGTCAAAAGACGACATATCTAGGTGGAAGCACAGGTGCATTAATAATATCTTGCGCCTGGTCTCCTTTTTGCCAGGTATACCGGGTGCGGCTCCCCACTGGTACCAAGGACCCATGGAAGCATGTTGGTTATTAGGCCAAGAAAGGAGATGCAGAGGAGGTTTCCTAGTCCTAGCTACACCAGAAGAATCTTTCTCGAGTAACATCATCATTCAACGGTTTACTTTTTCTCGAACTCAATGAATGAAGAGTATCATGTAAAAAACTAAAAATTGAAAGCTCATATATTCTCATAAATAATGAGAGTAAAAGAAATGTGCTTTGACATTGGCATCCTACTGTTAGCAGTTGATAGATTCAAGTGCTACATTGGTAAAAAAAAATAATAAATAAAAAACAGTGAGTTGATACATGGTAAAAGATTGAAAATAGATTAATCAGCAGGCTAAGGTTTTTTTTAATGAAATTCTGGAAAGAAAACAAAACGAGCACTTCTTTAAAAAAAATGTAGGGGGGTGGGAAAAGACCGAATTGATAATTTAAACCCCCTATCTCCCCCAAGATTCGAACACATGTGGCCAGCCAAAGAAAGCTACTTGAAAACCACTCGGCCAAGCCCCTGAGGGCAAATGACTTCAAGCACTTTCATTTCATTCATTTTGTCAAGTAGTTTGTAAATAAACACAATAATAATAGATCTAGCGAAGTTGACAAAATTCTGCTATAATGTATATAAAAGATGACATCAATCTATTACTTTGGTAAAAAGACCTCCACTAAGTGTCCCTTTCTTTGTAGCGCATGACATAGGCCAGTCACATATGATGCCAACGATCCAATTGAGACCAATGGTTCCATTTCGGTGCAGATGTGGATAATGTGAAAACCATTCCTGAATTGCAGAGACAAATAACAAGAGTATTAGAATAGAAAAATTATTTAATGAAAAAGGGAGGGAAAGAAAAAAGATGAATCGTAACATTCACAAAGAGAAACATGACAGAACTTTACAAAGAGAAGACAAAAAAGTTTCACAAAATGAAGTTTTATACAGGAAGAGAATACGTGAAAGTTGGTGCAAGACTCCACCAATCATTTACCTTAACCATTTCTCTGTACAACACCCCCTCCCCCCAACCCCCTCTTCTTTTCTTGGGCAATTGTCAAATCCCTGATAATGTGATTATTTTATATCCCTTATAAGCAGACTGAAAGTAGTTTTTCTTTTCAAAAATTGTGTTGTTGTTGTTGGATGTTGGTTAGTGAAGGGTAGGGCGGATTGCAAACGCCTAATTGAGATTAATCACCCACTCACATTTTATTGGAGAAACTTTTATTTAACTCAAACAAATAAGAGAAACATTCGATCTACATATTCTTTTTCATCCATGCATGAGTCTCTGCTGTGTGCATATGCCAGAAATGAATATGCATTTTTTTCTCTCATAGCATATGCTAAAAGAAAGTCTAACACGGGGACTAAATTTTCACTATTATAGGAAGGAGCTTTATATTGAAACATAATCAGGAACATTTTCATTAAGCGTTCAAAAGTAAAAGTTAATCGCAACTTATACTTGACAATTTTACTTTTTGCTTCCTCCGGAGAAATGGCGAAGTTCCGCTAAAAGATCAGCATCCCTTTCTGGCAAGATGTCAGCAAAAACATCAGCGACACTAACTTTGTAATCCAAGACCAGCTTTCTCAAATTTGATGCCTCCCCAGGGTGAATCATGCCAGTGAGAACCATTGAGTCTATCCGAAGCAACAGCTCCCAGAAAATTGATAGGTTATCTGGTTTAGATAGATAAGACATGTAAACATATGTTTCAATGTGAAATCCTAATTATTACAGATAAAGCTACTCTCCAAATAATATAATTTACTAAACTCCAAAAACGCCGAATAGTACGTTTATTATAAATTAGTAACTTAGAGAAAGTACGAAAGACACTTTGACATCTGCAATAATTCACATATAGAATACACTCATAACACTTGAAATGTTCTAGATTACACAAGTATCGGTACTCCAAGCTAACCTTCATGCAATATTTTCAAAGGAGAATCAGTCACTTCTCTTAGCTACTAATTTCTAGTGCAGAAGTTACTCCACTATAGTGCATACAAGTCACAGTGATACATCATACAAGTTTTAAACTGCAAGAAATAACAAGCTGATAATTCAGTACAGAAAACAATGAGAGAGTGTATAAAAATTCATTTAGCAGTGCTTCAATAATAAAGCTGCTTAGGTTCAAGGTAGACCCACTTTTCCCGGTACCAGCCAGCTTTTCCGCCTCTAATTGCTTTATCTTATCAAGCAACAATTGTTTTTCTCTGTTTGTTTTGTTCAGCTCCTCAATGGCGACGAGGCGTTGTTTGTTCAAGTACAAAATATCTGAAAATAACATCAAAAAAGATAGAATGTAAAGCAGCAGTCCTTTACAATTCACAGATTTACAAAGAGAAGAACAAACGAAGATAGTTAAACAAAGACTAATAACTCTGTTGAGCTTCTTTAAAAAGCCGCCAAATGTCATTATTTTTCATCTCCCGTTCACTACTTGAAGTCTGAAACTCTTCCTATAATAAAGCAAAAAACAAAACCCTCAATAAAGGTAAACAAATATACAAGCATAAGCAACCATTAGATAAATACCTGAGACATTCCGGCATTATCTCGAGCACCTGACCTACAAATGCACATTAACCGAATACGAAAATGATAAACAATCAGCAAAATAAAATAAAATTTACATTGTAGGAGCCCTCCAACATTGCAAAAATAAAAATTTAATAAAATCGTAAATAAGAAGACTCACTCAATTTGTGAGGGAGGTGTAGACAAGCTATTGAGCTCCCCATTCTTCCTGCAAATATGAGTGCGAGAGCAGTATCAGCTCAAATACGCCAAAAAAAAAAAATTATTGTGAATGTAGGCGCAGGGATATTACGTGGAGCAGAAAAGGGGACGAGCTCTAATGGGTTTGCGGTTAGCGGTGTTGAGCTTCCGGGGAAAATGAGGAGGTGAAGGGAACGCAGCGTTGATCAAAATTTTCATTGACATTGATGCCAACCCGCCCACAGGATTCGAATGAGAGATCGATTGAGATTTTAGAGTGAGTGAGTGAGAATGTGAGATATGGAATGGAACACCCTCGTCTTAACTGTCGCGTGAACTCCAAGACAGTTGAGCACAACGGCCAAAGCAACTAAAGAGGATCTCACTAACTAAGCAAGCAAGCATGACGGTAAGAGAGGATTATAATTTGTATTTTTATCTTCGATCCGTGCGTGGATTTTTAGATTACATGGTCGTTCATCAATTAGCGAGTGATGGTGGATGACTTGTCGTTTTTTCTGAAAACTGTAAAACGACGCCTCGTCTAGTTTGTTTGTCTGTTTGTTTTTTGTTTTTTTGGTTACCATTTCATATCACAATAAAAAATTTTGTAGAGATTATCTGATTACTGTTGGGACAGTTTCTGGCTGGATGTATCCTCAAAGTTAGGAGTAATTCATTATATATAATTAATAGGAAAATTTTCATTTTTACATTCGAAAAATAGTTGAAGTATTTAAAATTCGAAAATTTTTAGTAAGTTTAATTTTATATCAAATTTCCGGATTCATAAAAGATAAGCGATGCTCAATCATATCAATTTGTTTGGCACCATAAGATACGAACATCCTGATGCTCGATCAAAAATTGCAATTGTCTGTTCCAAGCACGAATTGGTCAAAGAGACTCCATGAGAAGAGAAAAAGCTCCGTCCATGCCTTACATTCCATACAAGTCGGTGCAATATTTTCCTCAAGAAGCACCAAAAAAACCTGACTTTGTATTATTGATACCCACCAAATTACATCAAAAACTTACAATATACTCCTACGATCAAAAAATTTAAGACTAAAGTCCCATAGTTTAACTGCAGATGGTTCAAATTAGCGCACAAACTACAACAGATGAATGTATGTATAATCAATGCTGGCTCATTAGCTTACGCTTCTTCGCCAACATTCTCATCCGCTCCTGCCGCTCCTCTTCCTCTATCAAACGTAGTTGTTCTTCATCCTCCTTCAGTGCAATTTTGGCACTGTATCACAACATGTAATCAACACAAACACGAACAACATAAAACAAAACAAATGATTTATCCAAATAATGAACATTAAGTTCGAATAGATAATTGTATTGATGTAACTCCAAAATAATAGTGAGTAATTTAAAAAACAAAATAAATGTGGGACAGGAGACTTGTTCGGTATTCTGCCACAGGGCTTCCAGCACGTTAGCTGAAAGAAAATGATCTCTCATTCACCTTTCCTAAATTCCTAATAACGTTTTTTGAATGCTCCACAACATTTTTTCCATTTCACACACTCCATTCTCTACTCTTGGTGCTGTTGTGCCAAAGCCCATCAACAAACTCTCTATTTCACTCTCTCCGCATTATTTTCCTACTAACTAGGTACCAAACCAAACCAACCCATTTTCCCACCAGATGACATTGGGCAACATAGATCATTTGACGGCCATTTTGTTCTATACAGAATTATTGTTTCATTAAGCTTAGTAAACTATGTCTCTGTCATTAAAATTTGACAAGTTTTATGTTGGCTGTCGAGACCTAATAAAACTTTCCTCCTCCATCTGGCTTGGGACCAACTATGAAAAGATATTCCAACTTAAGTACCGGCTTGGGACCGAAATACAGCCCACAAGTAAAACAGAAAATAATAATAACATACAAAAATCAAACATTAAAAGGCCACAGCCCCACTTCCACATATTCAAATGAAACATTAGGGAAAAATTAAAAAAAAAAAAAAAAAAAAAAAAAAAGACAAAGCAGCACCTTTGCACGAACTACATAAATTATACTAACCTTTCTTCTTCCTCCTCCATGATATCGTCAAAGCCTGCCTCCATGTCACTATCATCATCATCATCATAGCTAGCAAACTTACGAGGGCTGTAAAAGAATATAGACTTCAGACTTCAGTTATCCCAATACAGAGAAAAAAATTCCAAATTTTGCATTAAAATTGACAACTTCAAGTTTTATTAACCATAGAGTCGGAGTCCAGAAGTAAATACAACCTTTCCAGATTCAAGTTAGTCTTTTCAATATAGTTATCAAAAAAAAAAATGGTCAACACGAAAGAACAAATAAAATAAAAAGATAATTCACTCCTCTTGTAGACAGAGGACCCAGGTGCATTTTTCCTGAACTTAAGTCTGAAGCTACCAAACAGTCACTTGATAATAAAATATTTTAAAAAAAAAAAATTTCTAGTATTGCAACATTTTAGGTGTAGACATATCTATTCAGTTACAGCAAATACCACTCAAGAAAAAAAAAACATTTCAAAAGAAAAAGAAAGTTTTAAGAAGAGTTACCCTAGTATGCTTCTGAGCATACTGAAAGCCTTTGCATCATCATCTCCATCTTCATCATCTGAGTACCGTCTTAAGGGCTTCTTCTTGGGGCGGTGATCTTGAGTTGCTGCATGTGATGACATTTGCTTAAGTGGCTTGTTTATCTGACAAGGTCAGGAAAGGACGTACAAACAAAACAATCATCAAAAAAAGTTATAGGTGTTAATGTTATTCAAAATAACCTACAAGTAGAACTGTAAATAAATATCTACAGACAGGCTATGCCTATACCTGAGGTTTTGAAGATGTCACTGGCTGTTTTGAAATTGGCCTACTCCTATAGGGTTCATGTATACCGTTTCTCTGTTCCAAGTGTTTCTTTTGAACAGATGGAATTATCTTTGAAGACGGAGGTATCTTTGAAGACGGAGGTATCTTTGTACTGGGAAATTGATTCTTTGCACTGGGTAGATGATTCTTTGCGGTGGACAGATGATTCTTTGCGGTGGGCAGGTCATTCTTGGGCTTCACTCTGGGCAGATGATTCTTTGCACCTGAGTCTGGGGCAAAAGCCTTCTTCTCCACAGAGGCCATAGGCATCTTGGAAGGTGCTTTTGGCCCTGTAGGCCGGCCAGGACCGATGTCATTGTTGCGACTTCGCTGCTTTCTAGAATCCACTGACATCAAATTGGATTTACTTCCAGTAGTTAACTTGTAGACCGCTGCTTTAGAATGCGTTTGGCCATTTGAAGAAACTGGTTTTCTTTCATCACGAATACCATGAACATTTCTGCCACTATTACCCAACGGTAGTTTGCTCTTTGGTGGCACTTGACCTGGTCGAGCCTCTTCAACATCAATAAAACCCTGTATAAGCTTTCTCAATGAAAATAGTATGTTTTCATCCATTAACCAAGATCCAAATATTAAGTGGTAAAACATCAACACACCAGAATTTGGAACATAGACATTTCGAGCTGGAGGTTCTTTTCTAGAAGCTGGAAGTTGTGCATCATCAGACAAAAAGGAGTAATCTCTTGAAACCTTAAGTTTTTGAGCTTTCCTTTGCACCTGCATTTTAGTATATCCGTGCATTCTTTATAAGTTCACAAGTCTACCTAAAGAAACAAAAAATCCAAACAAAGTGATCCAAATACCTCATTAAATTTGGGCGGCAGACGTTGTACTCCAACCTTTGATGCGGAGGGAGCAGAGGTCTTTTCATTCTGCATATACAATAAGCAAAACCATCGAGATATAGCAACATCTCAATTAAACTAAAACTAAATGCAAACACTATAGACGACAACTGCATCGTGCACTCCTCCCAGCCACAATCCAAATTCACAACACTGCAAATAGACCAGTCATGCGAGTTGACACACAGATCAATAAGAATAAATACTAGGTAACTAGACCACAAACCAACCATCAGGCCAGCCTCCAGAAGTATTGGTCATTGGTTACAATATTAAATAGTCTGGGAGTTACAGAGCAAACATATTGTAAATATGATGATTAGCATTATACCTGTACAAAAGAAAAACACACTGTAATTCTTTTCACTTTAAAACCAAACAGGAGATTAGCTATACTCTCCAATTTCTCAAGCGACTAACAATTATACGTAGGTTAAATAAGTAGAAACTATGAATGAGAATTGCTTGGGATGGGTTACTAATACTGTGCATATGATGTTCAGCAACAAACCTCCATGAGTCCATTAGTAGTTAAAGACCAAGGATAAGATTTGTAGTATGCAGTCCATGCAATATATAGAAAATAAAAGGCTTATGGAACATACATGACGATGAGTGTTTGGAACCCTATATGCCAAATGTTGGGTCTCTAACAATGACTTGCTTTCTTGGATAACTCTTTGGGAAATAACAGGCTGAGAAGGGCCAAAGAAAGATCCATAACTGCAGAAATATTACAATTATAAATTAAAGTTAGAAATGGCTATTATTTAAACATAAAACCCCCTATTTGTCAACAATATCTTTAAGTTAAACAACAACGAAACAAAGAATACATTGTGCGTTTGTGACAGAGAATGTAAGTGAATTCAACCATCATAAAGCTCGGGGGAAGGCAAAACAATAATATTCAAAGTAGCCTCATATTAGCAATGTGGCATGGGGTAAAGTAATGAATAATACAAAAACAGCCAACTGATGTTCACTCAACTCAGTTTAATGTCAATTATAATAAACAGCCAAAAAATATTCTATGTTTATCATATATATTCTGAAGGCGGCCAACATTGATATCAGTAACATATCTTTAGATTAAATACAAGATAGTCTAGAGGCACGTCCACTTTCCACATGATGTATTCTAACTGGTAAGGCTATAAATTTTAAGATTTAAGAACAGCGAAAAATCCTGGCAATTAATGAAGAATATAATTGCAAATGAATTCACATTACTTGTCATATGGAAGCCTATTTGTTTTGGAACTGGCCGAGCCATTTTCCTTTTTTATATTCTTCCTGTAACGTTCTTTTAATCGCTTCCTTAGTTCAAGATATTCCAATTCTTCTTCTGTAGGTTTCCGTTCTTCTTCTTGATCTTCCTCCTCCCCCTCCTCATCTTCTTCATAATGGTCTTCTCCTTCTTCCTCATACTCATCATATTCTTCAACGTCCTACAAAAAGTCACATATATATTAATAGTTGACAGCCCTTTGACTGACATGTAATTTGGTATAAATATGTTTTATCAACAGATAAAGAATTTAAATGAGATCTCAAAATCGGCTTACATCTCCAGCATATCCCCGCATTGCTGCTAAAATAAACCACTAAGCTTATTGGTCAAGCCAAGCTACAGATAACAAATGCCTGAAGTATCCCCAAAAAAAAGTTCAATTAACAAAAAAATCACAAACATACTTAGTACAAGATCTGGATGAAGTTGCAAAAAACTGGACAAGCAAGCATTGAAGTTTTGAAGTATCTGGTAACCAAATAAATCGAATTTGAGTCTGAATTTGCAATTACTAATCAAAATTCAATTGAATATTCATCAATTTAAGTTTAATTTAAAAAAATCTGTGTTACTAGAGCAGCTGAACAGAACAGAAACCCTTTGTCCAAACAAACAAACCTAAATCCAACATAGACTCCAACAATATCATTACTAAACCGAGGAGATATATACAAAACGAAAAAAAATAATATCTTTGACTTCCATAAAGCACGTGCGTTTTCCGAAATCCAATACAATCGCATAAAAATTGTTCGATTTTGAGGCATAATCCCACGAATCACGAACATAACACACCAAAACAACCGAAATTTTTCAGAAATTTGATAGAAGATGATAAAAATTACCTTAAATAGAACGGAAATCGATGAATTTCAAAGAAATCGAGCAATTCTGAGAAAAAAATGCAGGATCGAGACTGGGACTTCGATGAGAAGGAACGCGAAGAGGGAATGATGCGATCTCTCTGGAATCTCTGCGCAGGTTTATTACTTCTGGCTTGTGCGTTGGCACCCACGAGAAGAGAAGATAAAGATTAAAGAGAATGCAAACGGAAGGACCCAGAACGAATGTGATTTTTTGCTACAATGCGCTCGAGGGCGTAGTGCGCACCCCTAATTTTCACTGAGTTCAGAGGCCGAGTTTTGGAGTAGACTCGTGCGAAGTTACACACGTGTGCGAACTCTCTGACACGCACAAAATTCAAAATTAGAAAAACTTACCTAGCACGTCCCTATATAAATCATCCTCACGTGTTTCAGTTTTAAACACTTGTACAAGTTTTCTCGTCAAAACAACCTAACACAACAGTTACAGAGTATAGAGACATACCGTTTCCCTACGCCAACTTATATAGCAAACGAAAACGGTATCGTTCTGTATGTTAATACGAGTAATTCTCTGGTGCAAGGGTTTTTTATTATTTTTATACGGTGTCGTGGTATTTCCGTTTTATTATATTCTCCTGCAGGACATATGTTTGATAAAATGGGTGAGAGAATCTACTGAGTTAGTTTTCCTAATCAACTGCGACGTTTTGAAGGTAAATCCTTTAGCAGAATGGAAAGTAACGAAGGCAAATTGAAATCTGAATTGAAGGAGAAAATACTTCAGATATTTAAAGATTTTATGACAAGGTAACGTATCTATAAGATCCAGTGACAAGTTTTGATTTTTAATGGAGTTTTATCCGCATTATAACGAACCCCTTTTTTAGGCTCGCAAAACTTGAGGAATTGAGTACTGTAGGAAGCAGGTTACTTACTGGCTTTCAGCAAGGACTTGGTGGGTGCTTATTTGCATTTATGTTTTGACAATTTTATGTATCAATTGTTGGAATTGACACTGTTTCTTTTAATTACCCTGTAGAATTTCTTCGACGGCCTCCAATGGACAGGACATCTGAGTTGATTGAGAATATTGTTAAAGCTAATGAAACCAAAAGGATGAAGTCGTATTTTGAAGCTGCCAGTAAGAATGTGTTGGAGTCAGCAAGCAAATGTAACTTGTTGAAGAAGCAAGCGAAAGTAACTTGTTGAAGAAGCTGGCAAAAGTAAAACTTGTTGAAGAAGCTGGCAAAAGCAAAACGTGTTGAAGAAGCTGGCAACACGGTTTTGGCACTATAAATTGAGCCTTCCCAGATCATTGTTAGTATCCCATAAATCCCGAAATTGAGAGAATAGAGAGTAAAGAGGGTTGAGAGGTTTTTTGTAAAGTTTGTATAATAAACTTTGTAATTCTTTTGTTGGTAGTAATAAAAGAAGAGTTTTCCTCTCACATCTCCTCTATTGTGTGTGTTTTAATCACAACAAGTGGTATCAGTAGCTAAGGTTACTCGGAGGGATCCCGAAACTCAGAAACAGAGGTTCGGTTTGGAAAGTCGGTTCCGACGAAAGTTGTCGAAAATCGATTTTGAGCATACCATCAGACGTTTCACAGCGAGACGAGCACGGTGGTATTTTTCGGCGATCAAACGGAGGCCTGAGGACGCCGCACGCGCCAACCAGAGGACTCTTCACGCGCTCCACGCGCAGTAACGCGCCGCACGCGCTGCTCAAGGAAGAAGACGACGCCACGTCAGCGCCACGTGTCGCCCAGTCAGCTGCCACATCATCGCCCAGTCAGCAGCCAGTCAGCGCCACGTCAGCACTTGCCACGTCAGCGACACGTGTCAGCCACGTCAGCGGTACCTGGTAAATTTCAGATAGGTCCTTGAACTTTCTGGAAATTACAGTTTAGCCCCTATACTTTCAGAAATTTTCAATTTAGTCCCTGCACTTTTGGAAATTGCATAATAGTCCCTGAACTTTTCCGTAATTGCACTTTGGCCCCTGAACTTTTGGAAATTGCACTTTGACCCCTGTAATTTCTGGAATTTGCTATTTGGTCCCTGTGTCGGATTTTGACAAACGAAGTGTCATTTCCACCATTTTCGACCATTCCGGACGCAACGGTGAGGTCCGTTTTTTGAAATTCTGCTTAGAAATTTTATGATGAGGAGGGGAGCAACGGAAAAATGATTTTGTTAACCAGTACAAACTATTTCACATGGAGAGGAAGATGATGAAAGACCTTCTGTATGTGAAGGACTATGATGGATCGGTATTTCTGGAGCAGAAACCAGAAGGAATGACCGATGAAAGTGGGCTAATCTTCACCAGAAAACATGCAGTACTATTCGTCAGTGGATCGACGACAGTATCGTCAACCATGTCAGTGAAGAAGACAAATGCACGTGTTTTATGGAGAAAGCTGGAGGAGCTTTTCCGAGCAAAGACTGGAAACAACAAGCTGTACTACATCAAGAAGATGATGGGTTTGAAATACCAGGAAGGTACAGCTGTGGCGGACCATATCAACGATTTCCTCGGAACCATGAAGGAATTGTCTGGATTGGGCATAGACTTCGGAGATGAGGTAAATGGCTTAATACTCCTTAATACGTTACCAGAATCTTGGGAAACGTTCAGATCTACGGTGATCAATTCAGCCGCAGATGGGAAAGTCACTATGGAGATGGCAAAGACCAGGATCTTCGAGGAAGAAAAGAGGACGAGAATGCAGGAGTCAGCATCAGCCTCAACCTCAGAAGCTCTAGTGACAGAAAAGAACACCAGAAGGGGGAGGAGTAAAAGCCGAGGCCCAGGGAGATCAGACAAGAACCGGGGGAAATCAAAAACTAGAGATATTGAGTGCTATTACTGTAAAAAGAAAGGCCATATGAAGAGGGATTGCTACAAGCTGAAGAACGAGCAGTCCAGGAGAGATGGTGACTCTAATCAAGAAAGAGTTGCTACTACCACCGAGAAAACCTCCAAAGAATTTCATATTAATATGAAGAAGATGTTGTGAATCTTGCCAGCCACGAGACCAGTTGGGGTGATAGATAGTGGCGCCTCCATACACGCCACATCTCGCAGAGACTTCTTTTCATCTTACACACCAGGGGACTACGGTGCTGTAAGGATGGGGAATGACGGACAGTCCAAAGCCGTCGGTATTGGAGACATCTGCCTTGAAACAGAGAACGGGACAAGGCTAGTGTTGAAGGGAGTCAAGCACATCCCAGATATCCGGTTAAACCTGATCTCAACAGGCAAGCTGGATGATGAAGGTTTCTGCAGCACCTTTAGTGACGGATGCTGGAAGCTCACTAAAGGATCAATGGTCGTGGCACGAGGTAAGAAAGATTCAACTTTGTATTTGATGCATGCTAAGCTTTCAAATAGTAGCATAAATACAGTCAACAGCAATGAGGCAGCCGAGCTATGGCATAAAAAGCTCGGTCACATGAGCCAAACAGGGATGGAGATACTACGCAGGCGGAATGTTCTTCCGGAATTGAAGAACTCACACTTACGGAAGTGTGAACACTGCATGGCTGGAAAGCAGAACAGAGTATCCTTCCAGAGCTCCCCGCCTCAACGGAAACCGGAGGTACTAGATCTCATACATTCAGATGTATGCGGTCCGATGCAGACACGAACACTTGGTGGGTCACTGTATTATGTGACATTATTGATGATCATTCAAGGAAGATCTGGGCATACACCTTGAAGAGAAAAGATCAAGTGCTGGGAGTGTTCAAGGAGTTTCATGCTTTGGTGGAGAGAGAAACCGGCAAGAAACTGAAGTGCATCAGAACAGACAACGGTGGAGAATACAGAGGTCCGTTTGATCAGTACTGCAAGACGCAAGGAATCCGACATCAAACGACACCTCCGAAGACACCTCAGCTGAATGGCCTAGCTGAGAGGATGAACAGAACCTTGTGCGAGAGGATCAGAAGCTTGCTGTCACAAGCCAAGCTGCCGAAGACATTCTGGGGGGAGGCACTCATCACAGCAGTACATGTTTTGAACATGTCCCCAGCGGTCGCACTGAAAGGTAATGTTCCTAACCAAGCTTGGACAGGTAAAGAAGTGTCTTATGAACACTTGCATGTCTTTGGGTGCAAAGCATTTGTACACATCCCAAAGGACGAGAGATCCAAGCTTGATGCAAAGACGCGACAGTGTGTCTTTATTGGCTATGGTCAGGATGATTTCGGCTACAAACTGTATGATCTGTGGAGAAGAAGATCGTCAGGAGCCGAGATGTTGTCTTTGTTGAAGACCAGACCATAGAAGATATCCGAAAGGAGATGAAGACAATGCCCCAGCAATACAGAAATGTGAATCCAGAACCTCATACACCGGTGCCAGTACGAGTTGAAGATGAGGTTCCCAGACAGGAGGGTACAGGTGTGATGAAGCTCCCAGAGATGATGATCATGATCAACCACCAGTACCAGAAGTTCCACCAACAGTTCCACAGAGAAGGTCTGACAGAGAGAGGCGACCTTCAACCAAATACTCTGCATATGAGTATGTGCTGCTTACTGACGGGGGAGAACCCGAGAGCTACCAGGAGGCTGTGGAAACAGAAGACAGAGAAAAGTGGGAGGAAGCCATGCAAGATGAGATGAAATCTTTGCATGACAATCACACTTTTGAGTTGGTGAAATTGCCAAGAGGCAAAAGGGCTTTGAAGAACAAATGGGTGTACAGGGTGAAGCAACAGGAGCATACTTCACAACCCCGGTACAAAGCCAGACTAGTTGTCAAGGGATTCAATCAGAGGAAAGGCATTGACTTCGATGAAATCTTCTCTCCAGTTGTGAAGATGTCATCCATCAGAGTGGTACTCAGCTTAGCAGCAAGCCTCGACCTGGAAGTTGAGCAGATGGATGTCAAGACCGCATTTCTTCACGGGATCTGGAAGAAGAAATTTACATGGAGCAACCAGAAGGCTTCAGAGTCAGCGGGAAAGAGGACTTGTGTGCAGACTCAGGAAAAGCCTATACGGTTTGAAACAGGCACCGAGACAGTGGTACGTGAAGTTTGAGTCAGTTATGGGGGAGCAGGGATACAAGAAGACCACTTCAGACCATTGTGTTTTCGTTCAGAAATTTTCTGACGATGACTTTATCATCTTACTGTTATATGTAGATGATATGTTGATAGTTGGCAGGAATCAATCGAGGATTGATAATTTGAAGCAGCAACTGAGTAAGTCTTTTGAGATGAAAGACTTGGGGCCAGCTAAACAGATTCTTGGCATCAGGATCGGTCGTGATCGGAAAGCCAGGAGGTTATACTTGTCACAGGAGGAGTACATCGAGAAGGTACTTCAGAGATTCCAGATGGACAAGGCTAAAGCGGTTAGCACTCCTCTTGCTACCCACTTTAGATTGAGTACGAGACAGAGTCCCTCTACTGAGACAGAGAAGGAGGAAATGAAACAGGTTCCATACACCTCAGCAGTGGGAAGTCTATGTATGTATGCCATGGTGTGCACGAGGCCAGACTTAGCACACGCAGTTGGATTGGTCAGCCGGTTTATGTCAAACCCAGGACGGGAACACTGGAATGCGATCAAATGGATCATGCGGTATCTTCGAGGCACATCCAAGATGAGGTTATGTTTTGGAAGCAGCGACAAACCAGTGTTGATAGGCTACACCGATTCAGATATGGCAGGAGATGTGGATACCCGAAAGTCTACTTCGGGGTATCTGATTACTCTCTCAGGAGGAGCTGTGGCATGGCAGTCAAGGTTGCAGAGGTGTGTTGCACTTCTACAACAGAGGCAGAATTCATTGCAGTTACAGAAGCTTGCAAGGAATTGCTGTGGATGAAGACATTCGTCCAGGAATTGGGTTTCAAGCAGGAGAAGTACATTTTGTACTGCGATAGCCAGAGTGCTATCTATCTCGGTAAAAATTCTACATTTCATTCGAGGTCAAAACATATCGATGTGAGGTATCACTGGATACGGGACGTCCTGAGCTCAAGGCTGTTAGAACTCAGGAAAATTCACACCGACGACAACGGTGCCGATATGTTCACGAAGGTTTTACCGAAGGAGAAGCTTGAAATCTGTCGTGCCATAGCCGGGATGACAAAACTCTCCACATAGTCAGAGTGGGGAGATTCAGAGAACTACGATTGGCTTGATCCCAACTCAGGGTACGTAGGCAGTCATACAGATGCAGCCAGGGGAGGATCCTTTTGAGGATCCGGTTTGGATGATTGATGGTCGGCTCAGATTTTAGGACAAATCTTCACCGAGGGGGAGATTTGTTGGAGTCAGCAGCAAAGTAACTTGTTGAAGAAGCAAGCGAAAGTAACTTGTTGAAGAAGCTGGCAAAAGTAAAAACTTGTTGAAGAAGCTGGCAAAAGCAAAACGTGTGAAGAAGCTGGCAACACGTTTTGGCACTATAAATTGAGCCTTCCCAGATCATTGTTAGTATCCATAAATCCTGAAATTGAGAGAATAGAGAGTAAAGAGGGTTGAGAGGTTTTTTGTAAAGTTTGTATAATAAACTTTGTAATTCTTTGTTGGTAGTAATAAAAGAAGAGTTTTCCTCTCACATCTCCTCTATTGTGTGTGTTTTAATCACAACAGAATGTTCATGACAGTGTAAAAAAATATGATCAAATGTAAGTGCACTTTGCTTAAACATTTGAGTTTCGTCCAGATATTTAGAAGAATGGAAAAATAGAGGATTGTCCATGTCCATTTGCGAAATGTTATGGGAGAATGAATTGAGAAATTGCATTTTTATTTTCAGAATAAAGGAGTAGTTTTCGTCAAGGTAACGTAAAAACATTACAAAAATTGTAAAAATGTGTATGCTGTTTTATTTTGGAGAAGCAGAAGAAAAAAATTTCCAATAGCTCTGTTATATGTTGGAAGTTTTCTTAGGAGTAATCTTCTGTTTTCTTTAAATTAATACAAATTCACCAGAGCATGGTATTAAATTTTTTATTATCTCATGCTTGCTGTGTTTTTATTCCACCAGATGCCAACTCTCTCTTTTGGATGAACCTTCTACTTTAGACTTGTATTTTGTAACTTATTTTAAACATTCTACTTTAATATGTACATACAGAAGTGCGTACAAACCTGCTTGGACTTCATGACCATTTAAGTAAAGGTAATTGACTTCATTTTATTAGATAACCCTTTTTTTCATAACGTCATCTCATTTGCTTTGAACCTGTAATGCATATAGAAGAAAGTTATCTGTTTTTTAAATTTTGTGGAGTTGCATATCTTGAATTGTCACACATGGTATTGTTCTTTGTCTTTGAAGGTATTTTTAATTAATGCCTGTTGTAACGTACTGCTAAAAGTTAGGGCTTGAATTATGTACGGGATACTTGAATGTCTAAGGAAAGCATTAGCCTATAAAACTTGACTTTCCAGTCCCCCTAATCACGTTTACTGAGATATGAGTCCATAATTTTGTTATTATCAGTTACAATTTTTACAGCTTGAAATCAGCAGTTCCTTATGTGGTTAACTAATGGTTTTGCAGCCAAAAGCATACTGAATGAACTCGAATGTCACGTGGAGGATGTTTCCAGTGCAATTCAGACTGCAACTGAACATTTACCTCCTTTATGGGATAAAGATTTCACCAATGGTTTGGATCTACAAGCCATGAATGATGAGGTTGGATTTGATGTCCCTGGAATATGGACCTTTTTTTTTCTCACTTGTTCTATTTTATCAATAAGGACATGCTATCAAATCATTTGAATTGGAAAAGTTATGAGTTTTTCTTTGCTGCTCCTTTGCCTATGCTGTTTATAGTCCATCCCAGTTAGTACCTTTCTCATTTCGAAAGTATCCATCAATGTAATTATAATTTAGCTGGAGTTTGGCTGACCATTATAAAGCTAGTGCCAATAATCTCCAATTATTTCTATGCTGGAGATTTTGCTTACGACTATAGAGTGAATTCTTAATTGTTTTTGCCTGATCATACCGAGGGCCATTTCTGAAATCAGCTGGAGAACTTAAGCTATTTCTTTTTCTTGATTGATAATGCAATATGTCATCAATATTCTCTCCCGAGCACTCAAACCTCTTTTTCCTTAGGCGGTCATTAAGTCATCTGATATGCAAGAACCTGAAATGACCGAGATTGCTGCCATGATGGGGGTCATTTACAGTATGGTGAAGCAAGACTATACAATGCAGGTAATGACCTTCTGAGTTCTGACTATTTCCCTTTCATTTCTCAGTCAAATACATCTCTGTGAGACTGTGACTAGCCTTAGAATGCCAAAATATTTTAATGCTCTCTTTTTCCCTAGCTGTGGAACAACTGACGATTATCATCACTTTCTGACAGGAAAGGATTGTTACTTCTCTAAATCTCAAATTATTATCAGGGGAGTTAGAGAGCTACTGCCTTATGTGGTCTTTGCATCCTTTTATAAATGATGAAATCATGCATCAAGCTTGGAGACTTATTCCTTAACAATCAGATCTGTGTTTCGAGTGTAGAAAAATCACACATGGTTTTTTTTACAGTGAATTTTTGTTTAGGAAAGTGATAGGGTAGCTGACATCAAAGTTTACACAAGAAGGGCCAAAAGAGTCATGAGCCATGATATAGCTGATAACAGAAATAGGGCTGATGGAATGGAGGCATGAGCCACGGTTGTTAAGCAATTGCTGAGGTGGCAGACAGTTACAAGTAATCATTGTCACTATATATTGGAGGAGAGCATGAGGAGAGGGTGTGGAATTTCCTTAGTGGCTCTTTGGAGACCCCCCAGCTCTCTAAGTCTGGGTGTTATTTTCTTATTACTTTCTGTTGTTCTTTCTTTCGTTTTCTTGTTGGTTAGTAATTGTAATCCATAGTTATTTTGAGGTGATAGACAAGCTTGTAATTAACAAATGACCTAATCAATATAATCATACTTATTTCAATTATCTGTTCCTTCCAAGAGTTACAATATTCTGTTACAAATTCCATTACAAATTGAATCGAATCCTATCATTGGTATCAGAGCCACACCATGGTTCAAACTAGAACCAGTGAACATACTGTTCCACCAATCGAGAAGATGAAGCAAGATATGGAGGAATTACGGTTGAGTATGCAGAGGGAATTGGAGGAGATGAAGGGTAATACCCAAATGGCGCTAAAAGAGATTATGGATCAACTCAAATCCTTCGGCAAACAACCTTCGAAAGAGAAGAACCAGAATTATGATGGAGAAGAAGAACTTGAAGGGGAGACGAGAGGGGTGACAAGAGATGAGATCCAAACGAAGTGGAGAAAGCTTGAGATGCCACTGTTTACAGGGGAAGAACCTCAATCTTGGATCTATAAGGCTGAGAGATTCTTTTCCATTAATCATATCCTTGAGAAGGATAAGGTACCAATGGCTTCCTTGAGCTTCGAAGGAGAGGCCATTAATTGGTTCCAATGGAGTGAGTTACGAATTCCGTTTTGCTCATGGGAGATATTGAAGTTCGCTCTACTAGACCGATTCGGGGATGGACGAGGAACGAGTTACAGGGCTCTCCTTAATATTAAACAAACGGGTTCGGTGAGAGACTACATCGCCGAGTTTGAACTTGCGTCCGGCACTGTTCCGGAAGTAGCGGAAGAATTTCTTGTAGAAATTTTTGCCAACGGACTCCATGGGGACATTCGAGGGGAGATGGCTATGGCTCCCACTGGTAGGGGTGGGCGCGGTTCGGTTTGGTTCGGTTTTTGCTAAAAATCGAACCAAACCATATACATCAACTGTACAGGCTATATCTGCTGAGCTTGTTTACTGTACAGGCTATATCAGGTCTTGTACAACTCGATAGATACATCAAACTCCCGATCACTCTAGAGTATTCTACTTGAGATATACCATATCCCCTATTCTTCGATAGGTGTAGACTCACATCTAAGGAGTTCTAGCCACAGCAGAATCATCATTGTTGAATTTACCAAGAATCTTGTCCACATAGTGCGACTGATCAAGAATAAGTCCATCAGGACTTCTCGAGACCTTTATTCCCAGAATGACATCTGCTAGACCCATGTCTTTCATGTCAAACTTGGATTTCAGCATATTCTTGGTAGATTTCACCATTTAACATTACTCCCGACAATCAATATGTCATCAACGTAGAGACAAAATGACATAGCCAACTTCTGTCTCTCTGACATAAATGCATTTATCACACTCATTGATTTTGAAACCATTTGCTAACATGGTGTCATCAAACTTTTTATGCCACTGTTTCGGAGCTTGTTTTAATCCATACAAGGATTTAACCAACTTACAGACTTTCTTTTCTTGTCCTGGAGCTATAAAGCCTTCAGGTTGTTCCATGTAAATTTCTTCATCTAAATCTCCATTTAGAAAGGCTGTTTTCACATCCATCTGATGTACCTCAAGATTGCGCAAAGCTGCAATCGCTATTATCATCCTTATGGAATTTATTCTCGTTACAGGAGAATAAGTATCAAAGTAATCAAGACCATCACGTTGTCTGTAACCTTTAATTACAAATATTGTTTTGTACTTGTCAATTGATCCATCTGCCTTCATTTTCTTCTTGAAAATCCACTTGGATCCTAAAGGTTTACATCCTGGAGGAAGATCCACTAACTCCCAGGTGTGATTTTGTAAGATGGATTCAATTTCACTATTGATGGCATCTTTCCACAAAGCACCATCAGCTGACCTTACAGTTTCGTTATAGCTTTGAGGATCATTTTCTAGCAAAAATGTCAAAAAATCTAGACCAAATGATTTTTCCGTTCTAGCTCTTTTGCTACGTCTTGGTTCAAGTTCAACAACTTGTTGATCCTCCGGAACATTTATTTGTTCTCGGTCCTGACTATCTTCAATGATAGTCTCATGTACCCGTTTGTGTACATTTGAATTCGAATTAGTTTTACAAGGAAAAACGTATTCAAAAAAGGATGCATTCCTCGACTCCATTATCATATTCTTGTGAATATCTGGTATATTAGACTCATGCACAAGAAATCGATAAGCATTACTGTGATGTGCATATCCTATGAAAATACAATCAACAGTTTTTTGTCCTATCTTCACCTTTTTAGGTGGAGGAATAACTACATTGGCAAGACACCCCCACACTCGTAGAAATTTGTAGGAATGTACTCTTCCTTTCCACATCTCATAAGGAGTTTTCCCTGCATCTTTCCGTGGTACCTTATTTAAAAGGTAATTAGTGTTGGGGTTGGTGCTCAGAGCGCCAATTCCCGGTTGTATTTATGTTAAAATACTTCTGTAAAACATTATTATTATGAATAATATATGCAGTTTCTATAATATAATCTATATTTCTATATGGTAAAGACGTAATGACCCTAGAATGATTAGTCATGATACAGTTGCAAAAGCGTCGCAACGGACATTGAGTAGTATCATGACGTTGTCATTCTCAGACAGTTCCTGGTCAAGGTTTACACTACTTGGTCAGTAAAGTAAACCCGTTGAGACCGGTACATGTCATATACTGGAATATATGATTCCAATGGTTTCTCAATGAACCATTAGTCTTGGAGACTAGTATAGACGTGTAGGTGTTTATAGCGGATATAAACACTGAACGACTCACCGAAGATTCTTAATGGATGGTACACCAGCGTCAATAAGAATCTTCTTGGGTTGAGTAGCACTTGTGATTCTTAGACTTGAGATGCCATTGTGGGCACATGAGACATCTTCTACACTTAGATGGCAGTCACGTCACCGATCTATTTAGATCAGACCTCCGCATGTTCGTTGGGTGTAGACAGATCCTCAGGGTGTCCTATGTGTATCAAGATAGGATCCGTCAGTTCTGTGTACCAGAGCATAGGGGTGGGCAAAAAAACCGTCCGAACCGAACCAGACCGTAAACCGAACCAAACCGAACCGAATTTACGGTTTTTTTTCTAACGGTTCGGTTTACGGTTCGGATTGACCCACCCCAAACGGTTTACGGTTCGGTTTAGGTGAGAATCCGAACCGCACCTGTTAAACCGAACCGAACCGTTTTAATTCAAAAAACCCTAAATTTTCCCTCACATCTTAGAGACTAAAAACTCTTCTCTGCCGCTCAATGCTCATCAGTCATCAGTACTCATCACTCTTAAGTTTTAATTAAAAAAAACCCTAAATTTTCTTCACATCTGAATCTCTCTCGACTGGTCCTGTTTCTCTGGCCGTCGCCGGACTTAACCGACGCCGTGATTCTACCAAAACCTAGTAATGTTCGAAATATTTTTCAAAAAACTTCTACTTAACCGACGCCGTTTTTAAACCAAACTCACACAGGCTTCAGGTTCTCATCCGTCTCTCTCGCAAATTAAGAAGAAGAGATAGATTAACAAAACCCTAATTCAAGGAACCGACGCCGTGATTCTACCAAAAATAAGTTTTTTGGCCGTCGCCGGACTGCTGCTCGCCTGCTCCTGTTTCTCTGGCCGTCGCCGGACTGCTGCTCGCCTGCTCCTGTTATCAATCGCCATCCTCTACTTCAGGTTTGATATTTGTTTTTTTTTTTAATAATCAAATTATCAGATCTAAGTATCTAACCCTAATTATTTCCATTGCAACCAAGTTAGTTCTTTTGCAACCAAGTTATTTCCATTGCAACCAAGTTATTTCCATTGCAACCAAGTTATGTTTGCTCGCCTGTGCAGTTCTGTAACCAAATAATTTTCATTGCAACCAAGTTAAGATTATGAAAAGGGAGTCGAGTAATTGTACATTTTGGCAGAAAGAAATAATAGTTTTTTCCTGCTTATTTGCAAGTGTGGTCTAAAATGGTGTATGTAATTGTTAATTTTTGTTCATAAAAGGAAATGCGAGAGCTTAAGCACTCTGATGAAGTCAAAAAAAAAAGGGCTGAACCCATCTTTTTGTTTTTTTCCTGGTTCTTTGAGTACTGTTTTTATTTACATCATTGCTCTTCTCTCTTTTGCAGATTCTACAGCTTCAGGAAAGCTTGAAGGACCAATTTGCGGTACAGCGTGCACTTGAGTTGAGAATGCATTAAGTTATAGGCCCTTTTCTCTTGATACTGTGACAGACAAGTCAATCCCCAAGGTAAATCCTGTAATTGACTTAAATAAACAGTAGTTTCTAACTTCTTAAATTATCAATTGAAGTACTTACTTGCAAGTTGCAACATGTAGGTCACTGTCTCAAATTCTGTTAAGGAACAAACAGAACAATCAGATTTCACAAATAGTGTAAGCAGCAAGAGAATGATATTATATCTTTGCAATATTTTGGCAAAGATACTGCTAGGGTCACAAATAGTGTAAGCAGCAAGAGACTGTTTCAAATCAAAACTTTGCAAAATCACCTCTGTTTCAATCATACTGCTACACGAAAAAATATCTTTGCAATATTGCAAACTTATAACAGAATACATATATCATACATTAATAATCCGTAAACCGAACCGAACCAATCCGTAAACCGTTGGTTTAAAAAATTTTCAATCCGAACCAAACCGTTATTTAATGGTTTGGTTTTAAAGACAAAAAAACCGGACCGTGTAAAATATGGTTTGGTTCGGTTTTTAACAAAAACCGAACCAAACCGAACCGCGCCCACCCCTACCAGAGCATAGGTAGTCCATATGATTAGCAATCAGATAAATCCATGGGCCCGTGGTAAAGTTTAGAAGCTAGTTCTAAACATTCTTTTTGAGATTGCTAATAGAATAGTCGACTGGATAATCCCGATAAAGATTTGACGTTTACATCTATATCTCTGGGATTTATCCGAATACCTGTGACGGAGGAATTATACATTTGCCATGACCTCGAACTGTATGGTTCATCGAGATTATCCGTGATCGTCATAATCTACGGGTGGATAGATTATGGACACGAAATTAAATTTCGTGACGGATATACCTGAATCTAGAGAGTCTCAATAATGAAACATACTCGTAGAGCACTGGAGCAACATTAATAAATAATATTGATTATTTATAAAGTCGTTTAAAGGTTAAACGCAAGATACGTGCTAAAAGGACTAGATAGTCATTTGCCTAATTATTGTGTATTTACATTTAATACTTGATTAATTTAAATACACATTAATTAATAGTCAAAATGAGTTATTTGACTTATATCCTAAATAAATATATGTTTTTAATATTTAATGTAAATATTATATATATATATATATTTAATATATTTGTATTTGATTAATTAATTGATTATTTAATTGTTAAATGATTAAATTAATTAAAATATAAATATCTTACATTATGATATATAAAGTAAATGATTATGTTGCCTTTGTTGACTTTAGTTAAATATCTAATAAAGTGTTTTTTGAGATATTTAATCAAGTTGACCAAATTAAGTTGAAATGAAAATGAAATTACAAAAACTTGGTTTTGCCTTTGCTAGTTTCGGCCAAGGCTTGTTTTATAACAAGTATATATTGTTTTCATTTCACTTGACACTTAATAACCTAATACACTTTATCAAAACAAACACCATTGAAGAAACCTAAAGGAAGCTTGAGAAAGAAAGAAAGATCAAAGGAAAGCTTGATTTTAGTAAGTTTTTTCCAACTTACTATTAGTAAGGAAATTGTTCCTTAGGATCTAGGCTTCAATATATGATATCCTTAGGTTATTTCCTTCTTTGTTCTTTGTGGTTTTTGTTGATGTAAGTTTTGGTGAAGGTGTAAAGCATGTATGATGATGGAAGTTTGTAACTAGTGTAGTTGTAAACATTCTTTTAAGGTTTATGAAACCATGTTGCTAATCTAGAGTTGTTGACCCACTCTTAAATGACATAGATTTGATCTTGAGTTGTTTCATTGTGTTGAGACTTGAATTTGATGGAAGAATGATGATTGAAGTAATTGATTTAATGTATTTGGTCTAATTTGTCCAATTTGAGGAAATTGAAAAATTAGGGTTTTTAACTAATTCCAAATTTGGGGGTTTTCATATATGTTGAGCATTTGGGTGTGTATATGATGCATGCAAAGTTTCATGTTGATTGGATTTCATTTAGATGAGTTTTGAGACATGAAATGACCAAATGGTCAAATTGGGCACCAAGTGAGGCTCACGGCCTTGATAAGGAAAATTGGGGATTTTGGTTCCTTTGGTGTTTTAATGTTTTGAACATCATAAGTTCATCTTAGAAATGATTTAGAATCATTCAAAATTGATTGGATCAATTTCGGACTAAAACGGACAAAATACCAAAGCAATGGCATTTCGGTAAATTCACTTAAAATTGTTTTATTGAATTTATTTTCATAATCTAATTATTGGAATATTAAATAAATATGTTTATTTAATTAATCCGAGAAAAAGTTTTGAAATCTGAAAATCGGATTTTCACCGCTTCCGCTGCGTTACCGGACTCACCCCCTAAATAACCCCTACAATTAGCTGATAAAACAGCTTCTCCCCACATATTCTGAGGTAAGCCAGAGCTGATTAACATAGCGTTCATCATCTCTTTCAAGATACGATTCTTCCGTTCTGCAATCCCATTGGATTGAGGTGAATAAGGAGTTGTGGTTTGATGTATGATTCCATTTTGTTCACAAAGTGATTCAAAAGGGAAAACATACTCACCACCACGATCACTTCTCAACTCCTTAATTCTTTTGTTCAGTTGATTCTCAACTCCATTCTTATAGAGAACAAATTTCTCTATAGCTTCGTCCTTGCTTTTCATCAAATACACATAGCAAAATCTAGTGCAATCATCAATAAAGGTAATAAAATATTTATTACCGCCTCTCGATTGTATTGAATTAAAATCACATACATCGGTATGAATGAGATCAAGTGGTTCGGAGTTTCTTTCAATACTATGAAAATATGATCTAGTTAGTTTTGCCTCAACACAAGTATCACACTTATGTTTGTTATCAATTTTAAAATTTGGAATGTGGTTCATGTTAATTAATTTCCGTAATGAATTAAAATTAACATGTCCTAATCTACCATGCCATAGATTATAGTACTCAACAATATAAGCAGAAGAACTAGCTTTATTGATATTCTTAGGTTTAACAACCATTACATTGAGCTTAAAGAGCCCATCAGTTACATACCCTTTTCCCACATACATCCCATTTTTAGTTAAAACTACTTTATCAGACTCGAACACCATCCGAAATCCATGCTTGTTCAGAAGTGATCCAGACACAAGATTCTTCCGTATTTCTGGTACATACAGAACGTTGTTCAAGTCAACTCTTTCCCAGAGGTCATCTTCAGAATCACCTTGCCTTGACCTTCAATCTCAGATGTTGCTGAATTTCCCATGTATAATTTTTCCCCATTACCAGTAGGCTCAAATGAAGAAAACATGCTCTTGTCCGAGCACACATGTCGAGTGGCACCATTGTCAATCCACCACTCTCTTGGGTTAGAACCCACCAGATTCACCTCAGAAACCACAGCTGAAAGGTTAATGTCTGAAACATCTTGAGTCATGTTTTCCATCACATTAGCCTCTTGATTCTTTTTCTTCTTCGGCAGTCTGCACTCAGAAGACTTGTGACCCATTTTGTCACAATTGAAGCATTTTCCTTGAAATTTGGATTTCTTGGAAACTCCTCATTGAGGGCCCATCTTTGACCCTTTTTTTCTTGAGGTTCTTGTTCTTATGGCCATGTTCAACAACATTTACTTTGGCCTCATGAGTTATTCCCCTCTTGTCAGATACTCTGTAATCTTCCTCAATTCTAAGCTTAAGAACCAAGTCTTCAATGCTCATTTCTTTTCGCTTATGCTTTAGATAATTCTTGAAATCTTTCCAACCAGGTGGTAGTTTTTCAATTATCGAGGCTACTTGGAATGTTTCACTTAAAACCATCCCCTCAGCATGAATTTCTGCTAGAATAATTTGCAATTCTTGTACTTGACTTAACACAGTTTTGGAATCAATCATCTTAAAATCTAGGAAACGGCCTACGACAAATTTCTTAGTACCGGAATCCTCAGTTTATATTTTCGGTCTAAAGATTCCCAAAGCCCTTTTGCTGTTTTCATTCCGGCGTACACACTGTACAAGGAATCACTCAGCTCATTCAACACATAATTCCGACATAAGAATTCAGAATGTTTCCAAGCATCAATGGCATCAATGGCACTGATCACTTGAATGTCAGTTGAAATTGGCAAAAATTTTCTGTTGCCACCGTTTGAAATTCTGACCACTGAGAGGTTATGGAATATTATAAGGCTTGGAAAAAAAAATAAAGAGACATCCAAAAATTGGCTAGGCCGGGCCTGCACATTTTGGTCCGACATTCGTGTACGCAGGTGCACACGAGCCAAGCTTGATTTGGATTTGACATTCGTGTACGCAGGGAAAATGTTTCATTAGAGGCAACGTACTATTATCTAAATTATTATGTGGTTATGTTCATTTTTTTCAACTGCTTTTAAGGTTCATTGAATTTTTTTTTGGAAGAGTAACGTGGAAGGCCACATTAAAATAAGTATTCTAACATGTCTTAATGGATTTTAATATTCTTCAATTGTTAAAGATAATAGATATGAAATCAGCTCATTTGTCTGAGTTTCTCAAAGCAAGTATTCAAAACAGAGATTATCTTATTATGTACTCTTTTTTTTTTTTTAAATAATCGGAGTCTATCCATACGCGTACTTTGACTAACCATTTCAGAAATTTCTCAATACAGATCAGATTAAGTCATTGATTTTTTACATCCTGAGATATATCCCACAGAAATGAATTTAGTGAGATTCCAATCTCTAATATGAGACGGAATAAACCACTCAAATCTAAGATAGGCGACCTTGGGACTTATTAGATATCTTGCAAAGAGTAATGTGAGAATTATTCTTCACCCTCTTCATGGTAAAAATGATTATATCACATCTATCTCTTTTGGGCCTTTTAGGACCAATATGTCCAATACCCAGTAAAGCCCCCCACTCCCAAAATTCATATGCATGTGAACATACTGATTGATTTAAATTTCCGATTACTTGATTAATTCAGGGAACAATCTCACATACGAATTAAACAACAAATATCAATATAACTACATTATCCAACCAACTCTTTATTTTCATAACATTTCAAGCCACCACTCTCATATTCTTGGCTTGGTCGTCTCTAGTAGGCTAGAATTAGAAATTTGGACCAGCAGCAAGGATCTCTTCAGTGAGCTTGCTGTCCTTGCCAATTTTGTAGTTTGTGAATGTTTCAAAGTTCCTCTTGAACAAACCACCCAGCTTCAGCAGTGTCTCCTTGTAAGCCTTCTTGTCTGCCCACTGTCAACACAAATAGCAATTACATCATAAAATAGAAACACAAACAAAAATATAGTAAATATGAGAATTTGTTTTAAGAAGAAAAAAAACTAACAGTGTTCATTGGTTCCAGGATTTCTGAAGGCACTCCCTCGACTTCAGTGGGGATTTCAAGTCCAAACACTTCAGTTTTCTTGTAATTTGCATTCAAGAGACTGCCAGAGTGTATGGCATCAATGATTTTCCGGGTGTATGGTAACTTGATGCGATTCCCTGAACCATAGCTGCAAGAAACAGAAGCACGTGTCTAACATAATCTGATTGCCAGTGTGATGTATAATTTGTATATATTGGCATAAACTTGACAATCTTCGATACTCACCTTCCACCTGACCATCCAGTATTAACGAGCCATCCTGTCGCACCATGCTTCTGCATCTTTTCTGCCAACATTGCTGCATACTTGGTAGGATGCATCATGATAAATGCAGCACCGAAACAAGCTGAGAATGTAGCTGTTGGCTCCTTAATACCATCCTCTGTTCCAGCCACCTAAAATCATGACCAAATTCAGATTCGGTCACCAAAATGAAACAATTAGTCATTAGCAACTAGATATGCATATCTTTAATCCCCTAGACTCAATGTGAAATGAAGCATAATATTCAGGTAATTAAAATGACCGCATATTAGAATCAAAATAATGGTTCCATAACAGGGCACATACCAAAGCAGTGTAGCCACTGATGAAATGGTACATGGTCTGTGCCAGGTTCAGCTTGCTCACTGGTGGGAGTACACCAAAAGCATCACACGCCAAAAGGATGACATTCTTGGGATGAGGACCAACACACGGTATCTTTGCATTGGGGATGTACTCAATGGGGTAAGCAGCACGAGTGTTCTCTGCAATAAACAGCCACAAATTACCTTTTTGCATTACAATAGAGCATTTGTAAATATAGCTCATCTGTGTATTATTAAATGAATTCTTCTGCATCCATATATCACAATCCAAAGTAATTGCATTTTAAGCCCAAAAATGCATTTGATGTCACTTCAGTTACAAGACTAGTCAGTTTAAGTTTTTCACTTGCTCCTATTATATCCAGACCCCTTGTTTCTCTGAGTACTCATGATGGAAGATAGGGAAAGCCAAAATAGGTAAGCTATTGGCATAAATCGCCCACTCGGCAAAGCAAATTAGTTGACTTGACATTATCTAATAACAAAACAATCTATTAGATGATGTAAGAGTGTAGTACTATAATATATTACAGAACATAAATGAAATGAGGTGTACTTTTGATTATCTCACTATACTGCTATTAAATAAATAATGATTTAAAAATTTAGACGATGTACAATGTACGAATAAGATCGACCATGACCATAAGATGACTAATCATAAACTGATCCCATTCTCTTCTACTTAATACATCTAAGATAATTAGGAAAAATAATAAGTTTGCACAATAAATTGTTTTACCAGTAACAGATTTGTCTGAATAATCCACCTCTCTGGTATGCTCATCAAACACCACATTTTCCAACACTGCCAATCAAAATCAATTGCATCATTTCCCTTGTATTAAATTTCAGCAAAGCATCTATAAAATTTTAATAAATTACCAGTGCCAAACTTGATGGCATTCCAGATATCAGGCTCCTTTTCCCTTGAGAGATCAATGCACTTGGCATAGCAACCACCTTCAATATTTGACACACCATTGTCACTCCAGCAGTGTTCATCATCTCCAATTAGATACCGATTATGATCAGTAGACAGTGTTGTCTTTCCAGTACCTAACATTAAAATTATTGAAACATACTCATCAATAACAATGCAAATATCATAACAGTAAAAAAAATTAGGGCCAAATATATGCCAAAACATATATAACAATTTTTCAAGGACTAAAGTTAGAAGGCACGTATCGTTTGGCACAGTTTGGAACCAGATCACGGCCTCGATCCGGTGATACTATACCTGACAATCCAAAGAAGAGGGCAACATCTCCATCTTTTCCCATATTGCAGCCAGAATGAAGGGAGAGGATTTGACGTTTAGGCATGAGATAATGCATAACACTGAAAAGACCCTTCTTCATTTCCCCGGCGTACTGTGTGCCGAGGATGACCATTTCCCTCCTAGCAAGATTAAGGTCTATGCTAGTAGAGGATGTCATGTAGTGAGTATAACGATTACACGGGAACTTTCCAGCATTGTATATAGTGAAGTCCGGAGTACCGAAATTCTCCAGCTCTTCAGGAGTGGGTCGGATACACCTGCCACCCACCCAGTTATCCAATTGTACACTAAGCTAATTTACCTTTGCACATTTTTTTTAACAATTTTCCTCCATCTATGGATGCATTACGAACGATAAAACTCAATACAGGACGATTACATATTATTAACATTGTGACAACGTTGAGGAAACTTATCTGTCAGGGCTAAGACTTTTGAGAAGGAAATAACTGTCTGTAGAAATATTCAATGTGTTTTTACTTACATGTTGTTCATGAATAAAGAATGATAAGCTCTTGCAGATACGATTCTGACTTTGATTTTGTTCTGTGGATCCCAGTTCAAGAATTGATCATTCACAAAAACCTGCATATCATTAAAATTTCATCCAAATCTTAGAAATCATAGCACCTGATTCCTGTACAATTAAATTAAGATACACATCTAGGGGAAGGAGCAATTAAAATTATAAAACCACGACAAAAATGGTAAATGAGAAAATATAATAAGATTACTTTTTCCAAAGAATTCAAGTAATCAACAGCCCTTTCTCTGTTCACCAAGAATGTGTGCTCGTCCATTTCAATGTTGGGTGAACCCCTGCGCATGGATACAACTAATGATAAAGGAAGATAACTAATTTCAAACTTATTTGTTTATATAAATTAGTAAGATAAGGATGAGTGGTCACTCCAGGTCACAACTCACATGTTCGAACTGCGGAAACAGCCTCTTAAAAAATAAAATAAAATAAAATAAAGCAGAACATATTTGACAGGGGCAAAGAGAATTAAGAGGCACTCACTTTCCCCACCAAAGCTCATCTTCAGTGGTCTCATCCTTGACAACACGCTTATCTCTGGGAGAGCGGCCAGTCTTGGCTCCAGATAGAGTTGCCAATGCTCCACTTGCTGTGATAAACGAACCTTGCTCATACTTGATGGCCTGCTCGTACAATTCTGCAAACCCAAGAACACAAAGCCTTCATTAATATAATATAATATCAGCACCGTCAAAAATTGAGAAATGGTTTTGTTCACTACCAGCTGGGGAAAGATTGTAAAGGACGTGAGTGAACTTCAAGGAACTGTCACTGACGCTGATTGTTGGCGTGAAAGAGAAATAGTGACTGACATCAGCCGCAACTTTTGGTGTCTCGGCCTTTCTTGCCGGGTCTCCTTTCACCACCCTTGGCCCTGTTTCTCTTGTCAGTGACGCCAAAGATGCACTGTTTTCACCACCAACAATCAAATTAACAGAAATGAGAAACAAAACAAAATCAAGGAAATTTAATTGTTATTAATTATTTTTACATGTTGCTTTTTTTTGTTTTCCAGTTTGTGAATTATTTTATTTCACACGTTACCAAGTCCACGGCTACACGCTTTTCTTTTCCGTGTAAACTTTGATAAGAAATTACGTTGATTACGGATAGGAAGTAGGAACCCCCTTCAAGGGTAGGGTATTTTGGTAATTTCGTTTTTAAATTTATATTTTATCAGATTCCCGCATCTTAAACCATGTCGTTTCTTGAGTGGGACCCGTATCGCAATCCTAATCCTATATTTATTTAATCATCACCGTAGATCGACCAAAATGGGGTCCACAGAAACTCGGTCCCACTCTTGTCTTAATTTATTAAATATTATCACTATAGTATTGGGTTAAGAATCAAGTCGTAATAGATAAATATAAATTATAAGGTGTATTGCGTGTGTAAATAAACCTGATGGACTGGAGCTGCTGTTTCTGTCGTGCTTCTTCAGAGAGAGGTGAAAAAGAGCCCTGCGTCCCCTTAATAGGGGTGGTGGGTGCAGATCTTTTCTTTTGAAGTGAGTGAAGTTCGTCAATAGTCTGAGCCTTAACAGGCGGTGTGCTGTCATCGTGACAGATCCCGCTCTGCTTCTTCTGGGACGTCGTCGTTTGGATCTTCGACAGCCCTTTCCTCGCCGTTCCTTTTCCAAAGCTAAACTCTCCGTTACCGTTTTCTGCCATCTCTCACGTCTCTTCCCTGCCAAAATATCGTAATTTATATAATATAATAACACACGTTCTTGGCAAAACTCAGCCGAATTTTATGAGAAACAGATCACGCTGATCGTATTCGTTAAAACCAAACTCGTGTTCCAAATAATAATAATAATAATTTCTGGTACGTTTTAAATTCGTTTTCCTGTTGACAGATATGCCTATTGCAGGATTAAGATGTATATGCAACATGCAAAAAAGACAACTTTAAGATGATTATCTTTTGTAAGGAGAGGGAAAGAGAATGAACCAGATATTGGGAGCTTGAAACGAAGTGAAGAAAGAAAAACGAAAGGCTAATGAGAAATGAAAGAGAGAGGCCGAGAGAGCTCGATCATTCAAAGTGCAATTCGTTGTAAGTACTGCAAAGCTACAAATTGATGAGATATGGGAGCACACGATGCCTGGTATTTAAAGGGTTCAGTGGCCAGGTCTTAACCCTGGTTTAACCATAGTGATTGCTAACCATGGTTATATTTTATCCCTCGTCGGGTTTAAGCTCCCGAATAAAGAGAAAATTTCCAAAACTCATTTAAACAGAAACGGATTGAACGGTTGTCATGCAAAATCCTAGAAATTCATGTGGGCCCCATAGATCTGGTTTGTCTATTATAGAATAATAATAGACATACATGTAAAGATACCGAGTTACATAAACTATTATGGTAATAGTTTATGATAATAGAACCCATCATCAGATCTGAAATCAGAACCTTCGTTGACGTTATGGCATATCGTCAGAATTGGATATTATGACTTTCATTAGAGTCTGAATTCAATATTCATCAGTGAGAAGTTCATATCATCCACGAAAGCAGAGTCTGAATTCAATGTTCACCAGTGAGAAGTTCATACCATCCACGAAAGCAAGCACAAGCCACGCAATGAATAGGCCTGAAATATCAACTATTTGATGACATGAATCTTCTAAACAATGAGTCAGATAGTTTATTAATTAATTTTCGTTCTTTTAAGCTGAACACCCGCCTAGAATATGGCAGTTTCGAGAATCTAGGGAATGAACCATTAATGGAAAACGTAAATTGAATAAAACTATTATCAATTTTATTTTTTTTTATAATGAAATATAATAAATAATAAGAGAATCCTAATATTATTGGATCGATGTTTTGATTATCAAAGAACAATAGAGCACTTCTCACGAATTTCTATATTGTTTTTTTTATTATTATTTATAGAATTTATTGCACAAACATACATGTTGAAAACTTATCCTATAAAAATAAATGTTGGATTAGTGGCTAATTACACCTGGGTGCATCTTTTGAGTGATTATATCATTATTCGTGTTTGGTGTCTTCGGTTACTCGTTCGGCATGGTTTTGTTATTATGAACCTAATCAAGTTTTTGTGTATTGACCGCCATGGTTGAGTTATAAAATATTAAACAGCTGTCATATTTTTTATTTATATTTAAAAACTAAAATAAATAGAAATAACTTTTTCTTGTTGTATTGTGGTGATCCCAACTACTTAATCTTTATCTTGTAATTTATTATTATATTTATTGTTTTGTAACTTATCTCTACCATAACTCCTCTCTATAAATATAGAGGAATCCCCTTTGTATTTTTGTATCAAAAACCATTCATTCTAAAATCAATAAGAAAAGCCTGCAGCTTTCGAGGTATTTTCTCTTCTTTTTTTCTCTTATTTTATAACACGTTATCAGCACGATTTGCTTCTATTTAATTTTTCTTTTAACAAAAATAAGCAAAAGTGAAATTCATCGGCCTGAAGCCAAATGATACGCCTGACGCCAATTTCATATGGCAGTTTTAAGCCATTCATTAAGCCATTCAATACCCACTCTCAGATTCAAATTCAATATGGCCTGAAGCCCTTTGTTTTGATATTTTGATGGTTTTGAATCATAAAAGTCAATTGATTATTATATCAGGCCTGAAGCTTGAATTCATGATTGACCTGCAGCATGATCAAGCCTGAAGCATGATCAATCCATGCAGTCATGAGGATATTTTTTTTTCTTTTTTCGAATGAGTCTGCAGGAACGAGTGTGTCCTGTTGATCTTTTGATGTTTGATTTTTTTTTATATGCCAGCAGCCTTTGTTCATTATTTGTAATTTAAAACGAAAGCTGAATGATTTGAAAATAATCAATCAAGGCCTGAAGCCTTTGCATGATCAGTCATCGCATACAACTCTAATACTGTAAACAATTGACATGAGGTCTTATGCCTGAATGAATTTTTTTTTTCAGCAGCATGGAAATGGTAGATCTAAATTTTTTTTTTTTCTCTTTTATTGCAACTTGAAGTTTACAGTGTAAATAAATCAGAACCTGGAGTTCTGAATTTTCAATCATAATATTAGAACATGTAGTTTTGATTCAGAATCTGAAGTTCTGATCTCAATATTATAATTAGAACCCGTAGTTCTAATTCACAACCTGAAATTATGAATCTCGGTACTTAAAATAAGAAAAAAAAAATCATAAATCTCAAATCAAGTATGGTGATGATGATCAAACCAAGGCCTGGAGCCTTTGTTTGCTACAAACGGGTGATTGTAAAATGTATGATCAAACAAGCCATGATGATGACATGGACCGTCATGATGATGATATAATATCTCCAAAATTTGGATGTTGATAAGCCTTTGTTTGTTGCTTATAAAACCTTTATCAATTGACAAATAACAAGCCTGAAGCCTTTGCTTGCTGCTTGTGAATTTGATGGATTTGGCGTGAATTTAATGACGTTTATTGGAGTGGGCATGCCTTTAAACGTGGCCATTGTACTTCGGCTCCAAATTTTTTTCTTTAATTTGGTTTCGTATGATGATCAGCTCATCAATTGATTTGGTTATAAGATTGATAATTGATATTGTTTTATGATTATATCAATATTAATTATTTAAAATTCATATTATAACTTGAAAGTTTTGTAATATGATCAAAACCTGAAGTTTTGAATTGTAATCTTAAAATTAGAATCCGTAGTTCTAATTCAGAACCTGAAGTTCTAAATCTCAATTTTAAATTAGAAAACGTAGTTTTTTTCACAACCTGAAGTTATGAATCTCAATATTAAAATTAGAACATGTAGTTTAATTCAGAACCTGAAGTTCTAAATTTTAATCTTAAAATTATAACTCGTAGTTATAATTCACTATGTTATTCTTTTATTTATTATTAGTTTAAGAAATTAATTATTTTATGAGTATGCTCTGTGGTTGTCATTAATTTGGATCCTCCGCATCAGAAAATAGAAATTGTAGTTCTAATTCATTTTACAATTTATGTTAATTTCTTTCATAATTGTGATCAACTATTAGAGGTAAATTAGAGCCCGAAGTTCTATATTCATTAATTAATTATTAGATTAGAACTTGTAGTTCTAGATAAATAAAATAATTATAAAACTTGAAGTTCTATAATTACACTACAATTAACGAACCTGAAGTTCTAACTTTAATTAATTAGATTTTAGATTAAAACCTGCAGTTTTAAATCTACCATGGAATCTGAAATTCAGAATTTATAATAGCATATTTATGAACTTGAAGTTCTAAATATTAATATTATCAATCGGAAATTAAAGTTGTGAAATGTAAGATTGGAACTTAAGTTCTAGATCAGCAAATTAATTTTCAAGAGAACCTGAAGTTCTAAGTATATGTGTGTAATTTTGGTTCATATATATTTATGTGATGTTTTTAATTTTTTTTATTATATTTTATTGTATATTTATTATTTTGAATTATATTTATGTGACATGAACTTTACTTTCAAGGATATGGACCCTTCAAAGAAATTATTTGTTCCGAAAAATAAATGTGGGGATATATGCTTGGCTGATAGTGCAACCACACACACTATCCTTCGAGATAGAAAATATTTTTGGACGTACAATTACGTGAAGGAAAGGTAAACACTATATCTGGTCCTGTAGACCTAATTGAAGGCTCTGGAAGAGCCATAATCTTATTAGCAAGTGGAACAAAATTATATATTGAAAATGCTTATATTCAGACAGGTCCAGTAGAAATCTGCTAAGTTTCAAAGATATTCGCAGAAATGGGTATCATATTGAAACTTTAGATGAAAACAAAATAGAATATATATGTATTACCAAAAATATCTCAGGTAAAAAAAAATATATATTGGAAAAACTTCCGGCTTTCTCATCTGGATTGTATTATACAATCATAAATGCAATAGAAAGTCATGTAGTGATGAACCAGAAGTTCAATAATCCAACGATGTTTATGTTATGGCACAATCGTCTTGGTCATCCAGGAGCTACGATGATGCGTAGAATAATTGAAAATTCCAATGGGCATAAATTAAAGAACCAGAAGATTCTATTGACAGGTGAGATCAATTGCACTGCATGCTCACAAGGCAAACTTGTGATACGTCCATCTCCATCTAAGATTGCCCTTGAATCCCCATCATTCTTACAAAGGATTCAAGGAGACATTTGTGGACCAATTCATCCACAAAGTGGACCTTTCCGTTACTTTATGGTTTTGATTGATGCATCTGCACGATGGTCACATGTTTGTTTGTTATCCACACGTAACATTGCATTTGCCAAGCTACTTGCTATGATGATTAAATTAAAGGCACAATTCCCAGATTATCCAATCCAAACCATACGATTAGATAATGCTGGTGAATTTACATCCAAGACATTTGATGACTACTGTACATCAGTTGGAATCGATGTTGAACATCCAGTTCCACATGTACATACACAAAATGGATTGGCAGAATCATTGATCAACGAATTCAGGTAATTGCACGCACTTTATTGTTACAATCTCAATTACCAATTTCTACATGGGGTCATGCTATACTACATGCAACTGCATTAATTCGCCTTAGACCCACAGCTTATCATCAATATTCTCCAATCCAACTTGTTCTTGGTCACCAACCAGATATTTCTCATCTACGTATTTATTAACTTGTTCTAAATATTAATGTTATCAATCAAAATTGCAGTTCTGAATATAATTCTCTTAGACCTGATGTTCTAATTGATAATGTAAAAATGGAACTTGAAGTTCTAGGTCAACGAATTATTTTCAAGAGAGCTTGAAGTTCAATATGTATGTATAATTTTTGATTTATCATATTTATGTGATATTTTTACCGCACGTTTCGCGGATTGTAACTTTGATGAGACAAGTTTTCCACTATTATGGAAAAGAAAGAGCCTCCAGAAGCAAGGTATGAACTTTCTTGGAAAGTTCATACATGTCTCATTTAGATCCTTGCACCAGCTAATGTGAAAATGAAGTGCAAAAGATACCATTTGCAGCAAATTGTAAATCAATTACGTGATGTATTTATACATGCATCAAAAGTAACCAAGTCACATATACCAGCTGCTAATACACCAGCCGGTGGTTTGTTCATGTTGAACAATCATGGTGTAAATGCAGCTAACGAATCATCTATTGCACGTCAGAAACGTGGTAGACCACTTGGTTCTAAAGATACTATTCCCCGGAAGAGGAAAATAAGAGATCATGATCTTGTTACAAATAATGCTCGAGCTATGAATACACCCACATTCTTATAATCACTAGTTCCAGAAGAACTGATAGTCCCTGAAGAGATACTAGTCCCTGAAGAGGCTCAAAATTCCAGAAAATGAGGAAAAGTCTACAAACTATACTTATATAAGAGAACTGTGGGATCGAAATGAAATAATCATCGACGATATGTTTTCATATACAGTAGCTACTGAAATTGCAAATGATTTTGATATACCAACTGTCGATGAATGTAGACAAAGACACAATTGGCCGAAATGGAAAGAAGCAATTCAAGCATAATTGACTTCTTTAGCCAAACGTGAAGTATTTGGACCTGTAGTCCAGACACCTGAAGATGTCAAACCCGTTGGTTACAAATGGGTGTTTGTACGAAAACGTAATGAACATAATGAAATCATTAGATATAAAGTGCGACTAGTTGCACAAGGTTTCTCGCAGAGACCAGATATTGATTATGAGGATACATATTCTCCATTTATGGATACCATTACATTTCGATTCTTAATCAGTTTGGCAGTCTCTGAAAGATTGGACATGCGTCTTATGGACGTAGTGACAGCATATTTGTATGGGTCACTTGACACTGATATTTACATGAAAGTCCCTGAAGGATTGAAAATGCCTGAAGCATATAAATCAATTGATCGTAAACTATGTTCAATCAAGTTACAACGATCTTTATACGGATTGAAACAAACTGGACGCATGTGGTATAATCGTTTGAGTGAATATTTGATGAAAGAAGGATATATAAATGATCCTATCTGCCCATGCGTATTTATTAGAAAGTCCGAAATTGGATTTGCCATTATAGCAGTATATGTCGATGATATGAACTTAATTAGAACTCCTGAAAAGCTTCTAAAAACTGCTGAATACTTGAAAAGAGAATTTGAGATGAAAGACTTGGGAAAAACAAAATATTGTCTCGGCTTGCAGATCGAGCATAAAACTAACGGAGTATTTATCCATCAGTCTGCATATATTGAAAAAATTCTCAAACGTTTCAACATGGATAATGCTCATTCATTAAGTACTCCTATGATAGTCCGATCTCTCGATCCTAAAAAGGACCAATTTCGTCCTAAAGAAGATAATGAAGAGATACTTGGTCAAAAGTACCATATCTTAGTGCAATTGGTGCCTTGCTGTATTTAGCTCAATGCACCAGACCAGATATTGCATTTTCTGTTAATTTATTGGCAAGATTTAGTTCTGCGCCAACTCGAAGACATTGGAATGGTGTCAAACATATCTTTCGTTATCTTCACGGCACTAAAGACTTGGGATTGTTTTATTCAAATGAGCAAACACAAAATCCAGGCATTGTTGGTTACGCTGATGCAGGATATCTCTCTGACCCTCATAAGGCACGTTCACAAACGGGGTATGTTTTTACCTATAATAATACAACAATTTCATGGCGATCTACAAAACAATCTTTTGTTGCTACCTCATCCAATCACTCAGAGATACTTGCATTACATGAAGCAAGCAGGGAGTGTATATGGTTAAGGTCACTTATACATCACATTCAGAGCACATGCAACTTAAATTCTGCCACAGATATTCCAACAGTTATATATGAAGATAATGCTGCATGTATTGCCCAAATCAGAGGAGGGTACATTAAGGGAGACAGAACCAAACACATCTCACCTAAATTCTTTTATACTCATGAGCTCCAGCAGAGCAAGCAAATTGATGTCAAGCAAATAAGGTCAACCGATAATTTTGCAGACTTATTTACTAAAGCTTTACCGACGTCAACATTTGAGAAGCTTATATATAGCATTGGCATGCGCCGACTGAGCAAATTATCTTGATGATATCTCTCATCAGGGGGAGCATATTCATTGACATGACATAAGTACATTGTACTCTTTTTCCTTCGACCAGGTTTTGTCCCACTGGGTTTTACTAGCAAGGTTTTAATGAGGCAATGTTATTCCGCTCAGAAGTCAAACAAATTATTTATGACTAAAGTAGTCGGGCTCAAGGGGGAGTGTTGTAAATTGTGGTGATCCCAACTACTTAATCTTTATCTTGTAATTATTATTATATTTATTGTTTTGTAACTTATCTCTACCATAACTCCTCTCTATAAATATAGAGGAATCCCCTTTGTATTTTTGTATCAAAAACCATTCATTCTAAAATCAATAAGAAAAGCCTGCAGCTTTCGAGGTATTTTCTCTTCTTTTTTTCTCTTATTTTATAACATTTCTCTAATTTTAATATGATTTTTAAAAAATAATCTTCCAGTCAATTTCAAGTTTGCCATCAGTATTTTAAGAATGTGTAGCGTTTCTCACATTTTGTAAATCAGGCATTTTTTAATGAAATAGAAAATTGGTTTTTGAAAATATAAGCCCAACAGTCTACATTGAGTACATTCGTCATATTTGTCTTAAATAAATTTTTTTTTGGAAAAATTAAAAAATTTCACTATCAAATTACTCGATCCGAATTTAAATGGAGTATGTAAAATCTCTAATTATCACATACTATTATAAAAAAATATATCATCTGAATTTAAACTCAAGACTTGACAATTATATGCCGTGTTTGTACAATCAATTTGATTGGAGGAGACCACCAACACATGATAGTCATGAAGTCCGCTGAACAGCTCATAATTCCGCCAATGAGAATACACTTTTTTTTTCTTTTTTTTTTGGAAACGATGGAAATCCCGTCACCGAACCACCCATTCTGGGCCGCGGTGCAGGTAAAACCACCGGCTGTCCCATGTTCTTACAAGAAGTGCACCCCCGGATTCGAACCCAGAACCTTAAGGTAAGATCCTGGACTCTACACCACCAAGCCACACCCCTTGGGGACCAATGAGAATACACGCAAACGGCAGAACGATATAGCCCCCACACGAATACGATGCAAAGAATTTTGGAACATCATCACAAAACCAGACCGTGGTGCTTGAAAATTAATCAAATTTAAATTCAAGCTTCAGTTCCGATATTACTGTGAAGTAAATGGAAGTTCGGCAGGATTTAATATGGTGTGATGCGGCGCACCAGATCATTACTTATGTGTATATAATTTATATTGAAATTACTCGGCGACTGATCGCCGCAGCAAGCAGAACTGGGGAGAAACTGGGACCCGCTCATTTATTCTATTGGTTCTGGACCTTCTGGTTATAGAAAATATAGTCCACTAATGTTAAATATCATGCAGCGACATTTATGGCAGTGGAAATAGCGGCCCTTGTTTATTTTAAAATTTTAGTGAAATATATTTATTATAAATTGAGGAAAAATATCATATATTAATAAAATAATTTTGATTTATTTCTGAATTATTTTTTTGCACCCCTTTTCCACGGAACCATTTGTCCATTTTAGAATTTTTCATAGGTGTGCCCGGAGCTTTGCCAGGTGTCTTTTCTTGAGCGATCCTTAGATCGACGGAGGTACCCTAGGATTTTGCTCTTCTGACCTCACACGATTTTGTCCTCACATGATGCCTCATCTGCATGCATATGGCGGGTTAATGTGCCCATACCTCCAACTCTCACTTGGCTTGGTGGTACCATAGTTACAGCTAAAAAGCCTTATATCTTTTTGAGGTTAAAGGTTCGAGTCCTATATGTCACTCAATTATTCCTGACGCTTTGTATAACTATGGTGAGAGTCGAACGTATGAGTCGACTAACCCGCCATGTGCACGTGGATGAGTCACCATATGGGGACAAAATCATGCGGGATCGGGAGAGCAAAACCCTAGGCGAAGCCAGGGTACCTCCATCGGTTTAAGGACCGCTCAGGAAAAATCCCCGACATATCTATGTAAAATCCCAAATCGGACAAATGATCTCGTAGGAATAGGGGTGCAGAAAAACATCTTCAATCCCAAATAAAATAAAAAATATTTATCAATTTTTTTGTGAAAATAACCGGCTTCCCACTTACCTAAGTTCAATATTTAGTTGAATGTTTTTTCAAATGACACAAGTTAAATGTTAAAAAGTTAATGGATCACCTTATTAAGTGATGGTCTCAATCCAAAATCTTAATGCATTGTATGGATGCATTGCCTTTCATTTCAGTAATGAAATGCCACCACTCACTAGTCGTGAATTCAAATCATCTTTTGGAAAGAGTCTTCACATGATACCCTGCTTTTTCTTACATGCTTACATACGAATTTATAGTTTCTTTAAAATCACATAATAAAATACATTACAAATCGATTAAAAATGTGTGGAGATTGGCTTCAATTATCATATATGTGAAGTCCACCTTTTTTTTTTAACTCCTTGGTCCCTTTATATAAGATAAAGGTAGAATGACATTTAGATCCCAAATTTATTTATCTATTAGGTCCCTATTTTTTCTATAGTTATCAATTAGATCCCCAATTTATGTTGTTTGAGGTTTTGCAAAAATTGTCAAATCTCAATCCACTTTAAAGATTTCGTATCGAATAGTATGGGATTCGAGACGAAAAATAATCTCGAATAAAAATTTAAGTCGCAATTCGAGATGATTTATTTTTCCAACTACGCCATAATTTAAGGTAAAATTACATGATCCCGACCAACTGTATGTGGCGACTGTCCGAATGTCATTTTTATTTGTGTTTTTACTAATATTATGCATCATCGATTTATAACAATAACTTAAATAAATTATTATGGAGAGACTCGAACTTTTTATCTTATAAAGATTGCAAGAGTGGAGTAGTGATATATGTATAAAGAGTTGACAAAAGTTAATCATCAAAAAATGTTAATCATAAAATACATATATTATATTATTAAAAAAACATTTTAATATATAATATTTTTTTAATACATATATATATATATATATGATTAATTTTTATCACATGTTTATACGTTCATCGTTTTTCGGAAGAATGTGTCAATAGGTTGATGAAATTAACAAGAGATATTATGGAGATATTAAATATAGATATTAGGTATATAGTGAGTTAATGCATACAACTCATCGTCATCAATAATATTGTCAGCGGTAATATTATTAATGATTCGGACAATCTATTTCTCTATCAATTTTGTTAGTGCCTTTCGTCGATTTCTCATGCTATGTATTCGGACCACAAAAAATATACAGCACACTCGTGGTCTTGGTAAGAACGAAGAACCATTCAAGACTTCAAGCATCAACAAGTAAATGTCACATTGCCCAGTAAATTTATTCAATAAATATGTATTATGTATTAATTACTTGTCAAAATATTGTTTGACGGATGTTGACGGCCAAAACCGATCAATACCGAAGTCAAATAAAACAAACGAAATGAATATTGTTTTTAACGTGGTTCGGCTAAACTAAAGTCTACGTTCACGGGTCAATTATAGTTAAAATGTTTGTGAATTCTCATAAACTTACAATTCTGTCTTCATTTTGGCCGAGTTTTGGTGCTCTTTTTTTTTTCTTAGATCTCTGCTACAGTGAATTCCCCCATACTTATAGTGTTGAAGGAGCCCTTACAATAGTAAAATAAAGTAACCGTTAGGGAAGATAATTGTGGGAATGTACAGGAGCTCTCGTACATTGGTATCAAAGACACGTTGTTAATTCTTCCCGAAAGGGATATAATGGTATAGTAGTAGTGGAGGTGAATAGAAAGGAGAAACCCATACGATTATGACTACACCTACACCTACTTCTGAATCTTCTAGTTTAGCTTTAGACCATGTTAGACTATTTTCTTCCTTCTCTTTTCCGAGATCTTGTAGAAAAATTATTTCTTCTAAAATTGAGAATCTTATGGAATATACTAAAGTTCTAGAAGATGCTAAAGTTTTTGAGTCTAATGTGCCTTTGATTAGCCCTTACAACATCTACAGACGTCGAGATTCTTTTACTCAAAGTATTAGAACTCTTGTTTCTACAAGACATCATTATGTCAAGGAATATATACAGTCTTCTAGATTGGATCAGTGTGTTGTGCAGGCGACATCAGCTGAACAGTATATCACCATTGAGATCCCATCAAAGCTAGTTTTAGATTGAAAAAAGAAGGATATACACATCTACATCAAGGAGATGTTCGTCTAGCTCTTATTCTTCATGAGAGACGAGACTTACCAGTTACAGCCAGCCTTGCTCTTTTAGATACGAGATATGTGGAGTATCAAAATGTTATTATGTGAATTGTTCTAACGACTCTTCATGTTGGAAGTGTGATCTTAGCCTTTTATCAAAACTTCAACATGTCACTTAAAGATCTCAACCTTCCCACCACTGTAAAAGTTCAGGTACGGCTTCAAGGAGCTGATTTTAATTACATTATATTGCATGATAGCTATCATATATCACCAGATTATCTATCGTCTTCAAAATCATGCAATAGATTTGCAAACCCAAAACTCTTATAATGCATTGATGATCATATGAGGTACAGAAAACATTCCAACTATCATCCAGATCCCTATACGGATCCCAAAGGATGAGCTTTTACAGCTTATGCCTTTAGATTGACTGACCAACTATGAAAAGTTTCACCAGAACACCCAGTCTATCCAGACAGCCGAATCTACATTTCACAAACAACCCAATTATACATATCTCCCTAACAATGATTTGCTTATTGGTTTTTATGTTTATTATCAAGCCAAAAGTCTAAAGATCATTCCTGATGAAATTCAATATAAAAGGTCTGTTAAATCATTCACCATAATCCCTAAACTCTTTGTTATATCAGAAGTTTCACATGAATATTCTCAAATTTCTAACAAGTCGTTATCCTCATGTTCTGATTCGCACGCTCAGTTCAACCATCCTTCACCATTGTAGAAAAATCAAAACTTCTTCACCAAGCTACCCTTCAAGATAAATGATGATATCAACCTAACCAAAGCTCCCATCTGGGTATGACACCTTCTGATTTGGTCTCAGTCCAACAAGAGTGCAATAAATTATTAAAACAAGTCTCATTGAGCCCATAAAGTCATATTGGGCTTGTAAATCCTTTTATGTGGAGAAAATATATAAGATAATAGGGGAAAAAAAGGTTAGTCATATACTACAAGCCTCTTAACCATTTCCTGCAAGATGATAAGTTTCATCTTTCCAAAAATCAATTATATTTTTATTCATATGGTCGAAGCCCATGTCTTTTCAAAGTTTGATCTTAAAGCGAAATTTTGGCAACTTGGTATTAAGCCTTCAGCAAATACAAAACTATTTTTTGTATCCCAAATGCCCATTATTAATGGACCGTGATGCCTTTTGGGCTTAAGGTCGCTATATCATTGTTTCAAAATGTCATGACAAGAATTTTTGAGCTCATACTGCATAGTGCACTCATCTACATTGATGATATCCTTTTGTTTACAAAAGACCAAACTATTTATCATCAACTCTTAGCCTATTTCCAAACACTTGTCCAAAACCATGGAATCGTATTGTCAGATAAAAAGAGTCATATTGGTCAAACCAGTATTGATTTTCTTGGCATGCAGTTCCATGATGGAAAATACCAGCCAAACCCCACATAGCCCATGAGTTGTTGCACTTCCCTTATGAACATCTGTCCAAAAAGCAGATACAATAATTTCTTGGTATTATGAATTATTTGAAAATCTTTTTGCCACATATTTTACGTGACACAAATCAGCTGTCAAAGCTTTTGAAAAAGAATGTCTCACCTTGTGGTCTTGTTCAAACAACAACTGTAAAAAATCAAAAGCAAATCACACTGAACCCTCAAGCTTTAAAGATTCCCAGCACGGGATAAAGAATTTTACATACCGATGTCAGTGATGAATACTGGGGAGCCATTCTCCTCGAAACAACAAGTGGAAAGAAATATCTTTGTGGTCATGCTAGCGGATAATTTAAAGATGCTGAAAAGCATTATCATGCTAATCTCAAAGAAAATTAAGTCGTGAAATACAGGATAAGGCGCTTTAATTCCATTTATTAGGGCGTCACTTTCTGGTGAGTATGAGTGTGCATTAATCGGTTTTAACCGATTAACCGAACCGTTCCGGTCATTTTTTTATAACGGTTCGGTTATTGTGATTAAATCGATTTTTACGGTTAAAATTTTTAACTTTTTTTATTATTCGGTTCGGTTACGGTTATGAGATTTGTATAACTGAACCGACCGATTAACCGAAAAATATATATATATGCTTCAAAACCCTAAATAAGTAAATAACAAAATTTCATAGACTGATTGCTAGATAAATTGTTAAAACCGAATATTATTAAATTATTGGCTATTAATAAACCCAAAATTTCATAATATTGGGTTAAATATTAAATTTGATGAATATGAATTTGTATTTATGTTAAATTGCTTTTTTGAATATTGAGTTAATGAATTTATATTTGTTGGACTGGTTAATAATCGAATTAACCAAAACCGACCGAAATATAATGGTTAAATTGGTTAATGATTATGTGTCATAATATGGCTAAATCGGTTACAAATTTACTTAACCGAAAAATTTCGGTTAGGTTAAGAAATCAAGGATTGACCGACTGAACCGACCGATGCACACCCCTACTGGTGAGACTTGACAACTCATCTTTCCCAAAAAGACTTGATTTCAAAAACAAGGTTCTTCCAGAAAAGTACCTCTTGAGATCAAAAGAATGGTTTCTGAAATATGACTTCTTTGTGAAGCATATAAAAGATGATCATAATTTTGTTCCTGATTTACTATCCCAAGCTAAATATATCATGTTGATTACTTCCTTTGAACCTATATATTTGGTCTTCATGGCATCGTCCTCTTCTGCTATAGTTGCCATTAAACAGTATTTCCCTCATGATCTAATGTTCCGAAATCCATATGAAATACAGATTTATGCCAAGAATACTATGTTTCACTATCTATCCTAGGTTCAGATCAAACGACAAGAAACAATGATTTGTTCCAAATTCTTCCCAAATTATCATTTTGTTACAAGTTTCTTTATGGATCTCAACAAAAGCCTTTTATTTGAATTACTATGGTACATATGGTGTCTCACTGTCTTGTATTTATCAACCTTGGCGTTTCCTCTCAAATCCATGAAAGAACACCTAGAAGATGATAGCAACATCAATTTGTTCATTTGGACACTTTTAGAATGGTACAGTCCACTCTCGTGGTGGAGAGACCAGCTCACTACCTTAACAAAGGAAAAACTATGGTGGAACCCAAAGAAAGAAGCAACCCAATATACTTCTATCTTCATAGTCAAAGCAATTTTGGGCCCAATAACAAGCCTATAAATGGAAAACCATTATAGACTCACCAATGTTTCTCCATGACGCCAATCTCTTGAAGGCACTCAAAGGATTTTTGTTTGAGGTTAACCATTTTCAGCCCCAGAACTTACATCCACAACACACATCTTTAAGCCCAATACATGAATTGATCCTATTTCCCATGGATCATCAGAGCCCAAAAGAACTCAGTGGGATAGTCATTAAGCAAGAGAAGTCTATCGAAATAAATCCATTGTTTCAAGATTCAGAAGATCCATATGCTGATTTTGAGCCACTTATTCAACATTATTCGGTACAACATCCTCATGATCCATCTCACCAATCAAGTTTAACTTCTGACGTTGCAATCTATTATGCGGACAAACCTTGGTATCATGGTCTTTGCGGATCCATTGACTCAGATGACATGGAATATGTTGAATACAATCTATCTCATTCGCAAAATTACATGTAACACACTAGAGACTTCGTCCCCACATGTCTTTTATCATTATGTATTTTGTTGTCTTGTGTATAATTATTGAGCGGTGAATCTTTAGATTCCCAAGGGCCCACACACATATCGGGTATCGCTTTAATTATTATGTTTGTCAACTTTAGCTAAAGTAGCCATAATTATCCATAATTTATAGGGATTTAATTATATCTTAAATGAGATACAGAGATTATTGGCGATGTCATTCCTTTTATTAAACTCTCGAGGGCGTTCGGACATCGGAATTCTATGTAGCTTTTGGGTTGCTAACAATGATATGCGAGCAACAATCTTAGTCTCTCGATAGTAGATTACATGCGATCTCTAGATTACAGGGAATGCGTCCAACGATCTGTAGGGGTTTTTAGGGGGTGAGTCCGGTAACGCAGCGGAAGCGGTGAAAATCATATTTTCAGATTTCAAAACTTTTTCTCGGATTAATTAAATAAACATATTTATTTAACATTCCAATAATCAAATTATGAAAATAAATTCAATAAAACATTTTAGGTGAATTTACCGAAATACCATTGCTTTGTATTTTTGTCCATTTTAGTCCGAAATTGATCAAATCAATTTTGAATGATTCTAAATCATTTCCAAGATGAACTTATGATCTTCAAAACATCAAAACACCAAAAGCACCAAAATCCCCAAAATTGACTCCAAAGCTGTGAGCCTCACTTAGGCTCCAATTTGTGCATTTTGCACTTTCATGCTTCAAGACACATCCAAATGCTATCCAATCAACATGAAACTTTATATGCATCATATACACACATAAATACACAACATATATGAAAACCCCAAATTTGGAATTAGCCATGAACCCTAATTTTTCAATTTCCACAAATTGGACAAATTAGACCAAATACATTAAATCAATTACTTCAATCATCATTCTTCCATCCAATCCAAGTCTCAACACAATGAAACAACTCAAGATCAAATCTAGGTCATTTAAGAGTGGGTCAATAACTCTAGATTACCAACATGGTTTCCAAAACCTTAAAAGAAAGCTTATTACTACAATAGTCATACACTTCCTTCATCACACATGCTTTACACCTCCATCAAAACTTCCATCAACAAAAACCACAAGGAACAAAGAAAGAAATAACCTAAGAATATCATATATTAAAGCCTAGATCTTAAGGAACAATTTCCTTACTAATAGCAAGTTGGAAAAAACTTACTAAAATCAAGCTTTTCTTTGATCTTTCTTTCTTTCTCAAGCTTCCTTTAAGTCTCTTCAATGGAGTTTCCTTTTTGTTTAAAGTGTATTAGGTTAACCAAATGAAAAGCAAATGAAAACAATTTATACTTGTGCAAAATAAGCCTTGGCCGAAAATTGTAACAAGTATATACCAAATTTTTCATTTCATTTTCATTTCAAATGCATTTGTTATCTTAATACAAATATCTAAAACTACTTTATAGATATTTATTTAAGTCAACAATTGCAACTAACATCATTTACTTTAAATATCCTAATATAAGATATTTATATTTAATTAATATAATCATTTAACAATTAAATAATTAATTAATTAATCAAATACAAATATATTAAATATATGGATAATATTTACATTAAATATTAAAAACATATATTCATTTAGGATATAAGTTAAATAACTCATTTTGACTATTAATTAATGTGTATTTAAATTAATCAAGTCTTAAATGTAAATACACAATAATTAAGTAAATGACTATCTAGTCTCTTTAGCACGTATCTTGCGTTTAACCTTTAAACGACTTTATAAATAATCAATATTATTTATTAATGTTGCTCTAGTGCTCTACGAGTATGTTTCATTATTGAGACTCTCTAAATTCAGGTATATCCGTCACGAAATCTAATTTCGTGTCCATAATCTATCAACCCGTAGATTATGACGATCACAGATAATCTCGCTGAACCATACAGGTCGAGGTCATGGCAAATGTATAATTCCTCCGTCACAGGTATCCGGATAAATCCCAGAGATATAGATGTAAACGTCAAATCTCTATCGGTTTATCCAGTCGACTATTCTATTAGCAATCTCTAAAAGAATATTTAGAACTAGCTTCTAAACTTTACCACGGGCCCATGGTTTTATCTGATTGCTAATCATATGGACTACCTATGCTCTGATACACAGAACTGACGGATCCTATCTTGATACACATAGGACACCCTGAGGATCTGTCTACACCCAACGAACAGGCGGAGGTCTGATCTAAATAGATCGGTGACGTGACTGCCGCCTAAGTGTAGAAGATGTCTCATGTGCCCACAATGGCATCTCAAGTCTAAGAATCACAAGTGCTACTCAACCCAAGAAGATTCTTATTGACGCTGGTGTACCATCCATTAAGAATCTTCGGTGAGTCGTTCAGTGTTATCCGCTATAAACACCTACACGTCTATACTAGTCTCCAAGACTAATGGTTCATTGAGAAACCATTGGAATCATATATTCCAGTATACGACATGTACCGGTCTCAACGGGTTTACTATACTGACCAAGTAGTGTAAACCTTGACCAGGAACTGTCTGAGAATGACAACGTCATGATACTTCTCAATGTCTGTTGCGACGCTTTTGCAACTGTATCATGACTAATCATTCTCGGGTCATTACGTCTTTACCATATAGAAAGATAGATTATATTATAGAAAATGCATATATTATTCATAATAATAATATTTTACAGAAGTATTTAACAGAAATACAACCGAGAATTGGCGCTCTGAGCACCAACCCCAACACGATCTCTTTTGGACGAGCTCGTAGTGACCTTAATGGCAATCCATGTCCTGAGTGACCTTAGCGAGGTCGATGATGGCTTATTTACGACAAACAAGCTTAGGTTGGTGCCGAGCTAAACAGGCTGAATTCCCCGCTATTTGGCTTCTTGTGCCAATAAACCTATTGTGACTATTTTGGCTTTGAGTTTATTTTTACCCATTACAACGGATAAATTATGTTATTCATATGTCTCTCCCACACCAATTTTTTATGTTAGCTCATTTAAAATATATACCGTCATTTTGGCATTAACGAGACTGACAGTGGTTTTTGGTACATCCTCTTGCCATAAAAGATTCGAATCTTCATTTGGAGATGCGTTACTAACTTACTCCCAACAGCAGCGAGACTGAATGAGAAGAAAATAATTAGGGACGCCATATGCCAGAGATGTGGGAGACAAGTTGAGACCATGATTCATGCGGTGTTTCGATGCAAAGTTATTAAAGACTGTTGGTTGCAATTAGGGATGGCAACAAGACCTGGACCCGGACGACCCGGGTCTGGAATTAAAAAATTCGGACCCGAGTCTTTAACATTAAGACCCGGGTGATTCCGGGTCTGAACTCGGGATCACGCGGGTCCGGACCGGGTAGACCCGGGTCTGAAAAAAATTAAAAAAATATAATAAATTATATTATAATAAAAAATATAAAATATTATGTGTGTTTGTATATATATATATATATATATATATATATATATATATATATAAGAATATTATAAAAAAAATTAAAAAAATTGAAATAAAACTAATAAAATTGACAAAATATAAATATAAATATAAATATAAAATAATACAATTAAATTTTTTTTTTAAAAAAAAAAAAAAAATCCGGCTAATCGGGTCCGGACCGGGTAGACCCGGGTCCGAACCCGGAAATATTTACCCGGGTCCGGAACCGGACCCGGGGTAGCAAAAAGTCTTCCGGATCCGGATTTTGTCATCCCTAGCAGCAATCCTCTTTTCTGAGTATAATCAAAAGATATCAAGGAGAAAATTTCAGGGAAGTTTTTCAAGCAGGAGTCTCAAGCCTCTCCAAAAGCGAAATGGCGCATGCCTCAGCTTTGATGTGGGCTGTTTGGGGGCAAGAAATGAAGCCATATTTCAGGGCACCTTCACAGCAAATAATTCTATCTTAGCCAAAGTGAAAGCTGCTGTTGAGAATTTTGAAGTTTTAAATCAACAGAGTGAAATGCAATTAGACTCTATTGACTCACACAACTGTGGCTGTTGGACACCACCTGCAGAGTTTGAAATCAAGGTTAATATTGATGCTGCCATCAATGAAGAGCTTGCAGTAGCGGGATTGGGTGCAATTGTGAGGGATAGTTCGGGAGCAGTTTTGGCGTGTGTTTTGCAAAGAAAACACTATGGGGGGACCCCGAATTTGCTGAGGCAGAAGCACTACTCATGGGGATAAGATCGGTCAGTCAGCTGAACTTCAGTATCGAGACCATCACTTTTGAATCCGATTCAAAAAGCGTGATCAATCTGATGCAAGGAAAGACAACTAGCATTAAAGAGATTCAATGGGTCATTTCCGACATTCAAAATGTCATTGAAATGAGTTCTTTCAGAGTCCAATTTAGGCCTCGAACTTGTAATGTTGCAGCTCATAATTTAACTAAACTAACTTGTAAAAATTATGCAATAGGTGTATGGAGGGGGAATTTCCCCCACTTTTCACCTTGTAACCCCTTTTCTTATGAAATGTTTACTTTCTTTTCAAAAAAAAAAAAAACAATGAATCAGACGTCAGTAAGGTGCCCTCCCTGAACTGTTCAAAGATATTTTCAATATTGACAGCTTCACATATCACAAGTCTACGTCAGCCGTTATCTTTCGGTCATAATCGAAGTACGGTTTCCAAATCTTAAGCCACGTCATCGACCTTTTAAGCAAAGTGTCCGAGGTTTAAGCCTCGCTAAAGTTGAAACGGCGTTGCTCACATCATTTAATGTAATTTTTTCTTTTGATTATTTTTTAGTTGGAGAATGTTATAATTATTAAATTTTTTATCGTAAATTATGGTCCATGCCATGCCACAGTCCATTATTCCCTGTTTATTACTGTGGGCCGACACGTCATTAGACTTTTTTTTTGATAACCGGGATGTCCGGGCCAGCTTACGCGCACCTCGACTAATTCTCGGGACCTGTGCCTCATGCTCTCAGAAGTTTCCCAACACAGATCAGGGTAAGTCGTTGGCTTTTCACACCAGGGGACATGACCCTAAGAAAATATATCTAATATGATTCGAACCTTGAACTTGAGAGGGAACAAACTACTCAAGCTCAAAGTATTTACCACTAAGGCAACCCATTGGGATTACCTCATTAGAATTTGTTACCAGATTAGAGGGGACCATAAAATCCTAAAAAGTCGAAGAATTTGAACTTGATTCGATGATTCTAAAATAATCTAATTTCCCTTTCAAATAAAATAATAATAACAATTCCACTTTGCTGTATTTGGATTGTGCAAAATAAATTAATAAAAAAATTTATTCAAATCTAAATCGTTTAAACCGATTGTTTCACTTCGTGAGTTCATGTAAAGAGTTTTATATTTGATTCGACCATAAAAGGAAAATAATCACTAATTAAATAGCAAACCATTTTTTCACACAAGTGAAAAAGATTTTTAACAATTTTTGTGGATGTGCTTGTGTTAAAATTCGAACAGAAAGATAAACCCAAAACTGTTTTATGTCCTTTCTATTAACAGCAAAATCGTGGCCACATGGTTCCATGTCACAATCCATTTATGTTACTTTGATGTTATCTTATGAATGGACCGTAACCATGGGTTAATGGTGGCACTATATGTGCAATAAGCTGACACCATATACCTTTATTCCAAATTTCAACCCTGAAAGCCTCCAAAATCGGAAATAACATTCGCATTCAACTTGCGTCAAGTTTTCAAACCCATAATAATGGACACGTCCTTATATATCATACAGATCTATGTTTGAATATCTAAAGGTCGGCTTTTGTCATAACAATTAAGGGCCGTAATTTTTTAATTATAATATTATTATATATAATCAAGACATCAAAATATACAAATCATCTTAAACTCTGAATATGTCAGGGCTGACCCGATCTCCTATATACATTGTGTGAATAATTTTTCACTTTCTTTAAGGTGTATGTTTTCGAACTTGATTCAACTATGCTACACATAGTTTTAGGTCTGGACAAATTATAAATACATAATATTCAAAATAAAGAAAAAAAGAAAAAAAAATAGGTCACAAAATACATTCTTTTGATTTCTATAAAAAAATTTTTTTACATATCTTATCTTATCTTATCTTACTTACATATATTTTTGTCTCATATTTTTTATGGTGCTGTGTTAAGGAAAATATCTCACATCGGCTGAGATAAACAATTAAATTCAAAATATAAACATTGAGCAATCCTCAACTCTAAAACTGGCTTTTTGGGTTGAGTTAGGCCCATAAATTTCAACATGGTATCAGAGCTCAGGTTCTCCTTTTTCTAGTTTCACTCTCTCTGCTTTCATCGGCACGTGGGGATCGCGGCCACCATCGGCACGTGAACCTCACGCCCCACCCCTTCGCACCCCTTTTCTTTCAGAGACCAGGTTCTGACTTTTCTAATTTCACTATCTCTAATTCTCATCGGCGCGTGGGGGATCACGGCTACCATAATTGCGTGACCCTCACGCGCCCCCAGTTGTCAACCACCACATTGCTTTTCCCATGCGCCACCCGTTCACAAGTGTGCTATGGGCCTTCTCCTTTCAGGTTTCAACTCTCTTTAAGATTTTGCTTTTGCTCTCTTTTCGGCTTCAGCTTTATTTCGGGATTTTGCCCCCTCTTGGGCTTCGGCTCTCTTTCGGAACTTCGCTCACTTTTTCGGCTTCGACTTTATTTCGGGATTTCGCTCCCTATTGGACTTCGGCTCTCTTTCGGGATTTCGCTCACTTTTTTCGGTTTCGGCTTTATTTCGGGATTTCGCTCCCTCTTGGGCTTCGGCTCTCTTTCGGGATTTCACTCCATTTTTCGGCTTCAGCTTTATTTCAGGATTTCGCTCCCTCTCTGGCTTCGGCACTCTCGGGCTTCGGCTCTTTTTCGAGATTTAGCTCACTTTTCGGCTTCGGCATCCTCTTTGGCTTCGGCTCCCCCTTCAGGCTTCGCAGGTTAAAGCTCTCAGGCTTCGGCATCCTCTTGGGCTTCGGCTCCCCCTTCGGGCTTCGTAGGTTAAGGCTCATCCATTATCTCAAGGTTTCCAGCCTCCAAGTTTCAAGATTTTCAGTTTCAGAACCCCGCTCTCCGATTTCAAGATGCAACCTCAATCTTACTCCTTCATTACCAGCTTGAGTTTGAGGGGGGTGTTAAGGAATGTTAATGAATATGGAATCAATATCCAAAATAGAATTCCTAGTACCATTAGGATTCATTATTTTATTATATTTCTCTATTAGATGCAGATTTCCTATATTCATTATTATTGTTCATTACTATATGATTCATTTTCTATTTTGGTTTTCTATGTAGCCTATATAAAGGCCTTTACCATTGTAAATTGACATAGAGTGAATTCAAGACTTTCTTTCATTATCTAACATGGTATCAGAGCCACACTCATGCACGGGTGGACCCACACTACCTGTCCACGTGACATGAATCAGGCAAAAGACCGGTTTGCACGTGAGGGGAAGTGTTGAGGAAAATATCCCACATCGGCTAAGATAAACAATTAAACTCAAAATATAAACATTGGACAACCCTCAACTCTCAAGCTGGCTTTTGAGTTGAGTTAGGCCCATGAATTTCAACATGGTATCAGAGCCACACTCATGCATGGGTGGGCTCACACTACATGTCCATGTGACATGAACCAGACAAAAGACCGGTTTACACGTGAGGGGGAGTGTTGAGGAAAATATCCCACATCGGCTGAGATAAACAATTAAACTCAAAATATAAACATTGAGCAATTCTCAACTCTAAAGCTGGCTTTTGGGTTGAGTTAGGCCCATGAATTTCAACATGGTGTCATGTATCACCACATAAACCGTACAAATTTACATTTAAGTCTTCACTTAAATCAATATTTATAATACATTAAATTTCCATACATTTCAATATCTATAATTCATTTTAATCAATATTTATGATACGTTGAATTTTCATACATATCGATATATATAATTCAATTTAATCAATGTTTAAGATACATTAATTTTTCTACACATCTCGATATTTATAATGTATTTTAATTTTTATAAGATTCATGTATGTCTTTTTGTGTTACATATATCTCATTACGATCTTATGTTTATATAAATGAGTATTGAGATGTATTAAAAATATACGATAGAAATAATAGAATATCATACTCTTATTTTGATGGACAACCTCAATTAATGAGACAGTTACCTTAACTTGGCCGACTATGGTGTAATAATTCAATAAAAATCGTAACAATGCACAGATCTATCTGTATAATCATACTAAAAAAGAAGAGGCTCTCCGAATATTTGATGACGTCACGAATCAAAGACTTGAAGATGTTTAAAGTTATATTATGATTTAGATAAATTTGTTGAAATTTCCCTTAATTGTCAACTTTGAAATTAATTAAGATAATTTGGTAAGATGCAAAGATCAAAGTAAATTATACTTTTTGGCCTCGACTTTGTTAAAAGTAAAAAGTAAAACTCTGTGATTGGTGAGTGAAAAGCCAAGGCCCAACCAAAGTCTCGTGAAGAGCTGAGTGGATGGATGATAATGCCTGCCTTACATCGCATCCGTTCACAGAAACCGCGTCGGGGCCACGAGAAATGCAAAGAAAGAGAGAATCTATATCTCTATTATATTTCGTTCTTTCCTTTTTCTGACAACAAACGACGTTGATGTATAAACAACTAGGCATCAAATTTCAAGGCTATAAACTTCAATTTTACACATGAAATATGATCCCATTCACATGAACAAAGTCATTTAAAATCTTATATTTTCACTTTTTCATGAAAATGTGTGGTAAAATTCAAGGTGAGATGTGAGGTAGTTGCCAACTACTATTGATCATCTAATCTTACCTTACCTTTAGATTATTAAATCCTGTCATCAAACTAGCCATTCCGACCTTAAGCGGAGTATGTAAAATCTCTGGCTAGCCCAAACTCTTACAAAAAACGCACTCTCTGGGTTCGAACTCATGATCTCAATATGAAATTTTGAGTGCTACACCACTAAACCACACCCCTTAAAATATATATTTGTTTCATTCTTTCGTGGTAAATAACTGGGGGAGGGGGTATGTGGGAGAAGGTGAGTGGGAATTTCGCCTTTTTATGGGCAAATGATTCTGGTGAAATAATGAAATTGATGTGTCAAAATGGGAGGAATGGAGATAGCATTCTAGGATGAAAGAAGTGGGTGTCGTATAGCCAAGATTTGTCTTCTTTAGGGGGAGGTTACTTGAAACTAGAAATTGAACTTTAATTAATTTATTGGAGAAATAAATGCAAATGGCGATGGGTGAGGTGGGTGGGAGAGTTCCAAGCTTGGGGGAAAAATGGGGAAGTTTCCATTGAATTGCTTGCACCGGCACCACAACATTAAATGTTTCATTGAAAAAAATTACTATGTACTTGACCTAGTAGTAGACACTAATTTGATCAACACGAGGGGTCAAGAAATTGGACCATTAGGAAAAATGAAATTTTGAAGGTAATATGTGAGGTAGTGTTGATTTGTTATCTCAAACTCTATTTAAAAGCTCTTGAACAAGTACAAGATTTTGAATTGTTTCATACACTTTCACAAATTCATTTTCTAATTTTTAGTATAGCTTTTAGAGTAGTCTATAGCAAGTTCACAAATAACGTCTCAAATAGACGTTATTTGGTGATGCATAGTTCAATATCTGATCTTAAGGTTTCGGGTTCGAATTCAGGAAATTCGTTTCTTGTAAAAATTTAGGACAGCCGAAGGTTTTACCTACTCCGCTTAAACTTGGAAAAATGTGGTTTGGATGCGAGATTTCCAACGATTTCAACAAAATAAAATTCGCAAATAACAATCGTTTTTGTGATTTATGAATTTTTAATTAACATTTTTTTGTTGTATCTATTTTAAATTATTTGTTCTAAAAAAATGGACACCTATAGAACTTCTGAAATAATAAAAGTAGTATGTATTGTTACCCTTATTTATAAGCTTAAACTCTTCAGTAACAATTTTACTAATTCAACCTAAAGAGATAAATTTATTGTTGAATGTCTCAACCATTTAAAGAAAGCTCATTCTTCTTCTTCTTCTTTCCCCCCCTGAAAATTCATATTAATAGAATGAGTTTCTTTCGATTATAAACAAGTTGAATAGTGACTGAACAAAAACAAGTTAGGCGCTAGTTCATATTAGTAGTAGAGTTTATGATCAAAATGTACTTAAGTGACGTGAATTGATAGTGTAAAATTCAGGAGATGATCTTCAAGTCATGAGTTCGAATTCAGAAAGTGCGTTTCTTGTAAGAGCCTATGTTAGTCAGAGATTTTACATGCTCCGTTTAAGCCTATAATGAGTGGTTTGACGGTAGAATTTCCAACGATTTTTTTTTTAAAAAAAACTTATGTTCAAAAGTCTTGATTTTTTTATTATAAAATTATATTATGGCGAGAGGCTTTAAAATGTAAAAAAATACATTTAGCTATGGGGGTGTTTGCGGTTCGGTTCGGGTCGGTTTTTTCGTTTTTCACTTCAAACCGCGCGGTTGGCGGTTTGGGAAATTAGAAACAGAAACCGCAAATTTGATAAGGAAAACCGCGGCGGTTCGGGTTGGCGGTTTGGATTATAAATTTTTTTAATGAAATTTTGTGTGTTTTCACATAATAATTGAAGAGAAAAAATACTTAATTTTTATTTATACATTGCATATTGTCATATGATCATTAAATATCTTAAATTTAATGGTTAAAGAAGAATAAATATATAAAAATATATATATAATTTGAATGCGGGTCGATGATTTAGGCGGTTCGGGTCGCGGTTTGAGTCAAAATTTACGGTTTTGGGCGGTTCGGGTCGCGGTTGGGTCAAAATCGCACACCGACTGGAAATCATTTTAAAAATTTTTTCAAACCGCGTGGTGCGGTTCGGGTCGGATTGCGGTTTTGACCCGAAACCATGATCACCCCTATTTAGCTCCCATAATACTAAGATCAACCCTGAATAGGAGTGAATCAAGTTTTATTATATGATATTATTAAGAAATGAATGTTTATCTGGTTGAAAATATTCAATGTAAGGGTGTTCGCGGATCGCGGTGCGGTTCGGGGCGGTTTTTCGTTTTTTACTTCAAACCGCGCGGGTTGGCGGTTTGGGAAATTAGAAAACGAAACCGCAAATTTGATAAGGAAAACCGCGGCGGTTCGGGTTGGCGGTTTAACGGTTTGGGCGGTTTGGGTCGGCTTTTTAAGAAAATTTTGTGTGTTTTCACATTATAATTTAAGAAAAATTACATAATTTTCATTTATTCATTACATATTGTTATATGATCATTAAATATCTTAATTTTCATAGTTAAAGAATAAGAAAAATATAAAATAATATTTAATTTGTATGCGGGTCGGCGGTTTAGGCGGTTCGAGTCAAAATATGCGGTTTGGGCGGTTCGCGGTTTGACATGGGTCAAAACCGCACACCGATCCGAAATTTGCGGTTCGATTCGGTGCGGTTCAAAATCATTTTTAATATTTTTTCAAACCGCGCGGTTCGGTTCGGTGCGGTGCGGTTCGATGCGGTTCGCGGTTCGCGGTTTGACCCGAAATTGTGTTCACCCCTAATTCAATGCAAGCTTATACACATGGATAGCAAAACAAAAGCTGAACTATGTTATTTAAAAAAATAAAAATGATAGACATACAAATATTTTTACTTAAAATAAATACACTCTTATCACTGTAGCAACAGTAATCACTGTAGCGATCATTGTAGCTACAGTGAGAAAAATGTATTTATTTTTGGTAAAAGTGTTTGTATGTATATCACTTCTCTTAAAAAAATTAAAAATGTCTGACGTCCCCAACAAAAGTTGACCATTCATATAATAAAGGGAGAATGACCCTTTCCAGTTTCCCCCATAATATTTATATTATAAAATATATGAAAATTATTATAAAATATAATATTTAAATATAGAATTATTATAAAATATAATAATAAAAGAAAAAAAATGGTTATTAATATAAATATTAGGGGCGAAAGGGGCATTCTCCCTAAGACAAAATATACAGCTGCCCTTGAGTTGAATGAAAAGTTCCGGGAGCAACGGCAGCGGCCAATGACTCTTTTGACCTTGAATGCCCACCGGAGTTCCAAAGAGACACCTTTATTTTCAAGCCACAAGAGAAAATAATTTAAACCTTTGTGGAACGTTTCAATTACGTATTCAAAGTCTTATTGCATAAATTGATTGAACATTTTTCTTTTTCATTAATTAACCCCATTGACGACAAATGAATGAAAGTAACTCTTCCCCTCATCGATTTCGTCAGCATTGATATTTATATAGGATAATGTAATTAGCAGGATGCTGTTTAAAATACAATCTAATCTTTTCAGATTTAATTATTTTAATTCAAATCGATCAATTCTGATGTTATTGCATGCATTCATATGTTGAAAGTTTCAACGAATCAAATTGGTGGGTAATTCATCCGTAGTCTTAAGGATTAAGCCCAACTAACGTGAATAACTGACGACGGCCCAACATCTATTTATTTGGGCCACTACTTGGGCTAGCTTTAATATATCCATCCAATATGAGCTATTAGAACCCCAATTCTTATCGAATGAAACCCCGTTTCTGATTTTAGCTAGGGGCCGATTGAATTAATCCTAATTTTTCCATCTTACTCACATATATTTTTATTCCCTATCATTTTAAAATTTTGAAATATATATGTCATATGTCACTTTGAAACCTTGAAATTAATAGATGAATAAGCTTAAATAATGAAAATTTTGAAATATTATATGTATTTAATAATTGAATGAACTTAATTTAATTTAATAAATATATTTATTATTTTTAGGAAGTTAATGGACTTGATGTAATTAATATATTTATCATATGAATGAATTTGCTTATATAATTAGTGATTTAAGTTAAATGTGAAGTATTTATTATTATTATCACTATAAATACATATACAACATAATAAGATAGACACTTTTATTCCAAAATGTAATAAAGAAAATTTTTTATTTATTCATTTTACTTATTTAATTTTTTCACCTAAATATATAGGTAAACTTAATTCGATATAATTATGATGTTTATTAATATCAATGATTTATTTACGAAAGATTTTTCTGCGAATAAATATAAATGTCTGTTTCTTTAAAAAAAAAAAAAAAATTAAAACCAAAACCACGCGCATGTAGGTAGTACTAGACCCGGTCAAGGTTCCGGTTCCGAACCGGTCCGAACCCGTGGAACCGTACGGTTCCACCGGTTCGGACGGTTCCAACCGGAACCGAACCGTAAGGTTCCAACAGGAACCCTACGCCCCAACGGCTAGTAGCCGTGGGGGAGGGAGCCAAATGAAAAAAAAATATTAAAAAATAAAAATTATATTTATTATATAAAATATAAATTACTAATGTACCCCTAATAACGGTAATAAAACTGTTATATATCATATTTTATCTATTATTGCTAAAGAGATATTGACAGCACCTATTTCTACCGTTGCGGTTGAGCAAGCCTTTAGCTTGAGAGGTAATATATTGGAAGTTAGACGATCTTCATTACATCCAAGAACTCTAGAAGCAACAGCTTGTGTGGATGATTGGACTCGAGCTGATCTGAGACAACAAGAAGATGCCCCCGATGATTTTGAAGATTTGTTCGATAATGCTTATGCATCAAGTGCAAGCGGAACCGGAGCCGAATGATCAACTGATAATGATGATTGATAATTATAAAATTATAATTTACAAAGTGGATATGTCTAAAACTTGTAATGGAACTACGTGAGCTTTGATTCCTCTCACCATTGGAGGATACGTAGGCAACTTAAATTTTTAAAAATTTAAGCTCAAACTCTTCAATGTCATAAATTTTTTTTATTTATAAAATTAATCTCATTTATTTTAATTAATTTTCAAAAAAAAAAAATTATGTGAACCGAACCGAAACGGAACCGAACCGTTTTGGTTGACCAGTGGAACCGGAAACCGGCCGGTTCGGTTCGGTTCCGAACCGGAACCGAACCGCCTGCCGGGTCTAGTAGGTACTATCTAGTTTTACTTCAAAACAGACGCTGTTGATTGACTCAGCTGTGAAAGGAAGGCGGAAAACATGGACTACGAGAACAAGCTCGTCCTGGCTCCCATGGTTCGCGTTGTGAGTAAAAACCAAATTTTATGAGTAAATAATGTTTAAAGTTTTCATTAATGCTTTAATTAATTATTTTTACTGCCATATTTTAGGGCACGCTGCCTTTTAGGCTGTTAGCTGCTGAATATGGTGCAGATATTACGTACGGGGAGGAGATTATTGATCATAAACTGCTCAAGTGTGAACGAAGAGTAAACGGTACAATTTCCGTCAATTATATGTGTGTGTGTGTGTTATTGCTACAGTATCTATGAAAATAGATTTTAGGATTTGTGCTAATTGTATTAATTTCTACTTGCTGATGAATTAGATGAACTTTACAAGCAAAAATTTATGGATTCATTTGGGTCATCTTCCTATCATTTTCTGATAGGTGGATAATTATGATACTTCAAATATGTGCAGTTGATAATCATATATAAGAAACTGCTAAGATGTTTATGTGGCTTATGGTGAAAGCGTAAGTACCAATGCCTCGATGATGGTAGTGTTATTTGTTGTAAATGATTTTGGATGTTGTTGCTATTCTTTTAAGATGCGTCTTTTCTTCAATTTATGAGTTGTTGTGAATCAAATAGACTATTGACATTATGTGGAGTATTTCTAGTGATCCTTAATAGCTATTGCATTCAAATTATTGCTGGAAGTTTTGGAGACAAAGAGTTTTGTGCTTTGCTTGTTTATATAGTTTTAACTTTGGGAGGCTCATATCTTGGTTTCTTGTCCAGAATACATTGGCTCTACAGATTTTGTAGAGAATGGAACAGATAATGTTGTGTTTAGAACATGTCATCAAGAAAGAAACCGAGTAGTATTTCAAATGGGAACTTCTGATGCTGTAAGGGCTCTAACTGCTGCCGAGATGGTGTACGTTAATCAGGCGTTCACGTTCGCCTTTATTATAAACTTTTGGTTATATCAACAAGGATATCTACTGTTGTCACTGAATTTTCTTATCGACATATAACTACAACGTCTTTTTTGTTATATTATTTTCAATTTTCAGTTATTTTTCATGTTTAATGAAATTACACTGGTTAAGAGTTTTCATGTGGGAATCTGATTTAGTTGCTGTTATAGATTTCCTTTTTGGTAATTTTGGATAGAACTTGTTGATGTGAGTATTTCGGTATTTGAGGCTCTTTCAAGACTCCTCGGAAATCAGTAATGTTGGGGCGGGTTAAATCTAATTATTGGTATTATCCTTGTCAACTCATGTGATATAAACTTAGTTGTTTCATGCATGTCATAAGTGAGCTGAAAAATTTATGGCTTTGGAATTTCTAAAGAAATTTAATATGTGTCATAATGTATTTCAGACTGTTTTATTTTTATTTTGTTATTTTGTTATTTATTTTTGGTTAGTAGATTGCTTTTTGGAGCTTAAAAAGAGTATGGTCATAGTCATAAGTTGTTAGCGTTTCAAAGAATTAATATTTGTTGAGTGGAAATATCACATGTAATGTATGCCACGAAAAATGAAAAATACCTAGCGATGATGTGGTTGTGCTTTAGATTTTGGAATCCTGGTCTTTTCATTATAATATTATAAATTTGAAGGTTTATTGATTTGGGATGTTTAATATAAATCAGAAAATTTAGCTTGTTATTCATCATCTTACTCCTCCATGGCTAAGTGCTTGTCATTAGGTTTTGGAGGTTGTCTTCCTGACCAACTCATTTTTATGCCCAATAGTAAAACATATGATGAATTAATTAAGATATTATTATTTAAAAATCGTATATTTTTTATATGGCTGGGGAAGATCCTTGTTTTAGTATTCGATTTGATATATGTTTATCTCTAAGCCGGATTGTGTTGGAACTTGCACTGGCTTATGCAAGAGTTGTATTGGTTTAACTGGACCGGAATGCTTGTAAAACAAATATATGTAATTTTAATATGATTTATTTTCTATTATACATGATCACCAAGTTGAATTTCATACTTTTGCTGAAATTTGCTTCTTGAGATCCTTTTAGAGGCATTTCCCCTTCCCTCATCTGACTAAAGCTTTCCGCCACCCTTTTAATTTGATTTCTAATTACCTATAGGGAATTTACTCTTTTAGGTGTAAAGATGTTGCTGCAATAGACATCAATATGGGCTGCCCCAAATCATTTTCTGTGAGTGGGGGCATGGGTGCTGCACTGTTGTCTAAACCGGAGCTTATTCATGATGTAAATCACGTCCTTCAGATGTCTCTTCTTTTCATCTTGAAAGCGTTAACATGCTGACATTTTACTTCTTCAATCCAGATTTTGACAACGCTGAAGAGGAACTTGGATGTGACAGTGACATGCAAGATTCGCCTATTAAAATCTTCTCAGGATACTGTTGAACTGGCTAGGCGAATCGAGAAAACAGGTGTTTCTGCTCTTGGTGTCCACGGAAGGTCATCTCCAAGTAATAGATCTGTTTTGTTAAGGATGATAACTTTGGCATGGCTCACCATAATGGACTATTGTGTACATCTATTCAGAAGGGATTGGGCTAGTGACATACATAAATTTCTGAAAGATATTTAGCGAAAGGTTCTCCTTTCTCCAGAAGTTAAGGGAAAACAGGAATAATGATAATGATAATAGATAATAGATGATAGAGATAATAGATACCTGGCATCACAAATATTTTATGTCTCAAATGTAGAAGTGAAATAGGAATCTAGTCATTGCAGAACACATAATATTACGTTTTCTCATGATCTACCATTACTCTCTACATCCTTTAGGCATTAATGATGTTTGCAGTTGGATATCTAGTATCATTTATTTTGTATTTTGGAAATTTTTAATATTGATTAGTATCCTCTTGACTGTTGTTTTTCTGGATATTTGTATTTAGTTTGTATTCCTCTTGAATAAATTGCAGAAAAGTAGCAGATAGGCCAAGGGATCCAGCTAAGTGGGGTGAGATTGCTGATATTGTAGCAGCATTATCTATACCAGTTATTGCAAATGGCGATGTCTTTGAATATGAAGATTTTCAACGCATTAAAACTGCAACAGGTAGACATATCGCTACTGTTATAGTTATGTGCTCCTTTCCTTTTTCCCAGCCTTGTAAATTTTTCTCCCATATAATGCCATGAATCGTGCAACAAACCTCCCCCCCAAAAAAAACCAAACTGTAGTAATTAATGTGTATATACGTGAAAATGAAAATTATATGTATTTATACTTTATTATGCTGTTTAACAGTTTATGATTGCTTGTGAAATTGGTCACCATTCTCTTCAACCCTGTCATCATTTAATAACATTGATTTTTTTTTTCGGGTGCAATAATATTTGTGAATTTTGGATACTTCTAATATGAAGCCTCCTTGCTGAAGCATTTCCTCATAAAGTAATTGAAACCTGAGGATAAGTAGTGGAAAGTCGAAACATTGCCACATTGCTTTTACGAATCAATACAAAACTTGATTATTTGATAATCACTTTTAAAGTGAATTTATGCAAGAATTGTTGGATGCTAGATTTTCAAATTTTTGTTGACAATCACTTATGTGACAATCTAATGGAATCCCAAACATCCAATTTAATGGAAGACCCATATCAGCATATCTGGCCACACCCAAGACAAATTTTCAACACATTCTTTGTGTGTTTCATTGTTGAGTTCCATTTTTATTTACATTTTCTGAGTGATTTTCTTTTAAAGGTGCCTCGTCAGTGATGGCTGCTAGAGGAGCTCTCTGGAATGCTTCAATATTCTCTCCCCTGGGCAAACTACATTGGGAAGATGTGAAAAGGGAGTATGTTCGGAAGGTATGTTTTTGCGATGACCTGCAACTGAATTAATGTGTGTCCTCATTTTCTCAATTTGCTGAAATCTAATATGGCAATATTTACAACCCCCAGGGCTCATTCGTTGGTTAGAGCACCCTGGTATTCAACTAAGTGCTAAACTCTTGGCCCCATCTGCATGGATAATAGATATAGGCTGTATGGTCCATCAATAGTCCCCAGCTTTCAACTTGGTGAACATAGAAATGTCAAAAGGATTTCTAGGTATAGAAATCATTGGAAACTCCCCATCCAAAAAAATTGTGCATTACATACAATTTTATAATTTTTCATAGCAATGGTTTGTTCATATAGACAAAATTTGGCATCAGTATACTGGATTTTTATATTCTTTTAGCTTACATGTTTTCCACTTTTAATTACAGAGCATCTTATGGGATAACGATGTCAAAAGTACAAAGCACACATTGAAAGAAATGATAATGCATTATTCTTCTCTTGAACTACCAGAGGGGAAGGCTGTCATCAAGTCAGAAACCTTGGCAGATATAGCGTAAGTTTTGATTTTTCTCAACTTAAAAATTTTGATAAATTCGAGTATTTACCTTCACCCACCTGGCATGGTGGTTTATTTTATATGCTTACATTGTGGACCTTTTGTCGATCTTTTCTCTTTTAAAATAAACTTTGAACTGTGAGGTTGTAATAGTTGCCTATGACTAAGTTGCGTAGCTGGATGTGTTGCCTTTAGTTCATTATTTCCATTTTGCATTTCAAGTCTCGTTTACAGTCAATAGCATGAGCTTATGCTATAATCTTGATTTTCAGGAAACGTTACGAGGAAGAGGAGTACTACCAGTTTGTCAATGAGAACCGGTTCATTGTCAGTGGAAGTAGATGAAGTTTATCGAGGGTAGTGGCGTTTGTCCAAATTGAACAGAACCACCAAACTTTAATGAATTTTTTTTTTCAAAACTAATGCCCAGGGGCCATCATTTATGGCAAACTGGAGAAACTTCCATTCTTCGTACACAGGTAGCAAAAGAAAGACTGTAAAATTTTGAGCCCCAACTTATGTTGTATTGATTCTTTAGTTTTTGATAAAGGATTATAATTTATATTTCAGTTCTGGGAGTTGACGATTTGTTACATATATATTGTTGGTGTAACAACATAAGGTTTCATGTTGTGATACTTTCTTAGATTGAATTGAATCAGAGAATCAGACCGTATCTTTCTTTTTTGTATTTAATTTCGTCACTGACTATAAAAATAAAAATAAATTATAAATTCAATGATTATAAATAATAGCACCTGTGATAATAAATTAATATATATCATCCATGGTTTCACACGATTTCAACCGACTAACTGAACAGTCTGGATTAATGATCCTATTAGATAAAAAAGTAAAAAACATTTTTAATATTAAAAGTTATTTTTAAAATTTTTGAAGTGTTTGATTATATTTAGAGTACAGTTTTTGAAGGTTAACAATCTATTTTTCCTAATAATAAAAAGCTTAAGATTTGTTTTTTTAAAAACAGAGAGGTTGAATTAATTTTTTTTTTTATTTTAAAAAAATTAAATCGTAATACATATTTGCTATTTCATTTTTCTCCATGACACATTTTTTTTAAAAAAAAATTAATGGACAAAAATTTTAAATTATTTAAAAAGATTCTACAAATAAAAATTTAAAAAATTATACAAACTAAACTTTATTCAACAAGTCCTTGATTGTGCATCGGTTCCGGTTCGAATCGGAACCGATTTTCATTTTTAAGATAGAAAATCGAAACCGATTAATTTATGATCGATTCCGGTTCTAAAAATAAAGAATAGAATTTAAGCATCCAATGATAAAAATCGAAACTAGAGCATTTAACCAGCATTTAACCGTAACCTATTTTGGAACACATTAAACAGCGTGATTTTAAGGCAATATAAATCTCAAATTCGTCTCTGACTCACTCTCATTCTCTCAGTCTCTCTCTCGTGCTGACTCTCTCTCTTTCGCTGCCTTCTCTCTCGTCGACACTGGCTTACTCTCTGTCTCTGAAGCAGCTCTGCCCTCTCTGTCTCGGTATCGCGGTAACTGGTAAGCCGACCTCTGGAATAATGAATATTAGCTCTGTTTTCAATTGCTTGTTGAATTCAACCCAAATATAAAACAATACCCATTGAATTCGAGACATTTATTTTATTATTAGTTAGTGTATAGCTCACTTTTGGCTTGGAACAAGCTCACTGTTGTTGAGAGGAGCAAGGGCCTGCATAAATAGTATAATTTATATCCTAACTTTTTGTGTTTGTTACGCTGATTGGCTGGTACAGTTAGCAATGATGTATTCAGTTAATTTGTTTTGACTTTTTTTCTTTTTGACCATTTATTTAAGGCTCTTTCCGGTTGAATTATTCGGATTTAATTGTTTTTATGACAAGTTCCCTTGCTTTTTTCAATGTCTTTTAAATGCCACCTGCCACCAGGGGATATGTTAGTTGCTAGATTTACAATGTTACGTCTGTATTCTAGGAAAGCTTCATGATTATGTGATAGAGTGATCTTGACTAATAGAAAATGGAAAAGTGAACTTCTTGAAGTCTCAAGCAAATAGTTGCTTGAGAGACCGTAATTTATGTCATAGTAAGCTTCTTGAGAGCTTGATTTTATTTTGTCCATGGAAACTGGGTTTAGCAAGTTTGCATGGTTGCGTTGGTGTACTCAAATTATCTAACTCAGTGAATGGCTAAGTGAGAGCGAACAAGTTGGGTGGAGGTGAAGAGCAAAAGATATGTGAGCTGGGATAATGGTGGTCTTTAAGACTTATTGGAGATATACAGCAAGATTCATATGCGCGCTCGCGCGCACGGATGTGCAATTTCATTCAGAAAGATTTTGTTATATTTCTGACAGGATTTGGTATTCCTGATTGACGACTGGCGTCAGTGCGTCTGACCCCATCTATCAACCTTGTTATCGGAGATTGTTATTATGTCTATTGTTTGTCTTATTCAAAACGAAGACTGATCCTGATTTTTTATAATTGAAGCCAAGATTTATGAGCATAGAGGATGTTCATGTGCTACTGTGAGCTCATAATTCTTTGTAAGCAAGGGAGGGCTTAGATTTCGTTATAGAGCCAATCTAGCATCTGATATCCCTGATTGATGACTGTCTATAGTGCCTGTGGGATGACATTTATATGTCTTCATGGGATGATGATGCTATGACTGTAGTTTGTTATAATCACAGCAGGTACCCGATTTTAATTTGGGCTTTCTATAATTTGCCACCTTATTCAACTTCTAGATTTCTCTGAATTATTTTCTGTCTTTTCAATCCCTGGAGCGTAGGGCATTTGATCGCATTTCGATGTCTTTAGTCTTTTACTTTTTTGTTGTGATAATTTATACATGTAGAAGAAGATGCAAGAGGAAGAAAAGGAGGAGGGCCTTTGTGATTCTCATGCATGGAATTGCATGAGAGTAGTGCTAATGCGCTCTAGGGCGTAGTGCGCACCCCCCCCCCCCCCAATTTTCACCGAGTTCGAGGCCGAGTTTTGGTGTAGACTCGTGCGGAAGTTACAAACGTGTGCGAACTCTCTGACATGCACAAAATTCAAAATGTGAAAAACTTACCTAGCAATCTAGCATCGTCCCTATATAATCATCTAATTAATTTCAATTTTAAGAACCGTCGCTGTATAAGTTTTCTCATCAAAATGGTCACTTTCCTATTTACCAACCTAACACAACAGTAATAGACTCATACCGTTTGCCCTACCCAAACTTATATAGCAAACGAAAACGGTATCGTTCTGTATGTGTTAAGAAATCTATGCGCCTGCAGTACATATGTTTGATAAAATGCGTGAGAGAATCTACTGAGTTAGTTTTCCTAATCAACTGTGACGTTTTGAATGTAAATCCTTTAGCAGAATGGAAAGTAACGAAGGCAAATTGAAATCTGAATTGAAGGAGAAAATACTTCAGATATTTAAAGATTTTATGACAAGGTAACGTATCTATAAGAACCAGTGATAAGTTTTTATTTTTATTGGAGTTTTATCTGCATTATAACGAACCTTTATTTTAGGCTTGCAAAACTTGAGGAATTGAGTACTGCAGGAAGCAGGTTACTTACTGGCTTTCAGCAAGGACTTGGTGGGTGCTTATTTGCAATTATGTTTTGGCAATTTTATGTATCAATTGTTGGAATTGACACTGTTTCTTTTTATTACCCTGTAGAATTTCTTCGACGGCCTCCAATGGACAGGACATCTGAGTTGATTGAGAATATTGTTAAAGCTAATGAAACCAAAAGGATGACGTCGTATTTTGAAGCTGGAAGTATCAATGTTCATGATAGTGTACAAAATATGATCAAGTGTAAGTGCACTTCTGCTTTAAACATTTGAATTTTTCGTCCAGATATTTAGAAAGAATGGAAAACTAGAGGCTTGTTCCATGTCAATTTGCAAAATTGTTATGTGGAGAATGAATTGAGAAATTGCATTTTCTATTTTCAGAATAAAGGAGTGCATCAAGGTAACGTAAAAACATTAAAAAAAACTGTTAAAATGTGTATGTTGTTTTATTTTGGAGAAGCAGAAGAAATTTTTTTTATGTTGTTTTATTGAGATGCATTGTCTTAAAAAAGGTACCCAATGGCACCTGACATTTTCAATAGCCCTGTTATACGTTGAAAGTTTTCTTAGGAGTAATCTTCTGTTTTCTTTAAAGTAATACCAAATTCACCAGTGCATGGTATTAATTTTTTTATTATCTCATGCTTGCTGTGTTTTTATTCCACCATATGCCAACTCTCTCTTTTGGATGAACCTTCTTCTTTAGACTTGTATTTTGTAACTTATTTTAAACATTCTACTTTTAATATGTACATACAGAAGTGCGTACGAACCTGCTCGGACTTCATGACCATTTAAGTAAAGGTAACGGACTTCCTTTTATCGGATAACCCTTTTTTTCATAACGTCATCTCATTTGCTTTGTACCTGTAATGCATATAGAAGAAAGTTATCTGATTTTTAAATTTTGTGGAGTTGCATATCTTAAATTGTCACACATGGTATCGTTCTTTGTCTTTGAAGGTATTTTTAATTAATGCCTGTTGTAACATACTGCTAAAAGTTAGGGCTTGAATTATGTACGGGCTACTTGAACGACTAAGGAAAGCATTAGCCTATAAAACTTGACTTTCCAGTCCCCCTAATCACATGTTTACTTAGATATGAGTCATAATTTTGTTATTATCAGTTACAATTTTTACGGTTAAGGCTTGAAATCAGCAGTTCCTTATGTGGTTAACTAATGGTTTTGCAGCCAAAAGCATACTGAATGAACTTGAATGTCTCCTGGAGGATGTTTCCAGAGCAATTCAGACTGCAACTGAACATTTACCTCCTTTATGGGATAAAGATTTCACCAATGGTTTGGATCTACAAGCCATGAATGATGAGGTTGGGTTTGATGTTCCTGGAATATAGACCTTTTTTTTCGCACTTGTTCTATTTTATCAATAAGGACATGCTATCAAATCATTTGAATTGGAAAAGTTGTGAGTTTTTCTTTGCTGCTCGTTTGCCTATGCTGTTTATAGTCCATCCCAGTTAGTACCCATCAATGTAAAGCTGGAGTTGGCTGACCATTATAAAGCTAGTGCCAATAATCTCCAACTATTTCTATGCTGGAGATTTTACTTACGACTATAGAGTGAATTCTTAATTGTTTTCGCCTGATCATACCAGGGGTTGTTTCTGAAATCAGCTGGAGAATTCTTATGCTATTTCTTTTTCTTGATTGATAATGCAAAATGTCATCGATATTCTCTCCTGGGCACTCAAACCTCTTTTGCCTTAGGTGGTCATTAAGTCATCTGATCTGCAAGAACCTGAAATGACCGAGATTGCTGCCATGATGGGGGTCATTTACAGTATGGTGAAGCAAGACTATACAATGCAGGTAATGACCTTCTGAGTTCTGACTATTTCCTTTTCATTTCTCAGTCAAATACATCTTTGTGAGACTGTGACTAGCCTTAGAATGCCAAAATATTTTATTGCTCTCTTTCTCATTAGCTGTGGAACAACTGATGATTATCATCACTTTCGGGCAGGAAAGGATTGTTACTTCTCTAAATCTCAAATCATTATCAGGGGAGTTAGAGAGCTACTGCCTTATGTGGTCTTTGCATCCTTTTATAAATGATGAAATCATGCATCAAGCTTGGAGACTTATTCCTTAACAATTAGATCTGTGTTTCTCGAGTGTAGAAAAATCACACCTTGGCAGATATAGCGTAAGTTTCGATTTTTCTCAACTTAAAAATTTTGATAAATTCGAGTATTTACCTTCACCCACCTGGCATGGTGGTTTATTTTATATGTTTACATTGTGGACCTTTTGTCGACTAAGTTGCGTAGCTGGATGTGTTGCCTTTAGTTCATTATTTCCATTTTGCATTTCAAGTCTTGTTTACACTTTACACAGTCAATAGCATGAGCTTATGCTATAATCTTGATTTTCAGGAAACGTTACGAGGAAGAGGAGTACTACCAGTTTGTCAATGAGAACCGATTCTTTGTCAGTGGAAGTAGATGAAGTTTATCGAGGGTAGTGGCGTTTGTCCAAATTGAACAGAACCACCAAACTTTAATGATTTTTTTTCAAAACTAATGCCCAGGGGCCATCATTTATGGCAAACTGGAGAAACTTCCATTCTTCATACACAGGTAGCAAAAGAAAGACTGTAAAATTTTGAGCCCCAACTTATGTTGTATTGATTCTTAGTATTTGATAACTTATGTTGTATTGATTCTTAGTATTTGATAAAAGGATTATAATTTATATTTCAGTTCTGGATATTGTGAATTGAACTGATGGCTCCTTGGGAGTTGGCGATTTGTTACATATATTGTTGGTGTAACAACTTAAGGTTTCATGTTATGATACTTTCTTAGATTGAATTGAATCAGAGTATCAGACCCTATTTTTCTTTTCTTTTAATTTCGTCACTGACTATAAAAATAAAAATAAATTAAAAAATCGGCACTGAAACAATTATTTTTATTTATTCAATGATTATAAATAATAGCACCTATGATAATAAATTGATATCTATCATCCATGGTTTCACACGATTTCAACCGACTAATTGAACGGTCAGGATTGATGATCCCGGTTTTTGAAGGTTAAACAAATTATTTCGCTTAATAATAAAAAACTTAAAATTTGGGTTTTTAAAAATAGTGGTTGAAAATTTTTTATTTTTAAAAATTTAATCGTTTGGAATATATATTTGTTATTTCATTTTTCTCTCTGACAATTTTTTTAAAAAAATTAATGGACAAAATTTTTAAATTATTTAAAAATATTCTACTTTATACAAACTAAACTTTATTCAACTAGTCCTTTCAAAAAAAAAAAATGTATAAATCCGTCAAAAAAGAAAGATTAAAGGTCATTTCTGCAATATTAAACCAAATCTCCTTTTGCTTGCTTCTTGGGTCTTCCTCCACAAATAGGCGTTTAGCCGTTTACTTCTCCATAGGTTTCTCTCATCTCTACATTTTCTTGCACGTATGTATTTATATATCCATTTTCCTTTCGGTTTCTTGACGTTTCTCTTATCTTTACTTTTTGTAACCGCAGATCAAATCGATACTTGCCTTTTATTATTTAAAAAAATAAAAAAATTACGATATCTTGAATTTCACGTGCGTTTAAATACATCGTCATTTCTAATTCTTCTTTAATCTTGTGTTGCTTTACCGTTTTATTAATTTATTGAATTTCACGTGCGTTAATATGCATCGTCATTTCTAATTCTTATTTAGTAAGGCTGTTTAGCTACTGATGTTTTTGCTTGATTTAGTAAATCTATTATCTTAATGAATCATTACGGAATGCCTGAGCTTTATTTGATTAAGATTATGATTAGTAATGCCATTCTGTTAGTAGTTATTGATGCATGATTGCTCGGTAATTGTTTATTTGTTGGTGCACTGACTGACTTATATGTTGATTTATTGCAGGTGAAGTTTGGAACTAGCTACTAATTATATTGTTAAGATCGGTAATTACTAATTGCACTTTTTGTTCAGATTGAAACACATTACTTGGTAGTTTTGTTCTTATCGAATTATAGTTATCATTATTATCATGTGCATATTTCTTTTTTGAAGAATATCTGGCTTTTCGCACTTCTGTTTCTGCTCAGTTATTGCCTTATTGGTTATATCCATTCTGTATTAAAGTATGATGACACATTTGTGAAGTCGATGATAAAGATTTTCCCTTGTATTTTAACATTTTTGCCGAGTTTTGTACAACACAATTTGCAGATTGGAGTTAAATTACTTGGTACGGCATGTTAATTTCTTAAGATGTTCATGGAAACTTCTCTTTGTTTGTGACGATGCTTTTTTTTTCTCTTGAGTTCACTTCTCGAGATTTATTTAGTAAATAAATTATTTAGTACGCTGATTGGCTGGTACAGTTAGCAATGACTTTTTTCTTTTAGACCATTTATTTAAGGCTCTTTTCGGTTGAATTATTCGGATGTAATTGTCTTTATGACAAGTTCCCTTGCTTTTTTCAATGTCTTTTAAATGCCACCAGGGGATATGTTAGTTGCTAGATTTACAATGTTACGTCTGTATTCTAGGAAAGCTTCATGATTATGTGATAGAGTGATCTTGACTAATAGAAAATGGAAAAGTGAACTTCTTGAAGTCTCAAGCAGATAGTTGCTTGAGAGACCGTAATTTATGTCATAGTAAGCTTCTTGAGAGCTTGATTTTATTTTTTCCATGGAAACTGGGTTTAGCAAGTTTGCGTGGTTGCGTTGGTGTACTCAAATTATCTAACTCAGTGAATGGCTAAGTGAGAGCGAACAAGTTGGGTGGAGGTGAAGAGCAAAAGATATGTGATCTGGGATAATGGTGGTCTTAAAGACTTATTGGAGATATACAGCAAGATTCATATGCCTGCGCGCGCACGGATGTGCAATTTCATTCAGAAAGATTTTGTTATATTTCTGACGGATTTGGTATTCCTGATTGACGACTGGTGTCAGTGCGTCTGACCCCATCTATCAACCTTATTATCGGAGATTGTTATTATGTCTATTGTTTGTCTTATTCAAAACGAAGACTGATCCTGATTTTTTATAATTGAATCCAAGATTTATGAGCATAGAGGATGTTCATGTGCTACTGTGAGCTCATAATTCTTAGTAATCAAGGGATGCATATGTGCAGTGTGCACAGAATCTGGGCTTAGATTTCGTTATAGAGCCAACCTAGCATCTGATATCCCTGATTGATGACTGTTTATACTCTATAGTGCCTGTGGGATGACATTTATGTCTTCATGGGATGATAATGCTATGACTGTAGTTTGTTATAATCACAGCAGGTACCCGATTTTAATTTGGACTTTCTATAATTTGCCACCTTATTCAACTTCTAGATTTCTCTGAATTATTTTCTCTCTTTTCAATCCCTGGAGCGCAGGGCATTTGATCGCATTTCGATGTCTTTAGTCTTTTACTTTTTTGTTGTGATAATTTATACATGTAGAAGAAGATGCAAGAGGAAGAAAAGGAGGAGGGCCTTTGTGATTCTCATGCATGGAATTGCATGAGAGTGGTGCTAATTTTTTAAGGTCATTTGTGAGATTTGATTGTCGGTTCAATCAATAGTAAAGCACAATTTGGTTGTTTCTGTATTTATTTATTTATTTCAAATAAAGAAATTTTGATTTACTGCCTCTTCTGCTGTTTACAGTATGACTTAAGCCTAGACTTCTCTCTACTTATTGATGTCTTTGCTGTTGCATCAACTAAATTTTGAAATAGTTGTTCTGGACTAAAGCCACTTCTTCTGCTTTGCATGGTGGTTCAAATTCTTTGCTGTTAGAGAATTGAACCATAAACTAAGGAGGGCTCTTCTTTTTTCCTTGTTTCAGGTTGATTCCTTGTAACAACTTCTGATACGGCCAGTTTAATTGAAAATGGAGCTGAATAACATGAAAGATGCATTTGATTGTGTTACGAAGAAGCAAAAGCTATCCTGCTCTAAAACCCAAGAAGTAATTGACTTAATTGTCCAAGAAATTGAAAAGGCACTGGAAACAATCAAGTCAGCCTCCCACCTTGATGACAAATATGTCCTCACTGAACTTAAGAAGAGGTTGCAAGAAATGGCCCCCTTCAGTCAACTGGAAGGCACACAGAAGGAACTGAACATAGCACTGAGCAAGTACACAAAAATTCTGGAGAAATCCCTTAATCCAGATATATCCAAGGCTTGCAGAAACATTGACTTTGATACTCAAACGGTTAACCAAGTAATTGCTAGCCATTTCTACAGGCAGGGTTTTTTTGAAATCGGTGACTGCTTCATAAGTGAGACTAGGGAATCAGAATGTTCTGCTGCTATGAAGTCCATTTTCCAGGACATGTATCAAATACTTGAAGCCATGAAGAGTCAGAACCTTGAACCTGCACTGAAATGGGCTGCTGCCAACTCTGACAAGCTCAAAGAAAAAGGTTCTGACCTTCAGCTGAAACTTCACAGCTTGCAGTTTGTTGAAGTACTACGAAATGGAAGCAGAGAAGAAGCTCTAAAGTATGCCAGAGCCCATCTGACTCCTTTTGCTTCGAACCATGTGAACGAGATTCAAAAGCTCATGGCCTGTCTCATCTGGGGTAGAAAGCTTGATAGCTGCCCATACCCTCAGTTAGTGTCTCGAACCAATTGGGTTACAGTTGCAGAAGATCTAACTAGGCAATTCTGCAATCTTGTTGGACAGTCTTATGACAGTCCGTTGAGTGTGACGATAGCTGCTGGTGTCCAAGCACTGCCACCACTTTTGAAGTTTATGACTGTGATGGCAGGGAAGAAGCAGGAATGGCAAACAATGAAGCAGTTGCCTGTGCCAGTTGAATTGGATAAGGAGTTTCAGTTCCATTCAATCTTTGTATGTCCAGTGTCAAAGGAGCAAACTTCTGAAGATAACCCGCCAATGATGATGCCTTGCGGCCACGTGCTCTGCCGGCAGTCTGTTAACAAAATGTCAAAGAACAACACAAAAACGTTCAAGTGCCCATATTGTCCATCTGATATTGATGCATCACACTCTAGGCAGCTGTACTTCTGATGCATACCCTAATCAATGTGTACTCTCTGTCGTATATGACATTCTTGTTTCTCTCACTCTCTCTTGAACGAACTCTCAAGTTGAGAAGAAACTGATGTTGTGTTGTCTTGTGTAGCCTGGGGTATCAGTATCATGGTTGTGAAAACTTGGTCTTTCTTTATGTTGTATATAACACTGTAAGTGTCTGGGACAGCCGCGATTTTACCTGCTTCAGCTCGGATCGGGTGGTTTGACGGCTAAGTTTCCAACGTTCCAGAATTAAATGATACATTTAGTGTGAATGAATGGAAATATTTTATGCATTCATTAAAAATCTCTATGCAAAGTTGCAAACAAAAGGTTAAAAGTGTGCGCAATTTCAGGAAAAGATCAACAGTAACCCAAAAGTGAAGGAAAATGGGCAAAGTGGAAAAGGCCGCAGCATTTACATCTGTGAAAAAAAAAAAAAAAAAAAATTGCTTGAGTTTGGTGGTACCTTGTGTCTCCTCTTTTCAGGCTTCAAAAGCCTTAACCATCATATTTTTTTTCACCTTTCTTTTACCTTTTAATTAAAGCCATGCCTACGTAAAATTTTATACATGGATAAAAGAGAGGAATTATCAAACGGGAAGCAAGAAATGGAAGTTCATTGGGTGATAATGTGGTCCTTAATTTCACCTTTAACCATGTGATCATTCATTGCTTTGGGATAAATAATTAGATATCATTGTTTATTGTTTAGCTCCACTTACTTATAGGACATAAAGAGATTTCATAATTATGTGGTCCAAGATTTTAGCAAACTTGCAACTTCTTAAGGTAATTAAAGGATGGTGACACTGTTAAATTAATTATTAATTCCGTGCAGTTCCTTCTTGGATATTTGATTTCTAATTTCAAGATATCTAAGGGTTCTTTTAAGGCATGGCTTTATATAATATAATTTATTTCTTCTTCTTTTTCAAAAAAAATCATGTATGTGTGCAAACCAATACATTCAATGGACAATCAAATCAAGTTTGTGTTAATACTTTGTTAGAGTCATGAATTTTTTATTTTTTATTTTTTGGAATAATTGTAAATCTCGCTGTCAAACCATTCTTTTCGAACTTAAGCTGAGCATGTAAAACTCTCGATTGTCCCAAATTCTTATAAAAAAAAGCACTTCTCAAATTCAAACTCAGAACCTCAAGATGAAATCATGAACCTTACACCACCAAATCACGCCCCTTAAGGACAGAGTCTTGAATGTACCACAAGCTCTATGGCTTTCCACACTATATAACAAGCATGCTCATTCATTATCCTACATTAATGAACGCAAAATTAGATAAATTTCCATGATCAATATTAACTCTTGTAACTAAAAAGACAAGAACCATATCAACTTTAACCAAATCTAAATAAGTCTTTTCTCACTAGATAAAATCGGTTACATTGATCATTTAATATTATTATACTCTAATTGAAATTATTCTCATTAAACTTAGTAACTCCATTTATGGTTTCTGTTCATAAGTCATAACTAAAAAGCAGATCAACTTTGAGCTAGCAAAAATTGCACATCAATTCAATAATACAATTATGGTGTTGACAATTTTGCTATGCCGTTATTAACATTGATGATAAGCCAATTCCAGAGATAAGGTTTTACTTTTGTGTTATATATCTCTCATCTAAAAATATTATGCCAGTTGTACTGACGCTTTTCTTCTATCTTGATCTTTTTTTTTAAAAAAGATTGTAAATTGAAAGGGGTGACATAATAATGGCAACCCACAATCCAGACCAACTCTTGGGAACCTTTCCAAAAAATTTGATACCAAATGTGCATGCATCTTCTTCATTGTCATTGTTTCCACATTTCTATGCTCTTAACTTTCGGTTTTAGTGGATGAATTTTTCTTATTTTATGCTCAAATTTTTGTGGTAAGTGGAATGCACCTCTTTTTTATGTACACTTGTATGTATTTGATTACCTAATTAATTTCTTTCTTCTACTTTGTTTTGAGTTGGTATTTTTTGGGCAAACCTTACTTACTAGTGCGGTGCACTAAAAAGTGAGACAATTTCTTCATTGTCATAAAGGATTCTTCATCCAATTAAGAGAACCAAGACTTAAAAAAGGATTCTTCATCCAATTAAGAGAACCCAAGACTTAAAAACTATTCAAAAAAAAAAAAAAACTTGCTTTTGCTATTAATATGGATATCACATTGGGAGAAAGATAATAAATATGTGCACTTAATGCATAATGAATTGCTATCACACATACACATCAAAGTGAATTAGAGTATTTTTTTTATATATTTATAGATGTTTTAAAAGTATCTTATCGAAGTCTTATGAATAAATCTTTATATTGGGTTGATATATAATGGAATTTGTTAAAAATTTTAGATCATACAGATGTCTCAATTCTATCTTCAAATCGAAAAATTCTCACTTTCACCTAAATTTTTTAATTAAATTATAAAATTCTATTGTGTGAAATTCAATAAATTACATTTTAATATATTTCCTCATATATCTAACTTAATATTAACAACAAATCACTTTTATGATCGTTTTGGCTGGACCAATAAAATGAGATATCCAGACTCCATTTAGCAAAATACAAAATCATTTATACCATCAACGATTTAGAATATTAATCAAAAAAATAAAAGTGATCAGAAACGGGAAGAGATTTGTTTGAATAGAGTGGGTCCTTCTCACAATGTGTTTAAATTATATGATGAGTGGAAACATATCCTTTTTATCCTCACATCACATGTACTTTTTTATTACATAATTTTCTATCTTGTTTTAGCACAAAGGGGTGGGCCGAAAATCTCAGTGGGCGCGCCACCACATGAGCCGCACAACAACAACAACAAGAACAAAAAAGTGAAACAATCAACACTCATTAAGGTTCATTCATTGTAAGTACAATATCGATATTCAGGAGGGTCATGTTAACGAGTATCTTAAAGTTATTTATTAAGAAATTATTTTAGAAAACTTTTCATAACATTTTTATGAAAAATGTAAAAATTTATCAAAAAATTAATTATTTTTTCTTTTTTCTCACGAAAATTTTCCTAAAATTGATTATTAATGAATATTCTTAGGGTACTCGTTAGTATTTTCCTATTTAAAATGCATGATCCATAATGAGATTAAATAGTAAAGGAACAAAATTATATGTTAGTACTTTTAGAAAGCAAATTGACCATGATTGTAACTTGGGAAAAAAAAAAAGTTGATAAAACTCCATCTCATTTCATACTTTTGTTTGATGCCATACAAAGTAAAAACAAATTGGGTTTTGCATTAATATTTGAAAAAACATTTGACATTATCCTAAACCCACAAACCATATAAATATTTTTAATTTTAAACATACCAAAAAAAAAAAAAAAAAAACCCATTTGAATATAACTTTCAATCATATGCAAAATTGCAACTACATCCCAAATTACATGCACATTCTATTGATAAAGACCCAACAACCAAACAATAATACAATCTAAACACAAAGATACAAACAAACAAGCATAGACCCTCCACCCCAACTCTACATTACCTACCAAATTTTCTTTTATTTTCCAATTTTTTATTTACTTCATTTCAATAATTTTTATTTTTTTTATTTTTTTTATTTTGGTTTTGTAATGATCAATAGTGACAAAGGAAAAAATAAACTCAAAAGCTCAATCAAGCACAATGTGGGGTTCTGTTGTTTGGCAGAAAGGGCCTAGCCGTCGGTTAGCTCTTGTCACTGTTACCCAGCTGGGCTTGCTCCAATTCCCATCAAATTTTATTTTTTAACATAAAATTTATTTGACAAAATTATATTTCTATTTATTATTACAAAAATATTTAAAATCTTAAAATCTGGCATTTTCAAAGCCGTGCAAATCGCTGACTCTGTTCATATGTTTCCTCATGATAGCCACTTTAGCCAACCGCTCAGCGGCTCGCCAGGCTGATGTCGGCGTAAGTGGCTCTGGCTTCTCCTCCGCTTGCCCGCTTACTCTCTGCCTTTGACTCTGCACCTGCTGTCTGCGCCGATGCAGCTCGGCTAGCTCGCCATCCAAGCCGCGCAAAAACTCATCAGCTGAGTTAGAGCTCCTTTGCATTAACAAAGCTCGAGCCGATGATAACAAATGATAAGCTCCGGATAAATCATTAATCTCCATCAATCTTCTGGACTCGGCAACAGCCCGAGTGCTGACGTGGAGGTTTCTGAGTCGTGCGATGCTGGGAGATGATGATCTAACGGCTCGAGGCCTAGGTGCCAACATGGCTTGTTCTCTCGAACAGATTGATTTCTGTGATAATGGGTCCTTGTAAGAAGACCGTACGGACAACACGTGCTGATTCCCAATAGAAGAAGCCGGCACTTTCAATTCGATTAGTAATTCTCTCTCTTCTTCGGCGTATAAATCGCCTAAACGGATCGAGCCCGATCCGAAAGCTGCGGGCCGGCCCGTTACAGAATAAACAGCTGCTATATCAGCAGGAGCCGACCCAGACACGAACCCGAGTTGGAGTTTCAGATCCTCAGCCACAACGCTTAATAAACCACCAACGCATTTAACAAACGCCTCATCTTGAGAGGCGTTGTTGCACGCGCTGTTAACGTTAAAAGTAATGGAGTGAACCGGGATATCCGAGTCTGAAAAGCGCGTGGAAGACACGACAGGTGATGAACGGCCATGATTGCTGGAATTTGACTCTGATATAAGCATGATACTTGCAAAGTGATTTCTCTCACGTCGATCTTCGAGCACTTTCGCCGCTTTCTTTAGAGCGTCGTTTGCACTCATTCCTCGACCGGTAATCCCAAGCGCGTCGACGATCCTACGCGCGGATCTCCGTCCGTTTGTCGTCATTCGACGTAACGGTAGCAGCCGTTTCGAAGCGTTAGAAAAGGCAATGATCGACAAACGGTCAGAAGAACTTAACGACGAAATAACCAATCTCATGGCTCGCTTCATCATCTGAATCTTGGGCTCGCCCACGCTCATGCTCACATCAAACACCGTGACCAAATCAACCGGAGCGCGTCTCATCCCACGCACCGCCGCATAAGGTGGCGCTCTAACCTTCAAAACCAACGCGTAGGTCTCATAACTTCTACCAGCCGCCACAAGCGCCGACTCCGGCAATAAACTAATATGAAGATTTGATTTAGCAGGGGCAGTGACAGAGAATCCTTGAAACTCATCATCTTCGTCTGATTCAGGGATGGGATTGAAGAGGGATAAAGAAATAGGAGAGCCCAGTGGCTCGTCGTCGTTGTAAACTTTGAGAGACTTGGTTTCTTTATCGTTAGTGGTGGTGTTATTTTGGAAAGACAAAACAGGGACTTGTTTCCAGTGAGAGTTGCAAACAGGACATGTTAAAAGCTGATGGTTCTTTAAAACATGATTGGCTATGCAAGGGAAATGAAAGCTGTGTGAACATTCAGCTGTAAATATTGCAGTGCCTTGTCCGGTTTTCACACTCTGCAAACAAATCCCACATCGGCTCTGCAAAAAAACAATAACATTTTAGAAATAAGAAACTAATAAAAAAGAGGAATTTTGGGGCAAAAGATTCTTACTTTGGAGAGACGGAGGCTGGTTTTGAGAAAGGAGAAGGTGGAGGGAGAAGAAGGATTGGAGAAAAGGGATGAAAATCTGGGGCTGTTGTTTGTTGTTTTGCATTGGAGCTTCTTGGGGCTATTGGGAACTGATGAAGTAGTGCTGGTTTTGCAACCGAAGCTTCGGCTCGAAACTGGCTGAGATTGCAAACAAGGCGTTGAAGGATTGGACAAAAATCCAAATTTTGAGCTGAATCTTGGGCTTTGGCTGCTGCAATTTTGTTGCTTATCAGTTGTTGACGCTGGCGGTGGGGGGTTGGTTTCTCTTTCTTTGGGGATTGATGTGCAGAAAGCTCGTCTCCAACCAGTCACCATTACTGCTGCTGTGATGCAAAGTGCAAATATTCAGAATCTTTGATCTTTTTGTCTTTCTTTTAAAAAAAAAAAAGGGGGAATCAAACGAAACGAATTTCTTTCTTTCACGAGAGAATTGGATGTGATTATGATAGTTTAAGCATCTGTTGTTTCTTTCTCTTCTCGTTTTAACAAAGCAATCTCTCTCTCTCTCTCTCTCTCTCTCTCTCTCTCAGCAAAGAGCTTTGCAATGAAAAGTGCTGAAAAGGGCTTTTGCTGAAATTTTTAAAATCTCTCTTCAGCAACGGGATTTGAACATAACATGAAAATATTCTTATTATATTTATATATATAAATAATAAGAATAGAAGCCAACATGTTACTGGCAACTGGAGGTTTTACCCACAGTAACAAGTCAACGAATTTAGTTTAGTTTAGTTTTGTATAAATTATTTGTTAACAGTAGAAAATCACAAAGCCATGTTATGGTCACCTCACCCTCACCGACCTCTTCAGGTTCAGTGCAAAACAAGTCAGTCTTATCTATCATAGTTTGTTTTATTAATGGGTCATGTTAACAAGTGTCAGTACTCATTAATGATCTATTTTAGAAAAAAATTCATAAAAAAATTATCAAAATATTAATTATTTTTTCTTTTTTTCTAATAAAACATTTCCTAAAATACATCATTAATAAGTATCCTTATGACACTCGTTAATATTTCCTTTATTAATAGGATTACATTTGATTCACGCTTCATTACCTCATTTTCACAAACAATTAATTACCCTTTCTTTCTTTTTTCTTTTCTTTTTTTTCCTTTTTTGTCTTGCTCTTGATGTGAATATTATAATGATGTCATGCCCTCTCCATCTGATCGTAGCCTCCCACAGCATCATTGTATAGGTCTACTAGCTCTGCTCTTTAGTTCTAAATCTCATTTTTTTTAAAAAAAAAATTAGATAATTTAATTAGAAATCGGTGATTTATAACTATTCGGAAATAATTGATGATTAAATAAAATTTATAAAATTTACGATATTCAATGTCATATCGACAATAATGTATTGAACAAATATGACTCAACCATTTAAAAATGAATCCATTAATTTCGTCTCCAAACATCTCAGAGAGAGATAGAGAGGTAGGAATTTATCGAAAGAATTACACTCATTCGGATATGTCAGGAGTCCATTGTTAAGAATGGGCTAGGGAAAGTTTGAACCCAATTCCTACAATAATGATAAGACCATAATGTATTATCATACCGTTATCACGTCTGAGTTTTTTACAAGTACGTACAATTACAACTTTGATCACTTATAATCTTTGTAGAGGCGTATTCGATACTGCTTCCTTGATCACATCAACAATAACGTCTAAAATACTTGTAAAATTTGTTATATTCATAATTGAAATCGATTTAATACCCTAAAATCATATATATTAATACTTGATATTCGAGATATAGGTGATTGCATTTAAAAAAAATATATTGTTGTTGTTGTTGTTTATTTAGAATTTAGCTCATACTAAAAAACATAACTCGCCATAATAATCTTAATTATATAGATTTTAATTGGGTAATATAAAAAAAAATATCCGTTCCTTTTATTTTTTCCTGTGCGCTACCGAAACTCTCTTCTCATATTGGTCATTATACTGTGTGTGCATTTCGTACAGTGACTTTATTAAATTACTGGGATATTATTAATATATATATATATATATATATATATATATATATCTGGCGTTGATGGTGATTGATTATTACCACTAATTAATGCTTTGGATAACGACCCTTCATATTATATATTTTTTACGCATCAATCCAAGGAATCCCATGGCACACTTAGTGACCATTACGAGAGGGACTTACGTGTACTCATACGAGTGATTCTGATTCAACTATTCTGTCAAATCGATGAAATTGAAATGATAACTAATCATCTCAATTTGTTATAATTTATGGGAAATATTAACTAATGTCTTAAAAAATATTCATCAAAAAATTATTTTAGCAAATTTTGATGTGAAAAAAAATATATGTAAGAATAATGTCAAAATTTCTCTTAATTAAATTATTATTGAGTGTCATAATGATACTCGTTAACGTAACCCATAATTTATTTATCTCATTGGTTAATTATGAGATTGATTAAAAGTTTATAAATTCATGAGTTTTTCCTCTTTAAATTTTATGATTTATTTATTGTACATTGATTAAGTATAATTTTTTTTTAATATTTTAAAAGTTTATAGACTTCATATTTCAGCCTACATTACAATAACAATATTTTATAGGATTAATAATTACCGGATTCTGCCAAATTAACTTTCAATTCAACTACTTGTTCTTTTTTTGAAAAGATATATTTATATTAAATACTGAAATCCAAATTACATATAAAACTAGAGGGGAAATTATCCCTCCAAAAATCCGATACAGGGTAACTACAAGCAATTTTTACCAAAACATGTGACTCAACATTACAAGTTCGAGGTTTGAAAATAATTCTAAAACTATCTGAATCTTTCGTCACATCTTGAATTTCCATGATGAGCCATTAGATTTCTTAGTTCATACAAAGAGGAGACAATGGAAATGGCACATTTAAGTTTATAACGATTGTTGGGAAAATATGGAGCCCATTGTAATGGAATTGATATTTTTATTTATTTATTTATTTTTCTCATGCAATAATAAATTTGAGTGCAGAACTGCTTTCGCCATAAATACTTGAATATGCATTAAATGGTTACCAATTGTAGGTTCTTATGACTTTAATATCCGATCAAATTTTGGGAATTGAACCTTTAAATTTATGAACAAAAGCTTGAATTGAATTTATACCAACCGTGTTCATCTGTGGTCTATAAGGCAGACTTGTTGAAGTACAATTCTAACACTTAATTATCATACAAATTACCTTTATTTTTTTAATTTTAGAAATATAAATTTTACTCACTGTCATTAAATTTTATTTTATTTTTGTTAAGTAAGTCACTTTTTATTAGGAGTGTTAAAACGAATTGAGTAATCGAATCTTTAACGAATCGAATCAAAATGTGATGGATTTATATTCGATTCGTTTACTAAATGAATCTTGATATCAAGATTCATATTTAATTCATTCGCAATTGATAAATTTACTAAAAATAGCTAATCAAATATAAACAATATTTTTTTATGATAATTGACAATGATTGATTGAATCTTAGTTGAAAAATAACAATAACTAATAAAGAAAAATAATAAAACGATATCTAAACGAATAAAGGAACCAATGAGCTTAAATTCGTTACCGATTCGTTTAATAAATGAATCAAAGTGAATTGATTCATTTATTAAACGAATCGATATTTTTTAAAATTTATATTCGCTTTAAAATGAATCGAATCATTATAATCCGAATTGTCACTTCTTTTCATCTAATCTTAAAATAAATTTTTATAATATTTAGACATTTTTTGAGAATTCAAATAATTTCACATTAATAAGATGAAAATTAACTCAAAATTTACATTAACAAAAATTAACTTAGAGACAAAAATTTATATTTTCAAAATTTCACGGATTAAAGTGTCATTATGATATTCTTCAAAGTTGTTAGAGTGTCGGTTTCCTTTCTTTTATCAAAATTTTACTGTAGGTCTTAATTTATTAGAGGAAACATACATACATACACATACATACATACATACATACATATATATATATATTCATTTATATTGAGAGATATATAATTTTATTAATTTAATAATAAAAAAAGATGGTAAAAAAACACATTTCAATATACTAAAAACAAATATTATTACATTAAAAATTAATTTTTTTTATTAATTTGATTCTTAACTTAAAAAAATCATGTACCGTTTGGTGGAGATTATAAACTAACTTATTAATGATCGTTTATATGAAAATACAGATGTCCGCACGTTATTAATTCAAGCAAATACTAAAAAAAATTGTGTAGTAAGAAAATGCATTAATGACAATTCAAGTTCGTATTATTTATCTTTTTAAAAAAAAAAAAATTCGTATTATTTATTCTATTTATAATTTCGTCTGCACTCTATTAACATCATTATGTGTGAAAACAGTTTGTCGTCCATTTCTTTATTTAAGGAACAAAAATAAATAAATATTAAAATAAAACTCATTGGACATTACAATACAAGCAAGTAAGAGACACAACATGAGCTTACCCCAATGAGCTCCAAGGGATTAATTTGACACATGTCACTCTCTTAACACTTAACAGACACCTTCACGTGCTCTCTCTCTCTCTCTCAACGCCTGGCTAACTGCTCACCTCATTGGTCACTAAGACATAAGTTTACATAAAGTGGTGAGTTGAAATTTTTAAATCTGATTTAAAATTAAGACTGCAAATTTAGAGAGATTTTAATTTTTAATTTTATTGATAGTTATTTTTTTGGGTTTCATGATTTCAACAGAGCAATAATGGTATAGAAGATATTTATGTTTCAGAGGTGATGAGGGCCGAGGGTCGGGTCGGGTCGGTTCATGTACTTCACCGGCTCGAGAAGTGAAGGTGTTCAGGACAGCTCATATAGTTAATTTCTCGGCACCGACCCGACCTGATTGCTCGACAACTGACATTAATCACATGATCATGATCGGTTCATTGGAATATGGCATACGAACTCGCATTCTCTAAAAAGATCTGATGTGATAGGAGTAGGCGGCTATTTAATCTTCTGACACTAGATAACATGTGGCAGTGGCCAAGAGTAGCACGGTTTAATGAGATATGGGTGTCAGAAGGCTGGTGTATCAGACTGTAGGGTTACTGTTTGCAAAGTGGTGGAATAGAGAGCCTTGGTATTGATGGCAGAAGTTGACGTCATGAGATTGATGTAATAGTGTAATCTTCCCTAGTATATAAATCGCTTGGGAGTTTATTGTTAAGAGTTAACAAAATTCATTCACGCATAACTTGTAAAAGAGAGAGCTATAAAGCTTAAGTGTAAGGGTGATTTTGTAACAGGTCGGTCAGCCGAGCACTTGTGTAGAGAAGTCGATCCAACCCGACCACATAATAAAATCTTCATTTTTTTGTGTCCGTAAACGTAGGTTGGATCCATTCCGCCGAACCATGTTAAATTCTGTGTTTGTTATTTGTTTCCTTACCTCTTGTAAAGTTTGTATTTGGTCTCCGGAAACCAAACAAATTCACAATTAGAGAATATTGTTTGAGGAGTGTTCTTCATGAACTACCACTGGAACGAGAATCAACTGACAACAAATTTATAATATGATATATATATATATTATTTATTAATAAAAATTTCATTTTAAAACTCTATAAAATTCGAGACCATGCATAAGTGGCCTCTTTGACCACTTCAATTGGACGGCGTTACTTACTCAGCTCTCCTCCGTGACTATTTCACGAAAGAAGGACAGATATTTTGAATAATTATTTTTGAGGTAATTAGCGTCCCATAATGTTAATTAAACTTCGTTAATTGAGCCCAAAACCATTTTAATTAACATTCTTTCTACTCCCGGGGGACTATGTTTCTGTTTTTCACTTTGGTTGAACTTTTTTTACCGGCTACCGTTTGAAAATCTTCGTTAAATAATGTTCATGCTGAATGCTGATTGGGTGTCAGAAGTCAGAAGTCAAAAGTCACAACTCTTTTATTTGTAATTAACGAGGTAAACTTTTTAACAGGATCCTACTCTCTGAATAGTCAACGATTCATATAATGTAAATAAGGGATGATTAATTATTTCATATAAAAAAAATATGGATGGATATGGTGGGTATAATCTCTTTAATAATTAAAATAAATAAATAAATCGGAATTATTTCACACTCACAATATTAGATTGTCATTCAGCTAATTAAAAAATTATTATAAAAAGTATTATTTTGTATTTTACTATTTTAATCAATAAATAAATAAACCATCCACAAATATTGGTTTTTTTTTTTGCTATCAAAAACTTTTTGTTTTGATACAAAATTTTATGTAGTGATAAGTCTACCCCATGGATATAGTGGGATAGTTTTCAAATATCTCTATTAGTTTGTCATTATTATACAAATCTTTAGAGAGATAATAAAAAAAAAAAATTAGACTTTACCGATTTTTTATTTTTTTAAAAAAATTATAAATATGAATTTTTATCCTTTATTTGGATTGAGTGTAAAGATTTTTATTAAAGTATTATAAGATAAGATAATAGAAGGTAAAGTAAAATAAAGTAAGTTATATTTTTATGTTTGGAAACATAATATGATAAAATGATGATTTAATAATATTATTTTGGGAGAGTTTTCAACTCATGAAAATAACCTTAAAAAACTATACTTCCCAATAATATTTTCTTCCGAAACACTAAAATTTATTTTACTTTATATTATCACACATTCTCAAACCCCAATCCAAATAAAGCATTAGTTTTAACTCAAAATTCGAATTGTATGATTGTTTTGAAAACATGATCTTTTTCTCGTTTTAACTTTTACATGGACAAATATAAGGTTATAATTTAAAGTTAATAAAATAATAAATCTAAACAATATACAGGTAACAAATTAACTATATTCAAGTGAGTGAAGTGATAATATATATATCTTCAAAATCCAAGTAGAATTTTATTTATTTATTTATTTATTGTAGTTGTTTGTCTGAAGACTTTTTTTTTTTAAGTAGTTATGGAATTTTTTTTAATTAAGTAAACACAAAAAGTGTATTAAGTTTCCAATTAGGGTCCGAATGCAATTATAAATAATTAATAGTTGTGGCAAACACAATGTTTATAATCTTTATCTACTGTAACCACTAAGAACTTTGTTGTTGAGTGATCATCATTTAATAATAAATAAGTAATGAAGAGTGATATATGAAGTGTGTCTCCAGAAACTTGATTGAATGATTTTTAAATAATTTTATTTGGCTGACAATCTGTGTTCGAATTTTAAGAAAATACGAGATTAATAAATTAATATGAATTTTGTTATCACTCTGTTTAAAAAATAATTATAATTATCATAAAATAAAGTGTTAAGTCTCTTAAAAGTAATATATATATACACGGTCAGATTTAGGTAAAGTTCATGTGGACTTTATGTGGACTATTGTTGTGATATTTTTATATCGTACCGCAAGTGTACGGTGTCAAGTTTTAGTATAAATATGAGTTAAGAGTGTCGAACCCACAGGGATTGCGTTAACTCGCACTAAGTACTACAATTGATAATCCTAACTTTATTTAGAAAACAATTAATAAAGATTTTTATAATTAAATAAATATAAAAATAAAAATAATTATATAGGAGGAACTAATACGATAGAGACTCTGGATCCTGATTTCACCTAGCTGTCACCTATGTATTGTTATGTCAATTAATCCTTGTTCAGTTATATTATTATAAGTCAAGATCCTAAAATATCCACTCCCTCTCTCGAGTGCCGAGTGAAAATATTATCAACTATAGACTTCGATATCTCTATAAAAATCCAATAGTTAATAACTCATTACGATTTGTGATTCTATGTTAACGACTTCAAAGGACTACAGATTCTCTCGAACTCTATAAAACCCTAGGTTATATTCTCTAGATCTATTCGAAATCCCCTCTCTCGAGTGATAGATTCTAAACATTCATCATCTTCAATTGTGGCCAACAATTAAGAAGCATTAAACTCAAAAGAATATAAATAATTAATAAAACTTCATTACAAAATTGATAAACAAAAATACAAGGTTCAAGCATCAATTACATCATTCTCCAAAATTAAGGAGTAAATTCATGACAAAAGATAAAACAATAAATAATCAAGCCACGAATTTAATGGAAATCATTAGAGTCTTAAGAAAGAAATAAGAAGATAAAACCCGAATTGAATCTCTTCCTCTCCGGATATTACAGCCTTTGTCTCCTCTTGTCGCTCTTCAATCCTCTCCTTGGATCTCTAAAAATATGTGTTTCTGTGTTTTGTGCTCTGTATTAGCCTCCCTTGAGTGTTGGATGTAATGTTATATTTATAGTTGAGGCAGGGAGTCTTTGGGTAGCATTAGGATTATTAAAAACCCTCAAATTAATTTCCTGATATGCGCGTACTTTTCTTCTCCGCAGCGCCGCGGCGCCAAATTGTCGGGAAATTGTATGGGTGAGGAGGCGCCGCGGCGCCTTTGTTTAATCAATGAATGGGCGCCGCGGCGCTCATTGTTGCTTATGAATGGGCGACGCGGCGCCCATTGCTTTTGATGAATGGCGCCGTGGCGCCATTCTCCCTGGAACTTGTATGGGATTTTGGCGCCTCGGCGCCATTCTTCCCTGCTCGTCCTGTGTCTTCCCGAAATTTCCCAAAACACGTGCAATTATTCCCCGATCCATATATTAATGCTCCTATAAATAAAACATAAAATAAATTATAAATCATATTAAATATCTCGAATTATAACAAAATAATAAGCTGAGAATGCCATAATAAGTGGGTATAAACCACACTTATCAAACACCCCCAAACTTAAGGTTTTGCTAGTCCCGAGCAAAAGATAAAAATAAAAACTAAATTCAAATAAATAATTAAAAATTACTAAATTAACTAAGCCACTTTCGTAGGGATCACGATTGCATTTAGCATATGCAACAAGCCTTTAAACCCCTAGGCGGCCCTAGTGGACGAGTTATAGTCTCGTGAGGGCTTACAGTGACGATACCCACAAACGTCATCACACACAATCATGCAAAAATAAAAAATAAAAAAACATAGTCTCGATAGTTACGCATAAATATATCCTCAAAGAAAGCTTATAAATGAAATCAAAGAATCTTCAAAGTACGCAATTGCAGCTCGAATCCAAATTCTCGAATAAATTATCTAAGCTAGACTCAAGGTGTGTGTGTGTAAAGGTTCATCACAGCTTTGATCTTAAGTAAGCCAACTCAATGATTTCGTTTAAAAATTAGAATCAATGGGTCAAACCAACTTAGATATCTCAATTATGCTTTGTAATTGCTTTATTTCGTGCTCAGTATGGTATGATTTTTTTTTTTTTTCTTTTCGTCTCTTTTTGCTTCTTTTTGCTCTTTTATTTTTTTTTTAATCAACACACCTACCCTTTAAGGTAGCATTTCTCCTCATGGTGGTCCTAATACTCGCCCATGGGTAGCTTCACGCTTATCGGTTATAGGTGGTTTATTTTCTTTCTTTAGAGACATTTTTCTTTTAGCTATACCATACTTCATAACACTAGCAAATCAAGATGATATCTAAGCAAACGGTCATTCATCGACATGCAATTTTGTCAACTAGTCACATTGTCAACTACTTAAGTTTTACCGCTAAGAACCTATTTTTAAGTGCTTATGAGTCTAACATAGATCAGTTATTCAAGGCATCAGATAAAAAGTAAATTGGGCACTTATCGTTTCTAAAATTTCACCCATAAAAGACAATATTATCACATGATATGCTTTACTATCAAAGACTAAAACAAATTTTTTTTTTTCAAAAATTTTAAACAACTAAATAGCAAGTAAACAGCATACACACACCCCAAACTTAAAATTTGCATTGTCCTCAATGTAAGATATAAAATTTAAAGAACAAGAGTGAGGAACAACACTACCGTGCATGGAGTTGATCAGACTCTTGCTGGTTAGAATTTGGTTGCGCGGGCTTTGTGTGTCTCATGCTACCTGCATAAATAACATGCAAATAAATAAATAGCACACAATAAATAAAATAAGATAAAATAAAATAAAAAGTAAGAAAATAATAATAAAAGAAATGCAAGGGTTGCCTCCCCGCTAGCGCTAAGTTTAACGTCTTCAGCCAGACGCAACCACCCAAATGGTTATGGTGGCTTAAAAGTAGTGAACCGGGTAATCTCATCTGTTTTCTTCTTTGGTATCCACCGGTTCTTATGACATGAAAAAGATAGCTTGGCAGGCTGTGGTGATTTATCCATAGATGGTCCCCCAGGATATGTAGATTTCCCTTCAATTGGAAATTCTGGACTGCACATTCGGCAAAATGGCTCGGTTTTCTTTTTAATCTTCTAGGAATTATCTCTAAGTGAGAACTGGCCTTTCTTTTCCTTTTTACGGCCCTTTGGGAGTGGTTTCGAGTTTACCTGCAGAGATTTTTCCTTTATACATGGTTGCATTATGCTCATAGGCTGTTGAAATACTGATTCACCCTGTCTGATTTCAACTCTCTTTTCTACTGTATCTATCATGTGACAGTCTGCATCACCTTGAGAACTCGGCATGGCTCTGAAAACACTGAAGGTGATTTCTTCATATTGACCTCTCATTATCAATTCACCTTTGTTCTCTTCTTCTGTTACTGTTTCCTCCTGAAATACCATTTCATTTCTTTACTGCCTAAGTCCTGAGAGGTGTCTTTAAACTCTTTTCTGCTCCTACAGGTTTATTTTGACATTGCTCATTGGGGTTGACTTCAGTGTCACTCGGAAAATCCCATGTCTGTTGATTGGCCATGGAAGAAGCAAGCAACTCAATTTTTGCTTCTAAAGATTTCATATTTGCCTCTATATTGCCCATTCGTGTTTCGATATTATCCAGCATTGACTCATTCTTCTCAAACTCTCTGAAGCTGTAGCTACAAACGTGATCATGAGGTCTTCTAAGGAGGTTTCTGCTCAACTTTTGGATAATTGAAGCCATGAGGAGGTTGTAAAATGTTCTCCATATCAGCATATGAAAAATTCGGATGATAATAATTAAGCATATGACTGCCTCTACAGTTGTTGAAGTTCCGATTGTTCACATACTGCACTTGTTCAAATCCTGCTCCTCTGTTGGGTAAAAGCATTCCATTAGTAGAAACGGCTTCAATAGACGGCTGACTCATTTGATTTATCAATACTTCTAGATGAGTCGTAAAGGACGACACTTGAGCTATTAGTGCACCAATAGAATCTCCCATTGCTTCTTTTCCAAACTCACCTCGTACGAAAAAAATATAAAATAAAAATAAAATGAAATAAAATAAAAATAAGAAATAAAAATAAAAATAAAACTTAAGATAAAAATAAAGAAGAATAAAAATAAAAATAAAAATAAAAATCTAAATTAAAGCTAAGATTACTTGGTAGTAGTATCAATGTGAATTAAACAAACAATCCCCGGCAACGGCGCCAAAAACTTGTTGTGATATTTTTATATCGTACCGCAAGTGTACGGTGTCAAGTTTTAGTATAAATATGAGTTAAGAGTGTCGAACCCACAGGGATTGCGTTAACTCGCACTAAGTACTACAATTGATAATCCTAACTTTATTTAGAAAACAATTAATAAAGATTTTTATAATTAAATAAATATAAAATAAAAATAATTATATAGGAGGAACTAATACGATAGAGACTCTGGATCCTGATTTCACCTAGCTGTCACCTATGTATTTGTTATGTCAATTAATCCTTGTTCAGTTATATTATTTATAAGTCAAGATCCTAAAATATCCACTCCCTCTCTCGAGTGCCGAGTGAAAATATTATCAACTATAGACTTCGATATCTCTATAAAAATCCAATAGTTAATAACTCATTACGATTTGTGATTCTATGTTAACGACTTCAAAGGACTACAGATTCTCTCGAACTCTGTAAAACCCTAGGTTATATTCTCTAGATCTATTCGAAATCCCATCTCTCGAGTGATAGATTCTAAACATTCATCATCTTCAATTGTGGCCAACAATTAAGAAGCATTAAACTCAAAAGAATATAAATAATTAATAAAACTTCATTACAAAATTGATAAACAAAAATACAAGGTTCAAGCATCAATTACATCATTCTCCAAAATTAAGGAGTAAATTCATGACAAAAGATAAATAATAAATAATCAAGCCACAAATTTAATGGAAATCATTAGAGTCTAAGAAAGAAATAAGAAGATAAAACCCGAATTGAATCTCTTCCTCTCCGGATATTACAGCCTTTGTCTCCTCTTGTCGCTCTTCAATCCTCTCCTTGGATCTCTAAAAATATGTGTTCTGTGTTTTGTGCTCTGTATTAGCCTCCCTTTGAGTGTTGGATGTAATGTTATATTATAGTTGAGAGGCAGGGAGTCTTTGGGTAGCATTAGGATTATTAAAAACCCTCAAATTAATTTCCTGATATGCGCGTACTTTTCTTCTCCGCAGCGCCGCGGCGCCAAATTGTCGGGAAATTGTATGGGTGAGGAGGCGCCGCGGCGCCTTTGTTTAATCAATGAATGGGCGCCGCGGCGCTCATTGTTGCTTAATGAATGGGCGCCGCGGCGCCCATTGCTTTTGATGAATGGCGCCGTGGCGCCATTCTCCCTGGAACTTGTATGGGATTTTGGCGCCTCGGCGCCATTCTTCCCTGCTCGTCCTGTGTCTTCCCGAAATTTCCCAAAACACGTGCAATTATTCCCTCGATCCATATATTAATGCTCCTATAAATAAAACATAAAATAAATTATAAATCATATTAAATATCTCGAATTATAACAAAATAATAAGCTGAGAATGCCATAATAAGTGGGTATAAACCACACTTATCAACTATAAGGGCGGATAAAGATAAAAAAATATTATATATATATATATATATACACTAGTTTTTGCCCGTGCCTACGGCACGGTGTTACAGTATTTGGCCCTTGCCGTAGGCACGGTGTTAGAGTATTTGCTCGTGCCTACGGCACGGTGTTACATAATTAAATGATTTTATTTTTTAATTAAATGATGCCCGTGTCTACGGCACGTGTGTTACAGTATTTGGTCGTGCCTACGACACAGTGTTACAGTATTTGCTCGTGTCTACGGCACGTTGTTACAGAATTAAATGATTTTATTTTTTAATTAAATGATGTTCGTGCCTACGGCACGGTGTTACAGTATTTGCCCGTGCCTACGGCACGGTGTTACAAAATTAAATGATTTTATTTTTTAATTAAATGATTTTATTTTAACTTTCTATTTTTTAATTTGAAAATTTGAAAATTTTTGACCATTTTCATCAATCAATTCACTCTTTTTCCTCAAATTACCAATGAAATGATATAGGCCGTCAATTAAGCCACATAAAGAGAGCCGTTGGATACACTCTCTTTCCTCCAACACCATTCTCCTTTATTTTATATATATATATATATATATATATGTGTTATCAATGTCATCATTTGTGAATTTAAATTTCCTTATAATCTAAAGATGATCATCCAAAAAACTTATTGCACATGATTATTGCTATTTTTGGATCCTCCATATCATATTCTTTTTTTCATTAATAATCATAACCACGTATTTTTGGAATCATAAGATATGGATTTGTCAATAATATTGATTCTTCAAACATGGATCATACAAGGGAAATTATTTCATTTATGAATTAATGTGCCATAAAAACACATCATGTTACCTTTGATAATACTCCATTAATGATGTACAATTTTAATTTTTATTTTAATTTTTTTAAACAATATATACAAGGATCATAATCTTGTTAGTTTTATAACTATATTTGTAGATTTCACATTTGACTTGGGAAGATTTCACATTTGTACTAATTTATTCTATCATCAAGGCAAAAGGGAGCTTATATAAATCATGTGGGGGGGGGTACATCCCAATACAATTAATGTTTCAAATGAATACGATCATGTTAATGAAATGACAAAATTACCATTTATCTTTTGATCCGAATGGCAAGCAAATTTTTTTTTTTTAAAACGTTGGAAATCTTATCGTCAAACCATCTGACCCGAGCTTAAGCGGAGTATGTAAAACATCCGACTACCCCAGGTTCTTACAAGAAATGCACCCTCTAGACTCGAACCCAGGAGCTAACAACCAAGTCTCAAGCCATTTGCCACCAAATTAGATCCCATGAGGACTGGCTAGCATTTAGCCCTGAAACATATAACAAAAGTATATTTTCATATGGAGATTACCATTATGTAACAACTCAATAATATATTTTAAAATATAAAACAAATGATAATTTATTTATTAGATATCTCGTTACACATGATATTAGGAGACAACACCATGTCCATATGATTGGATTCAAAATACTTATAACTTGTAAGATTATTTGATTTTTGAGCAATTTGTTTAGGGCCTCACATTATATATGAGAAATGCTCTCTTCTTGGAAAATTGCAATCACCCCGAATAGGATTATGAAATAACTCATTAATGGAGAAGATTTGATGATCAATCAATCACATAATGTGAGGGGAACTAAAGAGATTTGAGTGTGGTTGGTGGTTGAATGGTTGCTATTATGGGGGCACATGCTTGCTACAATCTCAGCCAACCACCTATTATTATTATTATTATTATTTACATAATTAATGAGAGATTAAATTTGATGCTTACTCATCTTTATAACAAGATTAAATGCATCTTTAATTTATATCATACTTTTTATTCTTCATAGACAGACAAAAAACATGGAATTGTTTTATTCCTTGACGGCTGATTAATTCTTAATTCATCCAGAATATTTAAGACTGGAATTGGATTTTTCTGCTATGTTTTTAATATTCTTTCTGATAAGAAAAATGGTAAATGTATAAATGGCTGATAAAAGACTGACAAAAACTAATCATATAATATACGTACTATAGGTAAAAATCATAATATCCCATGTATTCAATTTTGTCTCCCTTTTACACTCATGTGTATGTATGTGTATGTGTGTATATAAATATATATATATATATATATATATATAATATATATATATATATATATATATATATATATATATATATATATATATATATATATATATGTGTGTCCTAATGGACGTGATTTGATAATGTATGATTCAAGATTTCACCTTAAAGTAGGGGTGAGCAAAACCGGTTTCGGTTCCGGTTCCGCATAGAACCGGAACTTACCCGGAAAAATTCGGTTCCGCACTAAGTGGAACCGGAACCTACCCAATTAAACAGGGTACCCTATTATTCGGTTCCAATCCGGTTCCGGTCCGGTTCCGAATTACCCTATTGAGTATTGACACATTATGAATCTGTCAAAATAGGTTTACAAAATTATCTGTGAAAACAGGTTTACAAAACAGGTTACAACCTGGATCCCTCCCCAGAGAAAAAAATTTCAAATCAATTTGAAAAATATTCCACCCTCACAAAAAGTTTCTGCTATGATGATGATGTTGGTTTTACAGGCAGCAGTTGTTTCTTTTAAACATCAATGAAGCAACTATAAATATAATGGTAGTATTTTTGCAATTTGCATTACAAAATTATTGAAGTGGAAGGTGAAGTGATGTAACTGATGATGATAATGCTTGCTCAATTTATAAATCCCAAGACAAAGAAAAAAACTTTCCACAAACACAATGCAGTACATCAAATGAAAACAATTTCATTTCAATAGAAATAGGATAAGACTGGTTGATAACTGTGATTATTAGAAGAGATTTTTCAATGCACCAATTTCTGAAATACGGTTCTGAAATACGGTTCCGGTTCCGGTTCTATGGTCCGGTTCCGGTTCCGATTATTTTGGAACCGGAACCGGACCGGTTACAACCGGTTCCTTCTTTTTGGAACCGGAACCGGACCGGTTACAACCGGTTCCGGTTCCAAACCCGGATTTCCGGTCCGGTTCCAACCGGTTCCGGGTAGACCCGGAACCGATGCTCACCCCGGCTTAAAGTACTAGGTTCGAATCTAGGGAATACGTTTCTTATAAGAGCCTGAGACAGTCGGAGGTTTTATCTGCTCTATTTAAGTTCTGGGAGGATGGTTTGACGATGAAATTTCCAACGATTCCAATATATATATATAATATATATATATATATTACTACTCGATAAGAAAAATTAAGGGGCTGCAGCAGCTACAGTGTAGAGTGAACACACAGGCAGCAAGCACTTGATAGTTGATTACGACTTGGCAATGCAGTAAAAAATTATTAATCATCTGCAGAATTATTATTGGAAAAGTAATTGCAGAGAAGACAAAAAAAAAAAAAAAAACCAACTTCCATAAGCACTTTTCTAAAAGCCTTCTGAGGACCACTTCTAGAGAAAGTTCAAATGTAATGCACAAGAATTTTAACCAAAAAAATCTCACTTCAATTTGACAACTGAAACATTATGCAATCAAATGAAGAGAAACATTTATTATTGTTCATAATAACCATTCATATCAATAGCTTTCCAGGACCAGCATGCTTAAATAAATATACTAAAATGATCAAAACCAGGAACAGTAATGCAGGCAGCAAGCACCACATCAAATTCAATTAGGAACATCTCATTATCAAATGGACTGAAAAAATCCTCATTATTCTATGATGGTGACTCTGAAAATGTGCTTAAACGGGGCGGTAGGCGAAACTCGTGTACTGGTTTAGGGGAAGGACACGAGAGAGCAACGGGGATGATTTGCAGCCAGAAGTGATTTTAATAATGGTCCCTCAGTTCTTGAATGAGGCTATGTGGCAACTTAGGGCACATATAATGTGAAGCAACTATTAATGGTTATTGTGTGTCCTGTGTGCCAGTAATGTTATGCTAGTTAGGGCATTAATTTTGCTGCAACATACCAAAAGCTTTTACAGAACCTGTGACTACTGCAATGGAAGTCTTTTTTTTTTTTTTTTTTTCTGAATCCAGATTTTGCTTATGTGTTGTCCATTACCCAAAAGTTGCTGACTTAAAAGTAAATTTACTGTCACGTTGAAAAAAAACAAACCCTTTTTGTAAAATAAGAACAAAGTTGAAAGATACTCAAATAATCCAATACTGAAGTGTCACATTCATGCACTTAAGATATAAGTTTCTTGAAAATGACTGGCATTGAATTTCAAAGTTGAAAGTAGCTGGGCTCAAGTGGTCTATCTTGATCAGACCCAACTTTATTTTCTCTCATGGCCAAAAAAATTAAAAAACGATCAGATAAATACAACATTTGCAGAAATATTGTCAGGTGACTTTAGTTGTTTGTGCATGAAACCATGTACCTATTTTTATTAAATTTCCATATGACATTAACACTACATATGTATTAGGACCAAAGTCATGTATTGCCTCTCTGTTCATTGCAAGAAAAAGCTATGATTTACCCCATCTCAGAATAAGAGTCGGAGCTGCTATGTGCGGCAGAGCCCAGAAGAGGCGAGCGGGGACAACTAGGGTGAACGGAAATAATTAGGACGAACGGAATCTATTATTTTCAAGTTCGAACAGCTCATTCATTAAATGCAAGTCGAGCTCGAACTGTTCATGAACGACTCTATTTATTTATAGCCCTATCCTTGTTAAAATGAATAATATTTTATCAACTTTTATGAAAATCAAATTTTGCAACTACTAAATGAATGTTGTTACTAGGCCACTGACATCATGCAACTGATTAATAAATTTTACTGCAGCAAAGTGGGCTTAATTAATTAATTAAACCTATCTTTTGCTTCAAAAGCAAAAAAATTCCACCCTAAATGATGGCCCTATGATTAGAGTTAATACAAAACACAATGAGATGATAAGATGAGTTGCTTTAAATCATAACTGAGCAGGAATATTCACAGCTAATTGATTTCAAAAGAATCTATGATTACAAAAGGAATTCACTAACCACTACAGCTTTATTCCATTTAATTAAGTAATCATTATTACAACTAATCTCATCACTAACCACTCCAACTTGCTTGCAATTATGAAAAGAATTAATATTCATTTAACTCCATTTTCAACTAATGCCAAACCTTTAAGTAAAAGCCATCAAAATTCAACACAGCATGAATGAAAATTAATCTACTTGTTTGAAGAGAACCCATTATCTAATCTAACCCTTCAAAGTATTCTACATAACTATTTGCAAATCCCCAAACATGGCAAATATATATTGAAAAGTAAAGAGTACATAAGCATTAAGCATAAAGATATGATTGCCACTCAACCAAATAAAGGGGATTTGTAAAAGATATAGTATTGGGTGAAGGTGGTGATGCTTAAAAGAGTGACAGCATTATAGAATATAAATTAAAAAAAAAACATGATAATCCACACAGAATCTAGAATTAGGGATTCTCCATAACAAGAAAAAGAAATCTTGTGATTATTTAATGGGGTTGCTCATGATTAAGCTTGCACTAAAACTTGAGAATTATTCAAACTAGCAATAAGTCTACCACCACCACCACCAGCACTAAGAATGGGACAAAATTAAAGGTAAGCTAGCTAACCCAAATGCCTGGTCTGGTCACAGGGGTAACAGTATATGCCAATGACAACAAAGGTCAATAAAGTCAAAAGTATGTATAATTTAAGTTGTAGATAATTGTCACATCAAGCATCATAATGATGCATTAAAAGAAAAATTGTAGACAAGTTTACATAATTAAAGCAATGAAACATGATAGAATTTCATAGCATGTAGTAGAAGAAACATTTACAGTGAATAAATTATTTATATCGACATCATAAAATATGTAGCATTATTGGTTCCACTTTCAAGTATCAAAGTTTTTTGGATATAAAATCTATAAAGTATATCCACAAAGCCAACAGAATCATTTGGGTATCAAATGTGTTAAACATAATCTAAAAATAATAATGAACGCAGCATTTCTACTTGCACAACTAATAATACAAGTGACCTAGTTTTAAAATTAGGCCATAATTTTTTTACCCTTGTTTATGGCTTCATTCAAATAGTATTTAAGCTCACAGACCACAGTGAAACTTTTCAAAACCACATAACAGCCTTAGAACGGCAGCAATATATAGTACCTCTATAAGCTGGATACTTTGTAAAGCACCCTCTCGAAGTTATTATCAATTGGACCTTCAGCCATGCCTACAGCAAAAAGACTATGACCCCCCGATTCGTCAGTTTAATAACAAATAGTCAAAGGACCTCAAAATTTATTTATTATAATATTATGTTGTGATAAAAAGATCTCAAAACTTTTATATTTCCTTAGGCCCCAGGAATATCTGGACTGGCCTTGCAACCTAGACAGGTCCTTAACCAAAAGTTGAATCTCCTTCCACTATTTCTAAACTTAAAACTTCACGCTTCTGCTACTTTAGTGACATCAACTTCATAGCCAATTGCTAAAATCATACAGAGGCAGAGATGATACTCAGGAAAGGAAAATAATAGCATAATCCATCATCCATAGAAATCGAAACACACATTCATCAAATACAATTCAGAGGTCCCTATATAGATGTATAACTCCACAACTCCTAATTTTCTTAGAACTTGACATGGTTTTACAACAATCATCTTAAATCATAGATAGACTTTTCGGCAAACTTAAAAAGTAACACCAACTTCTTCACGTAAACAACGCATGGACAAGATACACGTCTCAACCATGAACTTACATCTAACCCATACCATCCTGACCGAGTTTCCTCCTTCCCACACAACCAGGCACTTGCTAGTTCATGATCTTGGATTTCTCCATTGCCCTTGGAGCTGCAGAAGATAAGCCGATAAGCTATCAGAGGTTAGTCAATAATAATTAATCAAAATTCAAATGCTACATTGATAAGAAATCATACTGTCATAAGTATTTAGCCACAAGGGCTAAAGAATAAGTTTACTTCAAATTCTAAGGTAGCTAAAAGGAGTATATAGCTTGATTAAGTTTATCTTGGCCCAGGTATTACAGATACTCATGGTAACCTACCAAATTAAAGCAACTACTAAGTTTAACTCTTTATATGGCTTGATTACCCCACTGATTAAAAATGCGCGAACAAAAAAAATGTTTTTTTTTTCCGGTTTTGACCTCCCCTAAACAACAATGCAGTGGCAAAGTCTGTACATGGATTAAAATAAAAGTACGCACCTAAGCCAATGGCATCAGAGCTTTTCATGATCTTCAATCTCTTGCATGAATCAATAAACATCCTGTAATAGAATCAAATAAGGGTTTGAGCAGAGTTGCACAAGGTATTGAAATTTAATAGGCCTAACTCAACCCAAAAGCCTGATGTGGGATAATTTCCTCAATACTCCCCCTCACGTGCAGCAGACTGGTCTTTTTGCCTGATCCATGTCACGTGGGTAGTAGTATGGACCCACTCGTGCATGAGTGTGGCTTTAATATTATATTGGAATTTCATGGTTATCTTTAGATAGATCATCTGGATTCACACCAAAAATCATTTCAATCCAAGGAAGATGGCCACCGCCAAGAATATTCATTATAAAACAACTAAAATAAGAGGTGGATCTAAGATCTTGTCCCGAGAGGCAACAAGGATTAAGATTAATATAACAATAATGTTACCCTAAATTTGTAAAACATTAATGATCATGCATGTTTTTGATATTGTGACCCCAAAATATTTATTTGATTACAAATTGAACAAGATGGGACAAAAGGGGTAGCCTTTTAAGTGGGGAGGAGGCAATGAATCCACTTGCCAATCATGCACCCAATACAATAATAGGAATTCCAAGGAGGCAGGAGAGGCAATTGCTCCTTCCAGTCCCTTACCCAAATACTACCTTCGAACAAGTCATGCACAAAACAAAAAACCAGAAATACTTTAAACATCTTTAGACTTTGGATATCCTACCAAAAAAATTAATAAATGTAAAATCATGAACCTATTAAATTTAGATTTTGAATCTCATATGAGTTATTTCATACTTTTAGACCATTAAATAAAAAAAGCTTTTCCAATAAAATGACCAATCACCAAAGCATCTTCAAAAAGATTACCATGGCAGCTGACAATGCAGCAACAGCTAAATATCTCTTATCATGAAAGAATTTTCCAGAAGGTATTTAGAGATCCTGGAGCTCAGTAGCATCAGATATTAGCAGTTTTCAAATCTAGTATCGCTGTATCGGTACTTATTTTAAGCAAAAACCTTGACAGTTTATATCAATCTGATACTAAATCAGTCTTCATAAGTGATTACATATTGAAACCAAATACACATGGTCGCCTATTAATTACTTTAAAATTGCCCCCTTCAGATTAATATTAAAATTATTTAAACAAATCATTTTGTTTTGAAAAATAAAGAACTTCAAATTGCTTCAACCTCAAGTAATGGATACAACCACATGTCCAGAAACCATTTTAATCACCATAATTATGGAATAAGGCAGACAACAAATTGAACAGTAATGTGTCAGTGCATGGAAAAAGATAAAAGAAAAATGTGAAGTACCATAATTCATGGTCAAACTATATCCATAATTCTTAATTTTCTATATTTAGCAGAAAGTTGATGAATAAATCATAGTAATCAAGTCCACGATTTTCAAATGTACAAGACAACTAAAGTTAAGGCTCAATCAATGCAGTTAAACTTCTGAAATTAGCGCTTGTATAACTTTTCCTTTGTACTACATTATCTCTCAGTAACAAAAGTGCGGATTATCCTCGGTTAAAATCATATGAAACCAAAGATTAACAAGATAAAATATACTTAATTGTTTGATTAAACTCTTTAATTGTTATGTTGTTCCCGTTAGCATCAAGTTCACTTCACACTATTTAAAGTAAAAATAAAGTTTGCACAGTGTGACTTTATCAGCATAAATGAACCAATCCCTCCCAACCGCAGATGGGAAGAAAAGCTATTCCCCTTGAACAAACTACAATTCAACATGCATTAAACGCTTTCGAATGAAGCTTTTACTGTTTTACAGGTTTGCATCAGAAATGGGACAAGGAATTTTAAAAAAGAGAGATGAGGATAATCGAAACTTACTCCCATGGAACATCCCCAACAAGCATCCAATCACCATCCTTGTCCTCATATGTAAGCACATATTCTGATCCATGCAAAAGATCCTTCAACTTGCTCTCACTCAGCATTTCCTTCCCTGGAGCTCCATGTGATCGACATTGGCCTGAAATCATAAAAAAACCATAGTAAACATATCCACGCCAACATGGGACGTCTTTTTACTATATTAGACACAATAAGCCGCACTTTCCAGGAATCCAGAATTTAAGATGGCATGGGAACAAGATTGAGTACATTAAATCCTTACCAATTGTAAAGCAATTGAACATCTTCTCTAGAGCAGAAGATAGTTCCCCATAATTGGAGCAAGTTCGCAAATCTACCTTCCTCAAATAAGGAGCACCATCCATGCTGACCTTAATAAAAAGAGCACCAGGACCTGGTTTGCCATCTACTTCATCATTGTTCTTTGAAGTGGTTGCCAATGAACTCTTCCTAAATGATCTAATTGGAGGCCAACCAACAACCTGTGCCCTTCATGATACATACAGCAAACAGTTAGGATAAAAAACACAGTATACCAAGTAACTGTTCCTTCAAATGCTTGAAAACCCTCTTTAAGAAATTTGCACTTACTTGGCAGCAGGTGCACTAATGTTGTTGTTAGGAGCAGATGCCTTGTTGTTGTGTGTTCCATTGGCAGCGTGAGGACGTTCCAAAGCATTTGGAGCCATCTCTTTCATAATGGCTTGTTGGGCCCCAGTGGGCCTGGATGAAAGCATCACATTCATTCCTGAATTACCAGGAAACTTTCCTTGTCCCATTGATTGTGGAGATTCAGAATCAGGCCCAACTGAGAACATCCAATTCTTTTCAGTATAGACAGAACTCTTCACCTCTGAAAATCTATCCATGGTGTCGGAGAATCCTCTTTTATTTCCAGAAACAACATTCTTCTGCGATGCAGAGCAGATTCCATCCTTAGAAGGAAGCAATGGAAACAGCGGTTTCTCATCTAGCTTCCCCGAGCCAACCAAAGAAAAGTCCGGCTCTCTCTCAGGGGATTGAGATCCAGGAAGGCCGAGTCTCAATTCTGTAGCCTTTAAATTCAGTTTGTTCTTATTGTCCTCTAACAAGTTTGAGGCTGCAGAACTGTCGATTGAGGAACAGTCTGACAAACCCAGATAGTTGCGTTCTTTTAACCCAGATACATTTTGGGAGATACAATCAGAGGGTGAAGAGGCCATTAAAGAGACATTGCTCTGCCTTTCCTCCTCAACGCCGAGGAGCAGCGGTGGAGACATCAGACTTCAAAGTTTTCAATTAACTGCTAAGGATGAAAATAATCCAGATCAAACTTACTACAAAGTTTCCTCAGGGAAAAAAAAGAAGCTTCTTAAAATTAAAAAAATACAGTATGGACTAAATACAAACAATTGAATGACTAAACTTGCCGACCCCAACTAGCGCGAATAAGTCTTTTTTTTGGTTTGATTTGGTTTGGAATGACTAAACATGTCTATTCTACTTAATCATTAATTACTTTAGCCAATACAAAAGGCGGTAAAGATCAATATATATATATTGAACTTGGACATTGGTAATCGTAGTACTTTCCAGTTTAACATAGCAAGAATATAGAGAATTCCTTACGAAAGCACAAAAATATGACATTCGAAGTTGATACTGAAAATAAGCTATAGTTGAGATTCAGCTGCTTCTGGACACTTCACCGACCAAAAATTCATAATTTATATATTGCATGGCCATGGAAATTAAAGCCTACAATATCAGGCCACAGAATACAGCACCTCGATGGAAATGAAATATAATTACAGAATAATTCCACCGTTCATAATGCTTTCAAGCCCGCAATAAAATACTTTCACGAGATAAACAAAAAAAAATAAAATAAAATAAAAGGCTCAGCCTCTTACATAGTGATTCACTTTCCTGCTAGAAAACGGGAGTAAACTTTGTATATTAAACGCGAAAGTTATATTCGATTTTAGCTAAAAAGTGAAATGCATCAGTCTTGTTCACTTAATTTCTTTTGAAAACTAAAATTTAATGTATTTTAAGAAATTTATTAAAGCATAAACAAAGTATATATGTTAGTTACTGTACTCATTGACATCCGTTATTACCTTTCTCGCTTTATTTTCCTCACGTTCTCGGCAGCCAAACAGACAGAATCAAGAGAAAATAACTGAATGGAAAGATTGAATACAATAAGCTTAGCTCAGTTTAAAATTTAACAAAAAATTAGTTCTAAAAGAAACGAACTTAAAACTGTTCTTAAAAAAATTAAAAATCATTAACAACAGAAATAACCAAAAAGGAACAGATTATACTAACTATAAGATCTCAGTGTTTACAACTACAAATTTCAAGCAAATTTTTTTAAATGAATAAGAAAAAACAAGCTCAACAGAATCGGAAAAAAAAAAAAAAAAGCACATTGAAAAAAATAGTCAACAGAAAGATGAGATACGCACCTGAGAAGCTGTTGCTGAAAAAAAGAAGTGGAGAAGATCGATTATAGCTACGAAATTTTACAGGAAAATGAACGAACTGTATAGAGAGAAAACACAGAGACTCAGAGCTGGAGAGAGAAAGTTTAAGGTCCTTCCATTAAGCAGAAAGCAACAAAAGCTTTGCACCGAGAAACTCGAAGCTGAGAGAGGAAAAAAAAATACAAAAAGGCGAGTGGCAGAAAGGAAATTAGTTGCTAAAAGGTTGTCTTATTTTTTGAAATTTTCACTCTTTAACAAATTTTGGACCGGTTCGTTTTAGCACGGCCGATCTAGGAGAGGGGAATATGATCAGACGGATGAGATTGTTTTGTGTGGAATGATCTAGGCCGTTTGATCTAAGCAGACAGAGAAATAAATCTCTGTCGTTACTATAGGTGGTATGATGGCATTTCAATTTGTTGTGTTTCGGGATGTGAGAAAAACGATTGGTTTGGTTTCTGGTTTTAGCGAAACCGAGCTGAGGTTTAATGTCGTAAAACCCCTTAATATTTTTTTAAAATGACTAGAACATCCTTGTGTTTGTTGACCAATGCGTCATTTTTTGTTACATTGAATCCTCATGTTAATTTTAATTTTAATTTTATTTTATTAGAATCGTTGTAAATCCCGCCATCAAACTTCATTTTCGGACTTAAGCAGAATATGTAAAATCTTCGACTGTTTCAGATTCTTACAAGAAATATATTTTCTGAATTCAAACTCATGAACACCACCAAATCACGTCCATTGATTACATATTTTAATAAGTTGCTATTGAAGTTCACACATATTTAATTTTCTTTTCAATTAAATAGGGTGAATACAAAATTTTGGGATCAGATTAAACGTGGGGCATCATCAATCATGATAAATAAATCAGGTTGCTGTCAAAATATGGCATGATTTTTTGGAATGACAATTTTTTTTTATAATTGGTCCAAAATATCATGAAGAGCTCCCGTTGGGATATTTTGGATGAAATGACAATAAACACCTTGTTAATTATTATTTTTTTGTTTTTATAAAGATGTGAAGCATCTTTGTTTTGAAAACAGTAAATGTTGGAGGAAACTTTTTTCATGAAATTGAATGTGACTGACACGGCATTCACCAGATATAAATCAAGAAACAAAAATGGGAATGAGAATTAATAGAAATGAATGATAATTGGAAACAAAATGAAAACACTCCACTCATTCATTGCTCATAATTTTATTCAAAAAATTTGGTCGCCCCATTCAAAGTAAGAAATTTACGGCTCTTGCCGTTGAGTTCACAAGTTTGGCGTTTATGAATTCAAAGCAAGAAGCATCATGTGTGTGTGTGTGGTGTTAAATACGGCACTGGTCCGGTTAATGGGGGTAAAGTGATTAATATTACAATCAATGCTTAGATCACAGGATTTGTTATCTATTTTCTTTTTTCTTTTTTTTAACGAAAATATTAAGGAGTGTCATAATGACATTTTTTGAAAATTTTGATGGAAAAAAAAAAAATTTAATATTTTGATAATTTTTTTTCATTTCCCATAAAAACGATGTCAAAATTTTTATAAAATAAATACTTAATAAGTGTCATAAGAGCACTTGTTAGTATGACTCTTTTTTTTTAACTAAGTGTTTGATGTAAATCTTATATTAAAAACAAAAGTCACTTTTTAATTGCAAAAACTCTTTCCAAAATAAAGTTGTTGATAATTAAAAAAAAAAAAAACATATTTTATCTCCGCTAATGAAAGTTTAAAATTTGAGTTTTTTTAGAGTAGGTGTTGAATTTTATTTTTTTTAAGAATTAAATTTTTTATAATATCTTAATTTTATTTCTCTCACAACACGATTTTAAAAAACTAGTCAATTAAAATAATTTTAACATTCTTAATAAAAGTTTTATTGACAATCGAACACCTAAAAAATTTTATCAAAAATTTTACTTATTTAAATTCTAATGATAAAAATTGTATTTGAAAAATTATACCAAACATGAGTTAAGTAAGCAAGTATGTTTGATATGACTTTTAAAATTATGAAAAAATGATTTTCTTATATCCCTTTCAAAACAATAAATTTATCCCGTCACAACAAACAAAAATAAAAATTGTATTCTAATATTTAATTGTTGCACTTTAAAAATATTGATAAAAAATTTAATTATTTTTTGTATTGTTAGTGACAAAACAAAAACGAAAGAATAATATAGTTATGTAGTTTTAATTAACTTTGTTGGTTTGTTAGTTAGTTAGTTTTTTTTTTTTTTTTTTTTTTATGCATAGTATCGACACTACTTAATGTATTCTCTAAATTTTAAAAATTTATATGAGAATTATCTTAATTTATCTTTTTTCTTATAATTATAAAATGTCTCGGCCATCTGTATGGGTAGTTTATAGAGCTCACTCTACTGTGCAGGGAAGCGATTTGAGTGAGATTTGGATTTTATTTCTTTCCTTACAATAACAGTGTTCAAAAAATCGGGGCAGGCAGCCATAGCTCGTTCCGAATATAGAGTAAATCAATTATTTAGGCGGTTTGCGGGTATAAGTGGGTTTTAAACGGGTATAGGCATGTTTTAGGCGGGTTTAGGTGGGTTCTATGTGAGTTTTAGGCAGGTCTAAACCAGTATGCCAACAAAATATGTTATTGGGATGATATATGATCCATATCCATTTTTCTATTTTATTTTATCATAAAATCACAAATATAAGATACTAAGTTGATCAAATAAGGCATGTAGTAATTGCTGAATTGATCAGTTCAAATAATTGTTATTTGTTGGCTAATTTAATATTCGTGTGTGGTTACTAAATTGAACGGTTAAATTTTATTTTTTTTTATAATTATTTTCAATGACAAACTCATTTGCCTTTGATAATGTATTGTTCACTTATTTATGGGTTGTATCAAGATATAACGCTATTATAAATTGCACAAGATAAGAAATATGACGTAAATCTATTTTTTAAATTAAATAAAGATGACATAAATATAAATTTTTTTCAAATAATCCATTGAAAAATTAAAAAAAAAAATTACATATTTCTTTGAATAAAATCAGAAAATACCTAGTATGTCCCTCTAGACGCCGCTTAGAAGACATATGCGTTAGGCGCTCCCTCACCGCCTAACTAACGCCTAACCTTGTTTAAAACATCGTACAATTATTTTAAAAAACAAAATTAGGCCCGTAATGTCCCTTTACAAATATAACAGGGGTCGAAACTATATATCATCGGATTACTCATTTCGGGCTTAAGTGGAGCATATAAAATCATTGGTTATCTCAGATTCTCACAAGAAACGTACTACCTGAATTCGAATTCAGAATCTCAAAATAAGATTATACACCATGCCACTCTATACTACCAAACCACGTCCATTAGGGACCACAATGATATCTTACTAAATGCCTTGCTCACAAAAGTCTAGAGACTTGTTGCACATGGAGCACAAATCCGAAAATTGCAAAAGTCACAGCAGAACTTACAGCCTTTTTGTGTTTTGTCACAGAAATCACAATGAAATGGTATGTTACTCAGGAAAGAGGATGCTTCATTGACCCAGTGTAAAATGCAATGAGGTCGCAAGGCGATTGGATCTGTGGTGGTAATTCAGCACAAAATTTATGAAAGAAAGGAGAGTTGGGTAAGCACCGTTTGCAAATATAAAAACTACCAGAGGGTTCACCGCCGCAAGCAGAGCAATTTTCAGCATGAAAAACACACTCGCTGCAATTGTAGCGGTCGAAAAGCAATTTTCAGTATTCTATTTTTTTTTTTATTTTTTATGCATAGTATCGACACTACTTAATGTATTTCTAATTTTAAAAATTTATATGAGAATTATCTTAATTTATCTTTTTTCTTATAATTATAAAATGTCTCGGCCATCTGTATGGGTAGTTTATAGAGCTCACTCTACTGTGCAGGGAAGCGATTTGAGTGAGATTTGGATTTTATTTCTTTCCTTACAATAACAGTGTTCAAAAAATCGGGGCAGGCAGCCATAGCTCGTTCCGAATATAGAGTAAATCAATTATTTAGGCGGTTTGCGGGTATAGGTGGGTTTTAAACGGGTATAGGCATGTTTTAGGCGGGTTTAGGTGGGTTCTAGGTGGGTTTAGGTGAGTTTTAGGCGGGTCTAAACCCGTATGCCAACAAAATATGTTATTGGGATGATATATGATCCATATCCATTTTTCTATTTTATTTTATCATAAAATCACAAATATAAGATACTAAGTTGATCAAATAAGGCTTGTAGTAATTGCTGAATTGATCAGTTCAAATAATTGTTATTTGTTGGCTAATTTAATATTCGTGTGTGGTTACTAAATTGAACGGTTAAATTTTATTTTTTTTTATAATTATTTTCAATGACAAACTCATTTGCCTTTGATCATGTATTGTTCACTTATTTATGGTTGTTTCAAGATATAACGCTATTATAAATTGCACAAGATAAGAAATATGACGTAAATCTATTTTTTAAATTAAATAAAGATGACATAAATATAAATTTGTTTTCAAATAATCCATTGAAAAATTAAAAAAAAAATTACATATTTTTTTGAATAAAATCAGAAAATACCTAGTATGTCCCTCTAGACGCCGCTTAGAAGACATATGCGTTAGGCGCTCCCTCACCGCCTAACTAACGCCTAACCTTGTTTAAAACATCGTACAATTATTTTAAAAAACAAAAATTAGGCCCGTAATGTCCCTTTACAAATATAACAGGGGTCGAAACTATATATCATCGGATTACTCATTTCGGGCTTAAGTGGAGCATATAAAATCATTGGTTATCTCAGATTCTCACAAGAAACGTACTACCTGAATTCGAATTCAGAATCTCAAAATAAGATTATACACCATGCCACTCTATACTATCAAACCACGTCCATTAGGGATAACAATGATATCTTACTAAATGCCTTGCTCACAAAAGTCTAGAGGCAAGCTCTACTTAAAAGCAGCTATACCAAACGGTTGATTATCTTAATTTCCACCATTAACCACTTAAAAACAACAAATTAAATTATGGTTAACATCTAAAAATAAACAAAATTCAATGTGAGATGCCATTAAAGGGCAGATGGGTAATTTGACAGAAGGAGATGAGGGAGACCGAAGAAAACAGGGGGAGAAAATAGTCAGCGGGGGGACAAGAAAGTGTAAATTGAAGTCGGTTTGCCGGGTGGTGTGGTGACCGAGACATTTAATCAAACGCTTCCATTTAAAACTCTCTCTTAATTAATCATCATTTTTCCATAATTACCCCTCTCATACAGAGAAATTCTTCTATGCAACGGTGGTACCACGTCACCCATGCAACAAGCCAATCATCAACTGCCACGCGTGCTAAAAATTAAAAAACAACTAAAAAATAGGTGAAGAAACTCTATATGTCATTTTTTAATTGGCTTGTGGTACCACGTCATCCATACCACTGTTGCACCAAAGAATCTCTCCTCTCATACATACATACATACATAATGAAAGTGATTTGATTTATTTTTAATTAAGGTCTCAACAAGCATCATTAACGGCTGCAACTGTTCTTGCACGCTTGGGAGGCAAAGCAAGTCACGGCTCTTGATGTTTTTGTTCAATGCATGCCCCTCCATCATCACCCTCGCATCACCTGACGTCACCTTTTTCTTTCTACTAATTTGTGGTTACTCTTTTTTGCCATCTGTCTATTTCTTAATGGTGCTTTATTTGTTTATTTTATAAATTAATATTTAACTCTATCCAAAAATAATAATGGGCTACGTATTGGTTGGTATAGTCTTCGATTTGATATAAAAAATGTCCGAATAAAAATTCGATACGATTTTTTATCAATTCAAAAACTCAATCAAAATTTGAGTCGATAAGGGATGTCCTGCTTGTATTCTCTAATATGACTCATACTATTTTTTGTAGTTAACACAATGATGAGATTATGTAACTTAAATTTTCAATTTAAATTATGTATTAAAATTTTTAGTATTGATATCATTAAATATTATTTTGATATTAAATCTGATTTGAATTTTAACTACATATTATTATTGGATTAATATTTGTGTGTTAAGATGAATTTTTATTTGTTGAATTGGATGTTATGATCTTTTTCTTTTATGGATAAGCTATTTCAACTTTAAAAGTATAAATCAAAAAATAATATTGGGGACCCCTGTAGGTGCTCATAAATAGTTTTGCTGTAAGGGATGCATGTCGACATACAAAATAATTTTTCTCACCATGCTTCTTTAGTGGAATATCCACTGTGAGGGAGACATCTGTCACTGTGCTATTGTACTAATAAACAATAAGAATCATAGGTTATCTTTGAAAGTCCAACGATCTCGGAGACAACCCAGTACAAATTTCGGAGTGACGTTACTTCGAAGTAACATCGCTCAGAAGTCATATCATTACGAGGTAAATGAGCTTCAAATCGAGTCTAATCCGACCTAAGCCTGTTCCGGAGAAATCTCACTACGAAACCCATAAAAGTGCATCAGAAGTAATGTGATCTCAACATAAATGTCTCGGAGAACATGACATCACATGCATCTATCCGATATTAGTTGACTTTAAGGACAATCAATTTATATAGGCATGCAAGCATAGTTTAACATGCATAATAACAAATGTGATTATACCTAATGCGATATTATAGCATGTATAATACCAAAGTGTACACTATGCATCTGAATGACAGTACATTTTTGGACAATTATCCATCTAAAATAAAAACCTATGCACTTGTGGCCTTAAATAAGCCAACGGGCTTGTAGAGAACAAGGTCGGTTGGAAGAACGAAGAGAGCAACAAATATAATTATACCATGAAACATGTTGCATCTATCCTTAAAATTAACTTAATCACGAATATAGAATTTAATGAGAGATCCTAACAAAACGCTATATGCGTGCAGACTCAACTTGTAAAGAATTTCAAATGTAAAACTTACTATTTTATTAGACTTTATCCAGGACAAACCCAATAAGTTAAAAGTACCTAATATTTTTTCTCCATCCCTCAGTTTTACCGAACACATCACATACAATGTTCAAAATATAGTCGATAACTCCTTTTGCTACTACCTAATTAATTAATGATAGATCGAGTATCACATCGCATGTCAGCGTGATACATATGTCTAACTCTTTTTTTGGTTGAAATCGTTGGAAATCCACCGCCAAACCATTCATTTTTTGTTTAAGCGGAACATGTAAAACCCCCGACTATTTCACGCTCTTACACAAAATGCAATTTATGAATTCGAACCCAATACCTCAAAATGAGATCATCAATCATACACCACCAAATCACGTCAATTGGGGACAATATATGTCTAACTCGCTTTCTATATAAATATTGTCTCAATTAGTCGCATATATAATTCGTTAAAAAAAACTATACATTTCACTAATTATAAAAAAGATTTGTTTCCCCTACAATAAAAATTATAATGGTCTCAAACATGTGTTAGCTCTTCACTTTTTTTTTTTAATGACATCAAATTACATAATTATTCTCAAGCATATCATTTGAAATAATTATTCTCAAGTATAGAGAATTATCATAATCATTATTATTATTTAAATACAAAAGTCATGTCCCCCAAAATGTATAAGAGTTTCGACATATAAGAAGAACCCATCATTGTTTAAGCAATTAATGAATGTACAATACATAGTCATCTTAAAGTTTATATTCGAGGCCAAAGGAAAAAAGAAGTCAACGATTCTTATGCTGTAAACTCAGGTGTATGTCATTAATTTCCAATATTTGGTGCAATTTTTCTTTAAACTCATATATTAAAAATTAGATTAAAAAAACTGAAGATATAAAAATTAATTAATGAATTAAAATATCATTAATATTAGTCATTTTATAGAGCAAACATTATTAATAATTAATCCATATTTTATAAAATGTGATATTGTACATTATTCTTGATAATCAATGAGTTAAATTTTATCAAGTTATGATATTTTTGCCAAAGCAGTTGAAGTGGTGATTAATAGTTGATTGCTATCGTAGAGATCCGATTTTACTGAAAATCAGTGATTTATTTTTCTTTTGAAAATCATCAATTTTTTATAGATTAATCGTTGATTTTTAATTTTCAATTTTTAGATGATAAGTTAAAGTTTCATCTTCTTTTCCTCATTTTTTTTGTTATTCCATACAAAATTTAGCCATATCTCTCAAATTTACAACCGTTTAATTTTTTTCATAACAAATAAATATTTTTTAATGATTTTTTTAAGGATATTGATAAATGAGTTTACTTTTTTTTTTTTTTTTTTAATTATGCCAAAATATCAAATTTATTTTTTATTATTTTTTTGAAATCGTTAAAAATCCCGCCGCCAATCCACCCATTACAGGCTTAAGCGGAGCAGGTAAAACCTCCGGATGTCTCAAACTCTTACAAGAAACACACTTTTTAGATACGAACACAGGACCTCAATATCATATCATGAACCTTACATCACCAAGTCACGCCAATTGGTAGGGGTGTTCTAGGTGCGGTTCATGTCAATTTTTTCGTTTAAAACTTCAAACCGCGCGAGTTGGCGGTTTGAGAAATTGAAAACCGAAATCGCAAATTTGATAAAGAAAATCGCGGCGGTTCGGGTCGGCAGTTCAGCGGTTTGGGTCGGTGATTTGGATTATAACTTTTTTAAAGAAAATTTTGTGTGTTTTCACTTAATAATTGAAGAGAAAATTACCTAATTTTCATTTATACATTGTATATTGTCATATGATCATTAAATATTTTAAATTTCATGATTAAAGAATAAGAAAAATATAAAATAATGTCTAATTTGAAAGCGGGTCGGCGGTTTAGGCGGTTCGAGTCGCGGTTTGGGTCAAAACCGCTCACCGATCCAAAATTTATCGTTCGGTTCAGGCTTACCCGAAATCATTTTCAATAGTTTTCCAAATCACGCGATTCGTGTCGGGTTGCAGTTTAAACCATAATTGTGCACACCCTTACCCCTTGGGGACCAAAATATAAACTTTATTCTTATTGATTAATTTCTCATGAATCTTTGAATTAGGGGTGGGCACCGGATCAGATCGGGTTAGATCCGATCCGATTTGATCCGATTTGATTCGATAATATCGGATCGGATTTGGCTATCGAACCCAATCGAATCATGTTTGGTTCGTTTGTCGAATTTCGGATCGGATCGGATAAATTTGATAACTATCGGATCGAATCAGATTTTATCCGATTTGATAACAAATCCGAATCCGATAAGGAATCTGATTTGATAACGGATTCGAAATCCGATAGAGAATCCGATTTGATAATAAATCCGATAGTAGATTCGATTTGATACAAATCCGATTTGATAACGATCCGATTCGAAAAATTTATCTGAAAATTTATAAATTCGTAACAATTTTATCGAATCGGATCGGATAACTTAAAATTCAAATCAATTTTATCAAATCGGATCCGTTATCGAATCGGATCCGTTATCAAATCGAATTCATTATCGAATTCATTATCAAATCGGATTCTCTATCGGATTCGAATCCGTTATCAAATCGGATTTATCCGATTCGTTAAGTATTCGAATCAGATCAAACAAATCCGATCAGATCCGATAGTTATCGGATCGGATCGGATCGAATTTGATAAGGTTATCAAACCTTATCGGATCAAACAAACTAATACTAATCGGATCGGATCAGATTCGGATTCGATCCGATCCGATCCGAATCCGATAATGCCCACCCCTACTTTGAATATATCTAATTAATTGCAATAGATTTATTTTCAATTTCCGATTAAATTACCAAGGTTTTCACATACGAAAATTTATAATTGAAAACAAAATTATAATTATTTGTTTTTTTCTTATTTTAAAAGATGAATTTTTACATATACGGTAATTTTTTAAAAAAAAAAAAACCGTTTCTACATTAATTTGATTTGTGTTTGAATTATGTCAAAATTACCAAACTTTTGACTAATAATAATAATAATAATAATAAAAGGGGTGGTATAAATGCATGAATAATGAATGTTGTGTGAAGAAAGCGACTGTAGCTCTCTCTGTTATTTAAAGAAAGTAAATTTATGCCTAACTTTATTATTAATCATCCACAGATTTTGCGGGCCTGTGCGGCGACAACGGGACCCAATGCCGGACGTTTCCGCTTTTGCCGCTTACTTTATTTTAACCACGGTTGGCCCAAAACCCTAACCATGGTTACGTTTCAAGGCTCTACAGTAGAGACTAGAATAATTACAGTTACTGTACACTGATTTTCCCGAAGTTTAATCACAGCCGTTAGATTTTCTTAAGAACCATTGATACTTTGACACGTGTTGTAATTTTGGAAGCTTCGCTGACAGCAGTTTCTGCGACTGACATATAGCTAGGGGAGGAAAGCGACGTCAATGGGGTGTAAGGATTGAGGGGCCACTCTAGCACGCTGCCGTATGATAGATCTCTGTTCACGTGTGATAGGACGTACCTGTGACTGTGATCGTATTCTCCTCTACGGTTTTGACTTTACAGTAGATACGGTTGGTGGAATCAGAATTTCGGTTACTCCTTTTAATTAAGTATCGAGCTTCCGAAACCAATAAGCAAATAGCAATCGCTTTTTAAATGGGCCTGGGCCCAAATGGGCTTGAGTCTTTTCAATCTGGACAATAATGGGCCAGCTAATAATCACCGAAGCTGCATTCGCTTACAAATTACCGTCAAATTCATCATTGCTTTAATTTTGTAAGGGATTTTTAGGACTAAGACTAAGTCAAAGCTTTATGTTAAATGGGCTTGTTATTACAAGACTCAAGTTCTGTGCTAAGGATCCTAAAAACAGTTTAAGCCTCATGACCTGACCCAACTCTAAATATTTTCAGGTTTAAATGTAGCAAGACTTTTTTATATTTTGAAATACAATCCGACCCAGCGATCCTCCAGTCTCCTCATTTTTAAAAAGTCATGGAAAGATAAACAAGTTTAAGTTTAGAATCATGGTTCTATCAGAATCTTTATCGTTGGAGGTATTATTTTTTCCCTAAAAATAAAGCATCATTTATCTTGATTTAATTATTTAATACTTCATCGATTCTTTGACTTTAAGCCCCTATAAATTATAATAATCATGATCTTGCCTAATGCCTATAATATTGATCATATTGTTTGGTAATTTGTTTATCCATTAAAAATCCTAATGATGCTTAAGCAATAAGCATTTGGCACTTCGCGCATTATTATAAACTTTAAGCATTTTTCTTGTTGATAAGACTAATCTTGACTGTGGGCTTGCCCTGCCCGCCAATTGTTTATCGGCTTCATAAAAAGTTCTCCACTTTGTTTAAGTCACTAAATAACGAATCATTTAAGCATTAAACCATTGCACAAAGCAAGCATTTCTGCCTGAATTGAGCATCATCTTGAGCAAATAAGATATGCACTACTGGCCTTGTCTCCCACAAATATTTAAATCCTTTCACTCTCCCGCATTTGCGGAATAAATCCAGAGTCATATTATTCGTTTCAAATACGATATTATAATTTAGTTATGTGTTCGAGTCCCACAACACACAATATTAATTATAAATTTAGATTTACTTTTCAGCGATAAATCAAATCCATACCATTCGGTTATTTAAATCTCCAAAATATTCTCTTTAACCAACAATACTACCACTTTGAAGCACAAATATAATATATTCCATTCCATCTCTCTCTTTAGGAGTGGCTACAGAAAATAAAACATAATAATGCACCTTTTTTTTTATTATCAAATCAATTAGGTAAAAAGCATATACTCTCAAATATTATCCATCTTGCAATCAAATCAAATGGTAGCAACAGAGAAGCTTTGTTGAAATGACATTTGTTGAGTTTATGTGTCCCCCAAATTTATGATAAATCAAGATCAATTCACTTGTAATAAATCTTAAAGATTTCAGAGTAATTGAACTGTTTTTACAAGTCGTTATATAAAGATTTTAAGTCGTGTATATCAGATTCTAATGTGCGTGTCAAGTTCAAACGTCGCATTCTAGTGAATAGGTGTGCGTGTCATGTTCGATAACACCGCTAAACACCAGTCTACCATCCTCATGACAATTTATGATAACCCTTAATCTTGCTATTCCCTTTATCTCAGCTGGTCTACATTACTGATTTGAGTATCGGAATACCTACGACGTCCATCACACCGATAGATAATTACTCCACGCTCATCCTTGTATTCTACCCTAAGTTAAACTCTGCTCAGCCTTGCCAAAGAAAATGCAAACCCCGGAGCATAGAAAAAGCAGCAAGCTATCAAGAAAGGAGGGCACTCATTTCACTAGGGACAACACTATTAGACTTAAAATTACATAAAAGGGCAAGGCATGAATGCCGGTAAGGCACTTTCTTAGTCTCCGAACTCTAAGTGAGTGGATCATCGTGAGACCTTAGCCCGATACCTTTTAACCGAAGCAAAGTGACTCACTGGTCAATCCTTCTGGGTTCTTCTTACTCCCCAATTCTGTAGCCTTGGCTAACTTGTTTTCCTGCCTTGATCCCCTCTCATCTAAACTATCTTTCTCTCCTAACCTTGAGCGTGAAAGCGGCTCTGAACGGTCTATCTTTGTGAGGATTGGGCTGGCTTCTTTCCTCATCCGAAAGGGTTTATGGTATACCCGTCAGGGAAGGTCTGCTTCACTAAATGGCTATAACTCGGCTGATACAATAACAAGGGGTTCGTTAGCCAACCAAGACTTTACTCAACTCGTAAGTAACCCTGTACGAAAGGAGGAACCTGTCTGTTACCCGCTCAGCTGTACCTGTTCCACAATTTATCATATTATTTCTACTCTACCTTCCCGGAGTTCATTCTCCAGAGAACTCCGTTTAAAAATTATAATGGATTCCTTCCAATTTCCTTATTTTATAATCTCATTGGAAATCGTATAAAGACAATTCCTATTTGATATAGCTATTTGTGCAAGTATCTTACGATTAAGAACCAACTGCGCCTTATACAGATTGCTTATTAATCTACTATAATATAGGATACCCTGTTTCCGCGAATTACTGCATTTATTCGAGTGATCCACAAACGACGAAAATCCCTTTTTTTCCTATCTCTATCACGATGAGCCGAAACCAAAGCTCTTATTTTCTGTTGAGTAATTGTTCGACTAAGTCTTGAATGAGCCCCGCGAAATCTTGATGCAAATAAACGCATTTTTGTTCTACGTCTCCGAGCTATATATCCTCGTCTAATTCTGGAAAAATGAGAGTAAGAGGGGCATATATAGATTTTATGGTCGTATATATCCATCTATATTGAATTGCGGATACAGAAAGGATAGAATCATTTCTGACAAGAAACCAAAACACCTTTCGATATAGGAATCCATATCTAAGGAATTCTACTGTTTCCACAGAAATGAAAGAAAGGGGGAACAGCATTGAGTTCCCCTGGAGCTACCGAAATAGCCAGTTTAAGCAGAACTGGCATTGAGGAGAAGCGAGTGTAACTCGCGGTACCCGCCCGAAGGCCAAAGGAGATATGGGACAGAGCTAACTCGGGAGTGGAGTTCCTGCAGAGAGCGCAGCGGTTCAGGCAGTCGTCAGTCCTTTCAGTCGTCAGGCTATTGTTCTCTTGTTTTGTTCCCTACAAGCCACAGAGTCAGACATTGATTTCTCAAAAAGATCAATTCCTTTGATTGCATGATGGACTCCCCTGAAAAACATTGGCGCACGTGTAAACGAGGTGCTCTACCTAACTGAGCTATAGCCCTTGTACTTGTGAGACCTATTTTATCATATTATGTAGATAATTTCTTGTCAAGATGAATATTCCATGATCCCACACCATATCTCTTTGATCTTTTGGATTGGTATTGCTTAGAAGTCCTATTGGATTTATACTCCATCGATGGGATGTGATGGATCTCTTTTTCGGACTAATGGTTGAAGAGCGATTGGATCCGAAGTAGTCAGGGATCCAACCAAGGTAAGACTCTCCAGGGAAGTGGGGTTAGCGTTAGAACGGTAGCGGTATATTGATCCGTACGTACGGATGGATCAATTCAATTATTTTCCGCAGAAGGAGACGAAAGAAGGTCTCAAGGAAGGAAAGTTCTTGTTAGGCAAGTCTTGGGCTCTAAGTTAATTGGGTTTTGGGCTCTATAAATAGATACCTAGGTTATGGGTTGAAAGTATGAGAGAATGAGTTGAGAGAGACGTTAGTACCCTATCATACAAATTCTCGATAATAGGCCGAATGTGAAATAGCAAAATCCAAAAGGAATGAAATTTTACAAAATACAACAATCCCCTTCTTTTTCATGGTCCCAAACATGAAATTTCTTCATAATGTGATAAGATCAAAAAAGAAACAACCAAGAAGCTACAGTCTGCAAGTGCACATTTATGAAGGGAATAATGGCTATTCCAGCAAAACCAATCACTAAAATGTGCTACAGATTCATACCCTTATTGGGAAACAAGCCAGTTCAGTGGATAAAGACCTATGAAGACTATTTGAAAAATACGAAAATGACCTGCATTGCATATGGCTTTGAGGACCTTAGTCTTTATCTGCCTCTATTGAATGTATTTATAAATTGAAACAGTAAGTTTTACATGTCATATTGAATGTATTTGTATAAATATTGCAATTTTAATATTCAAGATTGTTGGTATTATGACTCAATTAAATATTTTATTTTCCAATTAATTCGTAGAGAGTTCATTAGTGAAAGTGAGAGTTGAGATTTTCTTCTAAATATTTGAAAATAAATCTGAGTTTTGTTCTAAGACACGCTGTCATAGAACAAACTTAGAGTGTTCCAGTGGAATTTGATTTTAACTACATATGATGCAAATTTGTCAGTTTCGTTTCAACAAGGTATATAACTCAGTCTCCAAGGGGCGTAGTTTGGTGGTGTAAGGTTCAGGATCTCATCTTGAGGTCCTGAGTTCGAATTCAGGGAGTGCATTTCTTGTAAGAGCTTGCGACAGTCGGAAATTTTACATGCTCCGCTTAAGCAAAAGAAATGATTTAGCGACAAGATTTCCAACGATATTTATATAGCTCAACATGTCCCAATCATGAATTGGAAAACATGGAAATGAATCTTTTTATTTTCTAGTGTAGTTGAGGCTGGAATAGTTTAATGTCGAAAAGACGAGTGAAAATTCTTACCTAGGCAAATTGAAATTTGAATTCCATACGGCATATCTTCAAAGATAGCAACCATTGTGTTGCTATCAAGTATTTTGATTGACTATTTAAAAATAAAAAATAAAAATTAAAAAATCTTGAATTTACATTGCATTTCTCTGGGGCTAGTGGTTCCAATCTTTGATTCTATCTTGTACTTTCGTCAAATCTACTTTTATTTTACTTCAGGAAATCACTTCTAGTTGAAAACAGCAGGAAGATGCTTTTTCTCTTTTTTCTCTTTTTTTTTTGTCCTTTACGAGCTCAAGAGGTCAAAAACTTCCATGGCAGATGGCCCATATCAAATCCCTCTTTCAATGCCATTTCCTCCGGTGAGTAATGTGAGATAAATACCTTCTATAATTAAGATAAGAAAACACCAGGTAATTATTATTTTTTTTTTTTAAATCAAAAGCACTTTTGAATAAAACCGCTTTCTATGATAACTATATAAAGATAAAATCTACAATACAATGAAGGTACCACGTCATCCCTGTAACAATTCAATAATTTATTGTCACACGTGTTAAAATATTAAAAAATAAATAAAAAGATGGATATTAAATCATATGTTATTTATTAATTTGTTGGCGATAACACATCACTCATACTTTCGTTGTATCAAAAAATTACTCCTATATAAGTTATATTATCAAAGGTAAAACTTTTGATATCAAAGATCATCTTTTTCAACACAAAATTTACAAATGTTATTTTTTTAGACGCAGACTTTCGTTTTCGTTCTAGAATAAGCAAAAAGTTTGATCATACCATCCACAGTAGAGTAGCAAAGTAAAGCAAAATGCCATCTAATAATAAGCATCGTCCAATTTCCCACTTATGGGTTATGGCTTTTTCACATTTTATACACAAATTCTTGGTCATTTTCTCCAACTGAAGAAGCAAAGCAAACCAAAGCTTTCCTTCATGCTTAGCACCCAACAATTGGGCCCTACAACATCCGTACTATGGCCCGGACGATAGGACATTACATGTACCTTTACACGTACCTAAAATCCACTCTCTTTATAAATTCTCCCAATCCCCTTCCCAATTTGCAACTTGGATTTCTATTTTCTTCAGTAAAACTTTTCTTCTCCAATTTTTAATTTTTGTTGCCTTTTCTTTTATTTCTTATTACATATGATAGAAGAGGGATCGAATTTTCCATCAAGCAATTGTGGGATTATATGCTATGGAGAATCAAGATTTTTCGCCATCCCACGGGGATGCATCTCGGCCGTCCCTTGGATTCCCTCTTGGCACAGCACTCCTCTTGATTGTCATTTTCAGCTTGAGTGGGATCTTCTCCTGCTGCTACCATTGGGACAAGCTTAGATCACTCCGTCGATCTTTCTCCGAAGACGCAGATCCTGAGGCTGACATTGAAGAATCACCTTCAAAATCTAAGACCCCCCATATGGTAATAATTTTTCTTTCATCAAGTTGAAGTTAATGAAAATAAAAAATAAAAAACTTTAACTGACCCTTTTGTTGATTAAAATTAAATATGTTACCAGGATTTGAAGAAAAATCAGGGCCAAAGCTTGCCAGTTATAATGCCAGGCGACCAGATCCCTAAGTTCATAGCATTGCCATGTCCATGTGAGCCTCCTCGAGAAGAAAAGATTGTTGTAAAAGTGCAAAAGCCGCCGAAATTGCCACGTTTTCCAGTACCTTTGTATTATCAGTAGCAGAGATTGATCAGTTGGTGTATATAATCCCATCTTTACAAATTTAATTTAGTAATTAAAAAGAAAAATATTATCTTTTACCATCATTTTTACTTTGCCCCAGTAGGAATTTTAGGCCATCAATTTGTAAACTTTTGAAACTCCATATGTAATTGTTACCCAGTCAATTTGAAGAGTTACAACGCTTGTTTTGTTTCGTCTTTTTTTCCTCTTTTAATCCATTCTCATTCTTTGAAAGAACCCAAGTAAGCAAAGCTATTACCGATGTTCGGTTACTGTGTTCTTAAAAGGATTTGAACAATCAGTAAAAACATAACACAAAATAAAAGTAGTAAGGAAATCCGAATCAGGCTCAATCTCAGCCCCTGATAAGTTAATTCAAACCCAACAACGAGCAGAGCAGATCCTGTCATTTCTTTTTTATTTTCCAACCCATTTTTTATTTTCTAACACGAATGGGTGAACTTTGAGCAACAATTTCTCAGTCACCCAATCATCATTTTAAGCATATAAATATACCATTCCGAACTACCCACGAAGGAGTATCCGAATCACTCAAAAATAACCATGCTTAAAATTATACCACAAAATACTTACTAATGAGCATTTTCCAACACAAGCTGCTGCAATTCCATGGATGGATTGTTGAACTTGATCTTGGAGTCACAGTGAAACATGTCTAAGGATCAACCTCAAGTCACTGTCAAAGTAATTTGAAGATTGAATGCAAACAAATGTCCAATAGATGGTCATTTCTTAAAGGCAAAAACTTAATTTAAGGCACTGATAATCAAAATTAGGTATCTGTCTCAATAAAGTAATTTTATTTTTGGGTTTAATGTTGTGTAATGTAATGGTAGCAGAACTTACAAGCCAAGCAAATATTGTCGTACTAATGATGGTTTATTAGTGCATTTGAGATCAATTAATGGGTTGGTATGATTTCTTTTCTGAACATACAAGCTACTGTTGTGATTTTGGAGTCTTTGCAGGAGAAGAAACAAAAACCTGTTAACTCAAGTGCCACTTGGCGACGTCGTATGTCATATGTCTTAGTGAGCATCAACACGTCGTGTGTTTGATAAATAATATTATATTGAGAATATAAATTAATTTAAAAAATTACAGAATAAATATTAAAAAATATAAACTTTAATAATAATATTAAACAATATATTTAACGAAGCGTTTTAATGTTTTATCAAATGAACTCTTAGTATACTACTTACATCCTTGGCACCCAAAAGTGTGTTTTTAATTTTATACTTCATTTGTTGGAATATATATCCGGTTGCAGTCCTCGAGTGGCGTGATTTGATGATGTAAGATTCAGTATCTCATATTTAGGTCCTAAATTCGAATCCAGTGAGTGTATTTATTGTAAGAGTCTGGGACAACCAGAGATTTTACCCGTTCCGCTTAAGCCCGGAGGGGTGGTTAGGCGACGGGATTTCTATATATATATATAGTTGTACAATGATTTGTGTTAATTTTTTTCATAATATATCTACAGTCACACATGTTTAATGATGTAAAATTAAGATTTGATTATATTGAAATTATTTATTAACTATTAACTACCAATCATAATCAATGAATCTAAATCTCTTTTATTAACCCTCAAATCCCAAATCAAAGAATTTTCTGCCCCTTATCCGGTGAATTTTATTAATTATTTTTCATATGAATAAGCTGTGAACATGCATGCATATGTTTGATTATTTAGTGTTTCGTTTGTTAATTAATAGGTATGGGGTTGAATTTCAATTCCTTAATGTGTGGTTTGGTGGTATAAAATTTAAGATTTGATTGTCCAAGTCCTAAGTTTAAATTCATATGATGCATTTCTTATAAGAACATGAGAAAACGATAGTTTTTGTAGATGCTGATTACAAGGATCAAAACAACTGTTTTTGTAATTGAAAAAAATATTTAAGTTACTGACCGACCAACGACGACACACTCGTGTGTCACCATTAGCTTAACTCTCACCCTTCCATAAAAGTGGGTACCCCTTGGGGCCGAAACCCACTTCACAACCTCACACCTAATAAATAATAATTTGGTGTTTTATTTTTCCATTATGGAATGAGTTTTAGCTGAGTTATTTGAGCCACCGTATCTTCATACATCCGTTGTAGCGTATTGGCTAACGAATAAACTTATAACTCCTTTTTTTAAACTTTTGTAACAACTCTTTACATTCAATCTTGTAACTCCCCGATTAAAGTATGTTTGTGTAACAATTATCTACATTCAAAACTTGTAATTCTATTATTCAAATTCGTATTTACAACAGTTTTATCAACTCCACTTAAATTCGGATAAAATAATTTCACTCTGAAATTTCCAAAATTTTGAAAAAAAAAAAACAAGAAAAACAAAAAGAGGGTTGAATTTTGATGACATTAAATGCCTCTTGCAAATTGCAAATCATAATTGTACTCTAAACCCCAAAAGAAGTGACATATATCAAAACTATTTAGTCACGTAATTGAAAACATGGAGACACCAAAATAAAAAATGGAATCAGATTCATCAAAATGAAGGGAGATATTGAAAACATGGTGTTGACGGCTGATTTTGGTCTCGGGGTAATATGAGAATATCACCTCCGAGGTAATCCTCATTCAACGGTGAATTTGTTTGGTTATGGGGAACCAAAAGCAAATTTAGCAAAAGACAGATAAACACACCAATCGACAAGGAGATTTAACGTGGTTCGGCGGATTTTGGGATCCGACCTACGTCCACGGACAAGAACATGGTGGTACTTTTTATTACTCAAATACACTCCTCGGGTCTCTTCTTTGCTTTTACAAATCAGAGCTTGATGATTCTGATCCCTCACTTTCTTATGATGATTTTATCATGCCTTTTACATATGCTCTACCCTCCTATTTATAATAATACAGAAATCAGACTCCTATTTGCACAAGAAATCCTATTTGAACTCAATCTTCTCTTCTTGTAAGGATTCCTGGTCTAGTACTGCCTTCTCTTTTCTTATTCCTTCTTGGATTCTGACTTCTTCTCCTTGTGAGAGTAGGATAATTTGCTTATCTTATCCGCAATGAATGAGGTGTTGTCATTTTGAACACAGCTCGCTATCTGGTCGGTCTTCATGAGGTCGGTCACGACAATCTTTTATGCTGAGAGTGTTTCTGCCGACCTTATAGTGATCGGTCATCCGGACCAAAGTGGTCGGTCTTCACATATTGTGGTCGGGTCGGCTACATGATCCCATCCAGTCAGGGAATTACCCTTTTGCCCTTGTTGTACTGTCTTAAATGTTGTAGTGCCTGAAAACACCATCAACATCTGTCCCATAGTTCTCGGTTCCAACAAGTGTGCTAGTTGGTGCCGGGAACTACATAACAGTTTTGCTCCATTTGGGGGTTGGTCTGAGGTCGAGAAATGCTTTGTTGTCTCTTTTCCAGCGCCTTGTCTCGAGACACGCAACAGTCACGTCCGCTTAAATGCCCATCAAATCAACTTTAGGGTTTCTTCTAAGTTCGACACTTGTCAAACATCCGACGGGTTCCCGCCACAACCGATGGTGATGAGCGTTTCAGTCATGACTATAAGAAAGCGAGGCTTTCACCGTTCCATTTTTTTTCGGCAATTTCTCCTTCTCTTCTGAAAACCTTTCTGTGATCCGTCCAATTTCTCCTTGTCTTTTTCTTTTTCTTTGCTGTGAACATAAGGATCGGACACCACCGCACCGTACAACCTCCTGCTGCTTTTTTTTTTAGAAGAACAAGTAAGTCTTCTGAGCGATCTCTTCTCTTTTGTATGCTGTGAATCTGTTTGTTTATTTTGCTTAGGGAGAGATTTGTGGTTTTTATGGGTCTTGCTTTAGGGCACTTTTAGAGACTCCCTATTTAGTTTAGTACGGAAACTGTGGGTAGCTCCTCATAGACTGATTCCCCTTCCTTCTCTGTTTTTCTGGGTGTTAGGGATGTCCGACAATAGTTCTTCCTCCGAGAGGCCTGCCAAAATCTCAACTCCCCCTGCTGAAGAGCTTTCCTCGGGCTCAGGGGCGCCTAGTGTAGAAGACCTTGACACTACCCCTACTCCCTCTGAGATTGAACAAGACTCCTATCGTCATAGGATTCCTCGGAAGGACCCAGAACCTGGAGAACTTGGGTCGTCGGCTTTGGATATGAACCGTCCCTCTAAGATAACCGAGGATGATCTGGCGCTGTTGCGGCAACGATACGACATCCCAATATATATTTCCCTTGAAGTTTCCGGCCCGATGGATCGTGCTAGTCAACCCGATGAGAGCTCAGTGGCACTTCTTCCCGCCTTTTTTGAGTGTGGGCTACGGCTGCCGATGCAACGTTATTTTGCTTGGATGCTGGCTGAGATGGAGATTGCCCCTTGCCAATTAAGTTTAAATAGTTGGAGGATTCTGGCCGGCATATATGTGGTTTGGCATCGGGCAGGTTTGGGTGTACCTTGCTTGGAAGAAGTGAAGAGGTTATATCGTTTGAAGTCCAACCCAAAGACTCACTACGGTTGGTATTACCTCTCTGCTTATGACAGCTCGTCCAACCTTGTCCAGAAACTCCCCGACTCAAACAAGAATTTTAAGGACCTTTGGTTTTGGGCTACTGGGGATTGGGGTCGGGTCCTGAGATCGTTTGAGGAGGACGTCTCGGTTCCGGACATCTTCAGGGCTGGAGGTTAGGAGTTTAATGCCCCTTCACTCTTTCTTTATTCCCGTTCTTAGTTTCTTAGGTTTCTAACTTCTCTGGTTCCTCCCAGCTTGTTGGCGAGATGCTCCCAAGGTTTCTCGTCAGGTTCGGAGGCGGGTACATTGGGCTCGGGGGTATGCTGCCCACTGGAGGAAGTTGGTTAATGATGCGGCCTTTGTTGATTCGGGCCTTACTCGGACCGTCCCTCCGGAGATCTCGGGTCGGATTGGTGGAGGTCTGCTGGTTGTTTTGATGTTTTTCCCCGTTTGCATGTTATGTGTTTGATGTCTTTGTTATGTTCTCGGATCCTGATTTCTCTTTCTCCCTTTTTTGTAGGCATGTCGAAGAGGCCAAAGTTTCTTGAAAAGTTGGCCGGCACGATGACGAAGACCGGTCAAGCTGAGGTTGGAACTTCTCGGGCGCAGCCTGATTCTGCTGGGAAGGTGCCTCAAGGGCAAGTCCAAACGGGTGCTCGGGGACTATCTTCCCCTTCTGGTGTGCAGTCATTTGGATCTGCTCGTCTTGCCAGTCCGCCGAGGCCTCTCAGGAAGAGGAGGCGTCAGCTTGGGACCGAGGAGACCGAGTTGGCTCAAGAGGAAGAAGAGGAGGAGGCTGCTCCGGTCAAGAGGAAGGACGTCCGTAGGGGGAAGAAGTCATCTGAAGGCTCCTCCAAGAAACGGAAGGGTTCTGTGATCCTCGGGGTGGATGACTTGGGAGAAAGCATCCGGGAGGCTACCTCACACTTAGTGCCGGCTTTCAATGAATTGGCCGAGGTGATTCCTCCGGGGGAGGTTTCGAGGTATGAGGATATATCTCCCGAAGCCATTGTGACTGAGATGAGTTCTCAGATGGCAAAGGTATTTTTACTTTCCTTCTCGATTTTTGGGTCGTTGGTCCTCTTTACTTTATGTCTTGACCCCCCCTTTTTTTTATATATTTTTTTATGCAGGGCAACTACCTCATGGCCAAGAATAAGGGTCTTCTTCTGACTCTGTTGTCCGAGGGTGGTCAGGCCCAAAGACTTCAAAATCGTCTCTCCGAAGTGGAAGCAAAATTGGCTGACCGGGAGGAGGTGATTAAGAATCACGAGGCGACCGCCATCGAGAACTTCAAAACGAACAAGGCTCTTAAGGCCGCCGTTGTGCTAGAAAGAAAGCTTGCTGATAATGCCAGGGAGGACCTGAAGGTTGCCCAATCTGAGATTGACGTTTTGAAAGGGAAGGTAGCAAGTGTCGAAGCCAAGTTGAAGACCAAGGACGAGGAGGTTGCACGGGCCCGAGATAGTCTTGAGAGGAAAGAGGCTGAGCTTGAGGAGAGAGAGACCGATCTTGAGGAGAGGAGAGCGAGCTTGGGAAGAGAGATGCTGATCTTGAGGCCGAGAAGGAGGCCATCCGTCTTGAGGGGGTTGGCGACTGTGCCGAGATGATATCGATGGTGCTGCCGAGTCTGAACATGGACCCTATCTATGCGGCCATCAGCTATTGTAAGAGGGATATTTCCGAGGAGGAGTTTCGGAAGTGGCTCCCTCCCCCACCTGAGGAGGTGATGGATCCCGCCCCCATTTCGGTTGTTCCGGCTTCCGAGGCTCCCCATGAAGAACGACCGGGGGTTCCTGCCGCGGGCGAGGACTGCCTTGAGATCCCTCCTCCTATCCCTGAAGCAGAGGTCTCCCCTGCTGCCGAGGTCGAAGCCGCAGCTCCTCCTCCTGATGCCGAGCCGCTTCTCCCGCCATCTGAGCCAGTTGAGGAAGAGGTTTCTGCCCCTGTGCGGGCTGAATGAGAAAGGGTAACCCTACCGGGGCCCTATGTATACTTTAATTTTTTTGTAATAACATTACAATTCACTTATATATATTTATGTATGTTTCCTGTTTCTTTCTTATTTTTTCTTTTATGCTTCTTTTGTTTGCCTGAATGCTCCGAGACCTTCCGGAGTTTAACATGAGGTGGAGGGGCATAACCCGGCCCCGAGCTGATGATGGAATTTGGACCTGGGGGAATGTCACGTCTCCAGTCCAAAGGAGTTGTCTCGTTGGGACGTAACCCGACCCCGAGCTTGTGAGGCACTTGGTTCTGGGGGAATGTTACCTCCCCAAACCAAAGGAGTTGTCTCGGTGGGACGTAACCCGACCCCGAGCTGAGAAAGGCACTTGAACCTGGAGGAATGTTACGTCCCCAGTCCGACGGGCTGACTCGGTGGGACGTACCCCGACCCCGAGTTGAGAAAGGCGCTTGGACCTGGGGGAATGTTACGTCCCCAGTCCGAAGGGCTGACTCGGTGGGACGTACCCCGATCCCGAGCTGAGAAAGGCACTTGGACCTGGGGGAATGTTACGTCCCCAGTCCGAAGGGCTGACTCGGTGGGACGTACCCCGACCCCGAGCTGAGAAAGGCACTTGGACCTGGGGGAATGTTTACGTCCCCAGTCCGAAGGGCTGACTTGGTGGGACGTACCCCGACCCCGAGCTGAGAAAGACGCTTGGACCTGGGGGAATGTTACGTCCCCAGTCCGAAGGGCTGACTCGGTGGGACGTACCCCGACCCCGAGCTGAGAAAGGCACTTGGACCTGGAGGAATGTTACGTCCTCAGTCCGAAGGGCTGACTCGGTGGGACGTACCCCGACCCCGAGTTGAGAAAGGCGCTTGGACCTGGGGGAATGTTACGTCCCCAGTTCGAAGGGCTGACTCGGTGGGACGTACCCCGATCCCGAGCTGAGAAAGGCACTTGGACCTGGGGGAATGTTTACGTCCTCAGTCCGAAGGGCTGACTCGGTGGGACGTACCCCGACCCCGAGCTGAGAAATGCACTTGGACCTGGGGGAATGTTACGTCCCCAGTCCGAAGGGCTGACTCGGTGGGACGTACCCCGACCCCGAGCTAAATAACCAAGCGGCCTCGGCGGAACGAAATCCAGCCCCGAACCGAATAAACAAGTGGCCTCGGCGGAACGAAATCCAGACCCGAGCCGATTAATCCCTGGGACTTATTCAGAAGGGAAATGAATCAACCTTTGAAGCCCTACCGAATCTGGCATGGGCGTCCCTCTGCCAGACCGGCGAAAAAATAAAAACAAAACCTTTGAGGTAAAATCAAAAGGTGGGGGTGACTTAGCACTTGTCCCAAAGTAAAACTTTTCACAAGTGTAAACAACAACACGGATGCCTCGAAACAGCGTCCTGCCCGAGGCCTCCAAAACACAATTCTGAATCTTTCAATTCAGTGTCCCGGCGAACCAGGATTCGGATCAGAAGAGCGTATGAACGGTAAGGGCACATACTCTACACGCCGGTTCACTGGGGAGCCTGTGTATTGTATGAGGGCTCCTCCTTACCACGCTGGGGTAGGCACACGCCACAGGGGTATACGCCTCCCCGCGCTGTGTCTCCCACAGATCCGGGTGATGAATGGATCAAAGAGTGTCCGGGATACTAAGGGTATGTTCTTCCTTAGGCCGGTATCACTGGAGCTAGCAGTCATCACGGGGGTGTCATCATCCCCCGTGCTATGCTTTCCCACGGATCCATTACATCGGGCAGGCGAGGATCATAAGAGTGTTCGACACATTAAGGGCATGTTCCTCCTTATGTTCGGTAACACTGGAGTAAGCAATCGCCACAGGGGTATCATCCCTCCCTGTGCTATGCTTCTCACGGATCCATTACATCGGGTATGTCCCTGAGGACTCCGAGCTAGAGAGATACTTGGCTCTGGGGGAATGTTCCGTCCCCAGACTAATGAGCATGACTCGGTGGGACGTAACCCGACCCCGAGCTGATTAATGAAGGGTCCTCGGCGGAACGTAATCCAGCCCCGAGCCGAAAGACGTTTTTGGCTCTGGGGGAATGTCCCGTCCCCAGACCAATATGCATGACTCGGTGTGACGTAACCCGATCCCGAGCCGGATAACTGAATGACCTCGGTGGGGCAAGGTCAAGCCCCGAGCCGCCCAAGTCTTTATTGCTTGGTCGTTTCTTTTTATATTTAGGTGCTAAGTTTGTCCCTGGTTTTTGAATAGGTCTTTCTTTTTATGTTTTAAGAAAGTGGACGAGAACCTTCTTTTGAAAGGAGAAAGTTTTATTTACGTTTTGGGGACAAATTGCCCTCTTTACAATTCTTAGTGGGTTATTTTGAGAGAGGCCTTATGTATTGGGATCCCCGTCCTTTTTGTGGTAAACAGATAGGGGGAAGGGAAAATTTTACTGGAAGTATTTCCTCAACATCTCAGCGTTTCATGGCTTTTTTAACCTCGTGCCGTCCAGTCGCTCTAGGATGTATACTCCTGGTTTCACCACCTTTACCACCTTGTAGGGCCCTTCCCATTTGGCGCCCAGGGAGCCTTCCTCTGGCTTTCGAGTATTTAGGGTGACCTTTCTTAGCACTAGGTCGCCTGGGATGAAGGTGCGTGTCCGAACGCTCTTATTGTAGAAACGGGCCATCCTTTGTCGACAGATTGCAGTTTTTATGGCCGACCTCTCTCTCTTTTCTTCGATCAGGTCGAGGTGGTTTCTGATAAGTCATTCATTCTGTTGGCTCTCGTAGTGCTGAACCCTGTGGGAGGCTACTCCGATCTCTGCCGGGATGACAGCATCATATCCGTATGCTAAGGAGAACGGGGTTTCTCCCGTGGAGTCTTTATAGGTTGTCCGGTGTGCCCATAGTACCTCTGGTAGTTCCTCGACCCATAGGCCTTTGCTGGATCCGAGCCGAGCTTTGAGGTTGGCCTTAATGGTCTTGTTCGTCGCCTCGACTTGGCCGTTTGATTTGGGATGGGCCGGTGTGGCAAATCTTAGGGCGATCTGGAGGTCCTCGCAGAGTTTTCTGAAACCCTTGCTGTCAAATTGTTTCCCGTTGTCTGTGATGATGGCTCGGGGAATCCCGAACCGGTAGACGATATTTTTCCTCAGGAATTCAGTGGTTCTTTTCTCTGTTATGGTGGACAATGGTTCTGCTTTCACCCATTTGGTGAAATAGTCTATGGCCACGATGGCATACTTCGCCTGCCCTTTCCCTTGCGGCATTGGCCCAATGATGTCTAGTCCCCACTGGGCGAACGGCCAGGGACTGAGCAGTGTGGTCAACTGTTCGGCTGGTTGGTGGTGGAGGTTTGCATTTTTCTGACATCCTCCGCATTTGCGGGCCACTTCTATGCCGTCCTGGTGCATGGTTGGCCAGTAAAAACCTTGCCTTAAGGCTTTGAAAGCGATTGAACGTCCTCCGGCGTGACTTCCGCAGATGCCTGTATGTATCTCTCTGAGTACATAGTTTGCCTCGCCTTCTGCAAGACATCTTAAGAGGGGGACTGAGTAACCCCGTCGGTAGAGTACCCCGTCGATTAGGGAGAATTTGGTGCTTTTGTATCTCAGTCTTCTGGCCTCCGCTTTGTCCTCCGGTGTTTCTCCTGTTTCCAAATATTTCCTGATGGGTTGCATCCATGATGTTTGGCCTTCTTTCTCTAGAACTTCCATTTTAGACTCTCCCACGCTTCTTTCCCGGACGTAAATCAAGGGGATTATCCTGGGGTGCTCGGATTTTGTTGAAGAGGCGAGCCGTGTCAGGGAGTCTGCCTCACAATTGCTTTCTCGGGGGATCTGCTCGAAGCTCACATCCCCCATCTTCTCCGTCATCTTTCGTACTTCGGTCAGATAGGCCATCATACTAGGCTCTTTCGCTTGAAATGCTCCCCTTAATTGCTGTGCGGCCAGCTGTGAGTCACTCCTTACTACCACATTTTGGATCCCTAGCACCGTGCATAGTCTCAAACCGCCCAGTATCGCTTCATACTCGGCTTCATTGTTGGTTGCTACGAAAGCGAATTTTAGAGCGAGTAAGATTTCTTCTCCTCTGTCGCTTTTTAGGACGATTCTTGCGCCATTGCCTTGTGTGTTGGCCGACCCGTCTACAGACATTTCCCATTTGTCCTCGTCAATGGCCAGGGTCTGGGAGTCGGTACATTCGGCGACAAAATCTGCCAAGGCTTGTCCTTTCACCGCTGCTCTGGGGAGGTAGGCGATGTCGTGCTTATTTAGTTCTACCGACCACTTTACTAATCTGCCAGAAAACTCTGGCCGCTGCAAAATTTGTTTTAGGGGGTGGCCGGTGTATACCTTGATAGGATGGGTCTGGAAGTAAGGCCGTAATTTTCGTGCTGCCGTAACTAGTGAAAGGGCGACCAGCTCGTGCAATGGATACCGGGTTTCAGCGTCTAAGAGGGCTTTACTGATATAGTAGACATGCTTCTGGATTTTGTCGGTCTCTTGTATCAGTACTGAACTTACTGCTCGGTCCGAAACGGCCAGATATAGGTATAATGTTTCACCCGGGAGTGGTTTAGCCAGGAGTGGGGGCTGCACCAGATACTGTTTCAGCTGTTGGAAGACTTCTTCACACTCTACCGTCCAGTCGACATCCTTCTTTGTTTTTTGGATTACTTTGAAGAAAGGGTGGCATTTGTCAGTTGCTCGTGATATGAACCAGTTGAGTGCGGTCACTCTGCCGGTTAGGCTCTGTACTTCTTTTACTGTCTTGGGAGATTTTAGGGCTAGTATTGCTTGGATCTTCTGTGGATTTGCTTCAATCCCTCGGGCACTTACCATGTAGCCCAAAAACTTACCTGAAGCTACCCCGAATGTACACTTTTCCGGGTTGAGTTTCAGGTTGTGTCTTCTTAGAAGCTCGAAGGTCCCCTTCAGGTCGTCCATGTGGTTGTCTGGTTCTTTTGACATTGTTATCATGTCATCGACATAAACTAGCATTGTGACGCCGATGACTGGTTTGAAAACCTTGTTCACTAGCCTTTGGAAGGTTGCCCCAGCGTTTTTTAGCCCGAAGGGCATCACTTTGTAGCAGTAGAGCCCCTGATCTGTGATGAAGGTTGTCTTCTCTTCGTCCGCCGGGCACATTTTGACCTGGTTGTATCCGGAGAAAGCATCCATGAAGCTCAGCAATCCATGACAGTTGTACCCACAGACGGCGCCAACTGTTGACGGCTGATTTTGGTCTCGGGGTAATATGGGAATATCACCTCCGAGGTAATCCTCCTTCAACGGTGAATTTGTTTGGTTATGGGGAACCAAAAGCAAATTTAGCAAAAGACAGATAAACACACCAATTGACAAGGAGATTTAACGTGGTTCGGCGGATTTTGGGATCCGACCTACGTCCACGGACAAGAACAGGGCGGTACTTTTTATTACTCAAATACACTCCTCGGGTCTCTTCTTTGCTTTTACAAATCAGAGCTTGATGATTCTGATCCCTCACTTTCTTATGATGATTTTATCATGCCTTTTACATATGCTCTACCCTCCTATTTATAATAATACAGAAATCAGACTCCTATTTGCACAAGAAATCCTATTTGAACTCAATCTTCTCTTCTTGTAAGGATTTCTGGTCTAGTACTGCCTTCTCTTTTCTTATTCCTTCTTGGATTCTGACTTCTTCTCATTGTGAGAGTAGGATAATTTGCTTATCTTATCCGCAATGAATGAGGTGTTGTCATTTTGAACACGGCTCGCTATCTGGTCGGTCTTCATGAGGTCGGTCACGACAATCTTTTATGCTGAGAGTGTTTCTGCCGACCTTATAGTGATCGGTCATCCGGACCAAAGTGGTCGGTCTTCACATGTTGTGGTCGGGTCGGCTACATGATCCCATCCAGTCAGTGAATTACCCTTTTTGCCCTTATTGTACTGTCTTAAATGTTATAGTGCCTGAAAACACCATCAACACATGGAGACAACAAAATAAAAATAAAAATAAAAATCATATAATTATTTTTGTAAAATAGAAATTGGGCCATAGTTAAATTGATGGAAAAATCAAAATCAAGGGAGATATTGTAGAAATTCTCAAGATACAACGAATCGCTTTTGACGTCATGATTTATAAAAGAGGAAGTGGCACCGCAACATAAAAGACCCACAATAATTATATTCAAAAACACTAATGATCCACTCCACACAAAGTGACTAATAAAATATTTCATGACCTAATTTCCCTGTTTATATATATATATATATATATATATTTAAATCGTTGGAAATTTTACTGTCAAACTATCTCTTCCGAGTTTAAGCGGAGTAGATAAAATTCACTGTTGTCTTAGACTTTTACAAGAAGCGCACTTCTTGGATTCGAATTCAGGACTTCAATGTGAGATTATAAATCCTACACCACCAAATTACGTTCCTTGAAGACTTATTTGTTTCTACTTTCTACACATATATGTACATGCACTAATTAAGTATGTTGCCTTCCAAAATTCATCCAGTACTACTAGTTCCGTGATGATGTTATGTGTTATAGTTGTATTTTTCTTTTCTCGTTTTCATTGTCGTTGCTTCCCTTTGACTTTACTATTCCTCTGTCATCAACAAAGCCGATTTAATTATTGACCTTTCTTTTATCCATTACGAGTGGTCACTGTTTAGTCCCCACCCTCCATATTCTATTTTCAGAATTCAATCTCAATTGGGATCTTTCGTCCTTGGGGTACCCTAATAATATATGGGTGCTGATTGGTGTTCAAATTACGGGTAGGATGGAGTGAGATATGATTTGTTTTTTTTTTAGCAAAAATTGAATAAGAAATTCGATAATTAAGAAAGAGGTATGGGATGTGGAGTCAAATTTTAAAAATTAAAACAAATTTATTCATTTTAAATGAAAATATATCGGGTCGTATTATATTGTTTTAATTGTTTTATTTATTCTTTATATGTATGGATGATTGATTCGAGTCAAACTCATTATTTTTTTTTTAGCAAACCCGCACTCATTAGTCGGTTAAGAAAAATTCAACTCAATAAATTAGATATTTCAAACCCCGATTAATCCGAATGAAGTTGTTAAATTAATTGACTTGAAATTTGAAAACCCCTCACATTTGGAAAAAAATAATGCTCCCTCTTTATTTCATTTCGATCTATAATTTTATTTTCTTGTTAGCTTTCGTCATGTCTTTTCAGCTAAAATCGGTGAAATTTCGTAATCATCGATATATTTTTTTTTTTCCCTTAATAACCTTGATTAAACTTATGTATTATTAAGTATATAAGAACAAGGCAATTATATATACTTTTCAAGTTTATAAAAATAATTACATGATCGTACTTTGTTTGTCAATTTAGGTTTATTTAAACACATATTTTTAAATGAGTTTGAATTCGAGTTCGAGTCATATTTTTAAATGGCTTGATCATAAGTTTGAATTCATGAGATATATTTCTTATATTAGTTTTGTGCAGTCGGAGGTTTTGCATATTTCGCTTAAATTTAGGTCGGGTGATTTAGTGGCAGAATTTCCAAAAAATATATATATTTGTATATATTTTTTTAATGTATTACTACCAATGAATCATTTCGTGTAAAATGAATAACAATACTTTTATCATATTAATGAACAGATGATCTTAGATCATGCAACTAAAAAGAAAAGTTCCCGCAATTAGGGGTGGGCATTATCGGATTCGGATCGGATCGGACCGAATCCGAATCCGATCCGATCCGAAATGCCCACGATTGTTTGATTCGATCGGATCGAATCATGTTATCGAACTCGATCCGATCCGATCCGATAATTATCGGATCGGATTGGTTCGATCTGAATTCGAATCGGATCGAATCGGACCAATTCGATCCGAAATCATCCTATTTCGAATCGGACCAATTCGATCCGAAATCATCCTATTTCGGATCGGATTGGTCCGATCCGATCCGAATTCGGTGGGTTTGAGTAAAAAAAATCGAGCGGATCGGATCGGATCGGATCCGATCGAATTTTTTTTTTTTTTAATATATAACGACGTCGTTTTGCATATTAAAAAAAAAATAAAAAAATTCGATCGGATCCGATCCGAAATTCGTCGAACCAGACCAACAGGATTCGATCGGATTTGCAAATTGGTCGGATCCGATCCGATGCCCACCCCTACCCGCAATTGAGAACCAGAAAAAAATAATTCAAGAGATTGAACTTTTCTCTCGTATAAAAAATCAACCCGATGGTATCAATCTATTTTGATTCATGCAATCATGCAGCAGAATTAAGACTGAGATCAAGACATTTTTTTTTAAAAATAAATAAAAAAATAATTGTAATAATGTAATTATCCGGAAAAGAAAATGAAATAAATTTAAAAAATGCCCCCCACCCCCAAATGCAAACAGAAACTAACACATGTAAAGCAAGCAAATATGGCAGCCCGGCCCGGCCCGGCCCACATTGTTTCTCATATTTTATTACAAAAATTAATTAATTAGGTGAAAAGTAGGATTTGTAAACGTACGGATTCATTAATGACGCCCATCTCATTACCAAAATCACATGGTGATTGGCCCTTTTCAACCGACAACTTATAGTGCCTTCTTAGTGGGCTTATCTAAACAGTGCTTGATTAACGTCACTATTTTTATTTAAAATTTTAAAAACCTATTATTATTATTATTATTATTATTATTTTTTTGGGTGTGGCGTGTTTTCTTAATCACTTGTTTAAGTATTCACTAATGGATTTTCACTTTAATCATAGCGGGGTGACATTAATAATTTAATAAATAATAGAGATTGATTTTGTTCGATCTTGATGTCTAGTATCTGCTAAAGGCCATCGAAATTGCATTAAACTTCTGGAATTATTGAAAATCGATTATTGATATTAGTTAATTAACTAAGATGATGAAATCCTTAACAGTACATGCCTTTAATTATTCAAAAATTGACGGCTCAATCGGCCAATCAGGGATTGAAGTGTAATTTGATTATTGAAAGATGCTTCGACGGTTTATAAAAGCCAAAAATTAGTGATAATTTACAAATAATAAATTATATAATATATATATTCACTAATACTACTTACTCCACCATTGGTATTGCTTTAGGTAATCAAACAACTTTTTTTGCAAAAATACGTAATCTTGGGTGGTTTGGTGGTGAAATTTTCAACAATTTTTTTTTTTTTAATATACGGAGGATATTCTAAAAATTTTAAATTTGATTTGTTTAATAAATATATTTTTTATGTACTAGACAGAAAAAAATAGCTGTTAGTTGTTACCACTACCCAGTGTTTAAAAAAACGGTTGAGGCGGCCGCCTCGAGGCGGCCGCATTATGCGGTTTTTCTGAGGCGCCCGCCTCTCTGCTGGTGAGGCGGCCGCCTCACGCATAATCGGGGTGAGGCGGCCTGAGGCGGCCGCCTCACTAGCAAAGGTTTTTTTTTTTTTTTTTAAATTTTCTAAAATGAAACGACGACGTTTTGGGCTTCCAAAACGTCGTCGTTCCATTGAACAACTGAGTGGCAGTAGAGCACTTGCACAAAAAAGGAGCAGAGACCAAAGTAAGTTAATCTTGTACAAATAATGCAATTTATATAATCAATTAAAAAATAATACGACTTTATGTTATTTGTTTGGGAAAGGGAAAGCTCCACAATTAGTGGATGAAGACAATACAAGTGAAGGAGGTTCTTTGGATGATGACCCATCTGATGATGACATAGATTTTGACCCAAGCTTCATGCCGCTAGACACTAATGATAGCTTATTTAGGGATTATTTATCAATAATTTTTTGAACATACTATGAATTATGAAGAAAGTAATGTATTTTGGATTACTTATCAATAGTTTTTTGAACATACTATGAATTATGAAGAAATGAATGTATTTTGGATTGTTTTTCCGATTTTCGGATCGAGGCGCCCGCCTCACCGCCTCGAGGAGGTCCGCCTCGCGCCTCAATGGCCGGCCGCCTCGAGGCGCCGCCCCGTATTTTTAAACATTGCCACTACCAATGTTAAAACATTTTTTTGGTTTTAAACTAGTGTGAGATAACAAGATTAGTTGAATTCAAATATAAAATAATATAAATGTTATATTTTTATTCAACTAATCATGTTATATTTTTTTTATTTGTTCATAATATTTATAGCTGTGTCATTACTTTATTATATAATAATGATAGTCCTAAATATTGTTTTATACAAACTGTTGTGACTTTGTCATATTAACTAGATAATATAAGAGGCATGATATAGTTCATACTATTACTTTTACAAATTTTTATTATTTTATCCAACCAATATGATAATTTCACATCAGTTTGTTTGTAGATGTATGATTACTTGTCCTTAAGGAGTGTGATTTTGTGGCGTAGAATTCGGAATCTCACATTGAGATTTCTGAGTTCGAATTCAGGAAATGTGTTTTTTGTAATAGTCTGTGACAGTTGGAAATTTTAATTACTCTACTTAAATCCAGAATGGATGATTTGACGGTGAAATTTTCAACAATTCAAAAAAATATATATATATATGATAACTCATTATATGATATAATAAATCACTAAGGTAGATTATGTGTCACCTGAAACTAATAATTATATTATTTCCAATTATAGAATGTGGCCTAAATTAAAGAGCCAAACAAAAAAATATATGTATATTCCTAATATTGAGAGAAATTAAATATATCTTTTCAACTTTATTAGCATGTGTGAAATTCAAACATCAAAATTCTTACCCCCAGTTCTGATTTCTGAATATATACTAGCTGTCTCATTAAAATCAAAAATCAATTGTAACATTCATCTTCACTTATTTTTCACCTCCTTTATTTCCCTCGATTTTTTTATTTATTTATTTTTTTTATTTTATAAAATTGGTAAATGAATCGGATTTTAAAAAGCTAAATCATAATTCAAAATTTATTTAGTTAAACCAAAATTTGAGAAACACGATAAAAATATTAATTGAAAGTTTAAGAAAATATATTTATATTAATAATTAGGGATAAAGACTTTAGGAGTCCTATAAATATATATTGTGTAGTTTTTACACTTCAATCCTAAAAATATTTTTATTTGTAATTTAATCATAAAGTGAATAAGTATCATCCCGTTAGTCATAGTCAGATAACTTTAACGGATTATGACTGAATTATAAAAATAAAGTTCTTTTAAGACTTAATTGTAAACAACACAAAACTTATATGACTAAAAAATCGTTAAAAACTGATCACACTCCTACTGTATTTTTTAAGTTAACGAAATATGATTAACCAGATAGTACCTACTACTCATATAATTAAATTATAAACAAAATATATTTGAGGATTGAGCTGTAAAAAATCACATAATTTATAAGACTCATTTAGTCAGAATCCATAAATAACACTTGAGTTGGGGTTAGATTTTTCAAACACATCCCATATGCCAACCCTAATTCTTCATCTTAATTAATTTGCCTTCACCTATTACATTTTTTGCTGTGCCTTTCATTGATAAAGTTATTTAAAACCAGCATATAAGACTCCAAAAAGGAAATAGCAGGATGCATAGTCATTGATATTAACTGGAGAAGCTGATGTATTGATGTTGATGTGGTGGGGGTGTTATGACCACAAGAAAAAATAAATATAACAAGCAAATTAGCTTCTTTCTGTAATTGAGTTGTTATAGTGGAAATCCAATGTAAATTGTTAGGTATGTGACATGAGAAAGAGATAGATTTATTAGCTTTCCTTTTTGAAATTGTTGAAAACTCTACCGTCGAATCATCTTTTCCGAGTTTAAATGGAGCAGATAAAATTTCCGACTGTCCTATATTCTTACAAAAAACACATTCACTGGATTCGAACCCAGAATCTCAAAATGAGATCCTGAACCCTACACCATCAAGCCACGCCTCCAAGATGATATTTTATTAGCTTTCTTTTTTTTTTTTTATCTCTTTTCCCATACTTTCATTTTTTCTATTTGTTATGGAACACAAAGGATTGGATTAGACAATAGATGCATATAAAATCACAATTGATAACATCCAAAATGCTTTCTACAAATCTTTGCATAGTGATAGATTAGTTTATTAGATTATGTAAGCTATTGATGTGAGATTCTGATTATTTAAAGATTAAAGTTTCGGCACAGCCGCTTATTAAATATATCGGATTGGTTCGGGTCAAATTCACTAAATGAATTACATATTTTAAAATGATTAACTCGAGTTAAGTTATCAGATTGATCGGAAATTTAAACAGCTCTCACATTTGAAGAAAAAAATGCTTTCTAAACTTTGCATATTAATATAATAATTTATCTGCAGATTTTATAATAGAATCATGTGAGATTCTGATTATTTAAAGATTAAACTTATGGTCCAGCCACTAACAATATTAGGTAGATAATAAGTAGTCATCTTCTCATCAAACAGTCATTGACTCATTGTGATTCAAGTGACCAAAACTTGAAATCAACTTGCAAATTTGTCCATTTCTTGTTGTCTCTTTTTAATACAAAGTTAAGTAAACCATACCATGGATTGTATGGCTTTCAGGACTTAAGTATTTTTATAAAACATGCCAAGCATATAGTTTAAAATTTGAATGCCTTGTTAATAATGATGAATACAAGATAATAATAATATAATTAAATGTTATACTAATTTGAATTATATACTTATAAAGTTGCGGTATAAATCAATAACATAAGTTGATATATAAATTTTATATCTCAAATTTAAAAGTCCATCGTTATTGCTGAATTCTAAAAAGTTTTTATTATTATATCATATGTTCTAAAATAGGATTTCGACGGCCCCTAAACGTTAGGTGATATTTGGTCGTTCGGATTATGCATGAAAACAGTTGTTAGACGGTGTCAAATGATTAGACGGATATAGATTACTTTATAAATTTTTTTCCAAATTTTTTTAATAAAAAATAAAACAGACTAACCTATCCTTATAAGTGGGGCCTAAAAGACCTAAGTCATAAACGTTCCCTTACTGTACGTCTATTGCCTAACGTTTTTCAAAACATTGATTGTATCTCAAATTACATCTAAATAACTACCTTGTGTTAGTTCATAGATCATTTTTCATATTATTATTAATGAGATAATTTCACAACCAATTAATAATCACACATCAAATATTATATTATTTGTAAGAAAAATTCTATATCCAAATTTTATAATCATATCATCACTTTTATTTTATCAGTGTGAAGTAACAAATTAGAATGAGAAATTTACAAATTTGACATGTTTAATTCGATCAAATACAAATTTAATCTCAAACTAATTATATATATATAAGATTAGGTGCATATTCGGCGTACGTTCGGGTGCCCACTCATGAAATGGGCGTCCGTCCAGATACCCACTCATAATTATTATTAATTTTCTAATTAAGTATTTGTTTTTTTTTATCAAATGTCCCGTCACTTCAAATTCATTTAATAATTCTATAAAAAAAAAAATTCATTCCAAGTTTTTATTAGGGTGGATAAAAAAGTAGTTGAAATTGAAAAATCGATCCGAATTGAAAAACCGAACCGAAATGGTATTTTTTAATTTCAAAAATAACTATTCAATTTTTTAATTAAAAAACCAAACCGAATCGAATTAAAATAATTTTTAACTAAAAAAATCGAACCAAACCAAACTAATTGATTTTTTTAAAGTATAATCATATTATATTATTATTTTATAATTTTATTTGTTACATTAATTAATTTATTTGGTGCTTAGTGAATAATAATGATTAATTTCATTAAATATTTATAATTTTTTGCTTTGGTTATTATTCTTATATTTTAAATAATTTAAATGATGATTATATCTTATGATTTTTTTTGGAAGAGTTATAATGTAAAAAAATTATGTAAATATTAGATTCAGTGAATGTTACTAACCGAATTGATAATTAAAAATAATTATAATTATTTTAATATAAAACAATGAACAATTATTTTTTTAAAAACCCGAATAATTAAAAAAATATATATTTTTTTTTGTAATTATACCGAATTGTGCCCACCCCTATTTCTTATAACTTATACCACACATCACACCTGCATAAACAACCATTTTTTTTTATTAGAATATACATTTTTTCCACACATTCATTTAATCGAATACTTAGAGTGTTCGTTTGTTTGTAATACATTTAAATAATATTTTATTTTATTTTAAAGCTAATCCAAATAAATATACACAATAAAGATAAATTATGAAAATACCCGAGAAAAGAAAATATATTGTATTTGATTAAATGAATGTTTGGAAAAAAAATTATATTTTAAAAAATATTTAATTATTTGTACATTTGAGATGTGTGGTATAAATTATGAGAAACTTAAGATGATATTTTTACAAAAATATTAAGTGAAATTGAAATAATATGACACTTAGATTATTAAATTACATCTAATAATTTTAAAAAACAAATGGGCGCCAGGCCCCCATTTCTTTTAAATTTTTTATTTTATTTTTAAATTAAGAAAAATTGATTTAAATTATATTTATTTAGCTCTTAAAAATATTTTATTAGATTGAGGTTAATTTTATATTTGATCGTCAATTTTATAAATTTCAAAAAAATCAGCCAAAACCAAGTAAAGCGAAGAAGGTATCCGAATAGAAATTAGATTGGTATTGTGGAATAGATATTGTGGAATTGAGTTTCGCAAAAGTTAAAATTTTTAATTTTTTTTTTATCATCAAAATATTAAAAAAATACATCATATTTATCTTTTTTTAATATAAATCAAAATTTCATAATACCGTTTATAAACCATCATCACAAGTGCTAATAATTGTGCCTATCATGTTTTTGAAGCCCATTATGTAACACACACTTTGGGCCTGAGCCTGCTCCATAAAACCTCGTCATCAAAGCTTATACTTTCTAATGAAGAGTCCTCTAGCCGGTTCAAATTTCGAACTGTTATCGTTTTCCCTCCGTAAGATCATTCCACCAACTGTTTGTCAGAATGTCAAAGAGAAACTCCATCATCAACAAAGAGCTACGCACACCTCTCCGCAGATCTTCTAGGCTCGTCCACAACCAACAGAAGTTACCAGAGCTCCACAACCCCATCACCCCCAATTCCAAACCCACAACCAACCGCTCACCGTCATCAAATTCTCACCCGAATCCCCGTAAAGATTGCCCCAAAATAAGAACATCCCTTGAAATGTGTAGATCCGATAGTGGGTTGAGAAGATCACCAAGATTAAACAATGGGATTGATGTATCACATAGTCTTAAACCGTGTAGATCCAATAGTGGGTTGAGAATATCTTCTAGATTAAACAACGGGGTTAATGAATCAGAGAGTCTCAGGCGGTCCACTAGGTTTTTCAATAAGCTAAATGCTGAGGAACTTGTCAAGAAGAAGACTAGTGAGGATGATAAAGTCAAGAAATCTATGAATTGCGGCTCGATTAAGAAGAAAGGCAAATGTGAAGTGGGTGTTGGGACTTGTGAACAAACGGAAGTGATTGGGTTTGGTCTTGTACTTGGTTTGAAAGCAGCTAACCGAGGAGAGACGAAGGTGGGAGACGTAGTGAAAGGAAGTGAAGAGATTAATGGTAAGAGAAAAATAAAGTGTGGCGAGGAAGGTAAAGGGACCAGCAAAACTCAAGGGTGGATGAAAGAACAAGAAGTAGCATTGCAAAGAAGCAAATATGAAGTGGGTGTTGGCACTTGCGGGCAAACGGAAGTTATTGGGTTTGGTCTTGTAAATGGTTTGAAGGCATTAAAAGATAACAAAGGAGAGACAAAGGTGGAAGATGTGATGAAAGGAAGTGAAGAGATTAATGGTAAACGAAAAAGAAAGCACGGTGAGGAAGGTAAAGAGACTAGCAAAACTCAAGGGTGGACGAAAGAACAAGAAGTAGCATTGCAAAGAGCTTATTTTGCAGCAAAGCCAACTCCTCATTTTTGGAAGAAGGTTTCTAAGCTGGTAATAAGATTTTCTTCTCTTCATTTTTGGTGTCTTTGGCATTAGCTTGCTTTATGTTAATTGATTCTAATTTATTAAGTAGTAGGATATTATTAAATTGCAATTTCTCAACACTTGAGATCTTGAAACTAATACAGTGGCCAAACCTGATCAAAGAGGTGTTTGATGAGCAATTTTATGCCAGAAAAATTTGTGTATTGGTGATTAAGGTGAAGTCATAGGCTTGATCAACGGTTTTTAGAAGTACTATTTTTTACCTATTTTATTTACATGCTCAAATTATTGTGGGTAGAAACAAGTATGTCAAGAGTGTCTTTAAAATCAATTTTGTACATTAAGTTTATATATTCCTATTCTACTCTCAGTTAAAGCAGACGCTACCTAATGTGAGAGTCTAATGAAGTTTTCCCCTAGTTGTCATTAGCAGATTCAACATAGTGATGCTTAAGAGTTGCTAATAAAATTGTTCGTTTTGTTTTTCTATATTTTGTATGAGAAAGTGTTGTGATTTTCTGATCACTTTAGAGTGTGTTTGAGGAAAAACCGAATTGAATTTCTATTACTACAAGAATAGATACAAAATGTTTAAACTTTACAAAAATGAAAAACCTCACTACAACACTCTCTAAGCTCTCTACACATGGAGCTTACTCATATTTGGGGTGCATTTGAGCTCACTGCAAAGCTCTGATTTTATAGTCAAGTCTTGGCTTTGATTTTCAACAAAGCTACAGTGATTTCCATAAATCACTCCTAATTTTATGGCAAGCTCAACATTTTCTTCAATCACCACCTAAAGTGGTTTGGCTTGATGCAGAAAATGGAGGATGGCAGCCTGGCAGCTTCCTATGGCAGTTGGATCTTGCTGGACTCATGCATGGGAAGCTTCCATGCAGCTTCCATGCAGCTGGAACTAACAATTCTCCCCCTCCAGCTGCATCTAAAACGATCTTCACCTGACAGCTATCCTGGTTATGTCTCTGCACAGCTCTAGCTTGTCCCAATCACTGCTCATTTGTTGACATGTCGGCTGTGTCTCTGCACAGCTCACTTCACTGCATCTCTGTACAATATTCTTCTTCTATGTCTCTGCATAGTACAATCCACTGTGTCTCTGCACAATAATCTTCTGTTGTGTCTCTGCACAATTCTGCTGCCATGTTTCTTCACCCATTTATTCCTCAGTGCCTTCTTGCCTTGTGGGAAACTCTCTGGCTCCCCCTCATCAGTAAGCAGAATATATTCGGATCCCGGATATCTGGTTGATGGAATCCTGCCTCGCTCAGACTTTCTTGTCTTAGGTTCACTGGTTTTAGGAGGTCTGTCATCATTCATCTCTGTGAATGATCATGTAGCTTCTAGTGGAGTGGGTTGCGGCTCCCCTGCTCAACACTCTCTTCTATAATCTCTGATGGAACAGGCTGTGTCTCCCCCTGCTCAACATCTCTATCTGCCTCCTCTGGTTCTGCTTCTGGAATTTCCTTGTGCACCCTATCTGTGGCCAATTGTGCTGGTGCTGGGTCTGGATTTCTGTCGGCACTGGAATTGGAAGACATCTTGGGCATTGCAATGTCTTCAATTGTTCGGTCTTCAAGAAACTCTACTTCATGGCTTCTGATGACCATCTTCACCTTCGGATCCCATAGTCTGTATCCAAATTCTTCATCTCCATGGCCTATGAATATACATGGAGTTTTCCTTGCATCGAACTTCTCCATGAGCTCATTGGGTACATGTACAACGGTTAAACAACCGAATACTCTAGGGTGAGTGTAGGAGGGATTCTTACCAGACCACACTTTCTCCGAAATCTCCATGTTTAACGATTAAGATGGTGATCTGTTGATCAGGTAATAGGCAGCACGAACAGCTTCTCCCCAAAATGGCTTTGGCAGCTTAGCCATACTGATCATTCCTTCGACTTTCTCCATAATGGTGCAGTTCATTCTCGCAGCGACACCATTATGTTGTGGTGTGTGTGTAACAGTTTTATCATGTCGAATCCCATGTCTCCTGCAGTAGGCTTCGAACTCTCTGGAACTGTACCTGCCTCCATCGTCTGTGCGAAGGCACTTCAGCTTCTTCCCTGTTTCATGCTCTACCATGGCGTGGAAATACACCCAGATTTTCCGAGAAGCATCATCGATGAAAGTCAGAAAATACTTGTTACCGCCCAATGAATCAACCTTTAAGGGACCACAAACATCAGAGTGCATCAGACTGAGCAACTCTGATCTTCTCTCTGAAGATAAATCAAATGAGACTCTGCGTTGCTTACCAATCGAGTAGTGGTTGCAAGGACCTCGTGCAACATCCTTGGTAAGCTCCTTGTTTAGGGTAGACAACCCTCTCCCACTCATGTGTCCGAGTCTCCGGTTCCACAGATTTTGAGAAGCCTCTTTTTCAACTACATTGAGGCTGTCTGCACAAATCTTCACATGAGTCTTGTATAGTGTGCCACAAGCATGTCCTCGGGCGACAACCATGACACATTTTGTCATTCTCCATGTGTCATTTCTGAAGTGATTGTCATAGCCCTGTTTGTCAAGAGCTATCCCCGAGAGTACATTCAGTCGAAGTTCTGGAACATGCATGACATCCTTCAAGGTCAATGTACACCCGACATTTGTCCGCAACTGAATATCACCCATTCTTACTATCCCAGAGGAACTGATATTTCCCATCTTTACTGATCCAAAGTCTTCCGCTTTGTAGGTTGTGAAGAAATCTCTGTGAGGAGTGACGTGGTAGGATGCTGCAGTATCTACCACCCACTCAACATCTTGGGTTGCGTTGTGAAGGCATGTCTCTTCCTGCATGGAGCATATTGCCACATCTGCTTGGACAACGAGTGTCTCTCCTTCGTCATTCTTCGGCTGGTGATTGCCTTCTCTCTGCTCTCGTTGCAGTTTTCGGCAATTCTTCTTTAGATGGCCTACAATGCCACAATGGTAGCACTTATAGGTAGGCTTCCTTCCATCTGAGGATCTACCGCTGGTTGTGCTTCTGCCTCTCTCTCCGTCTCTTCCTTGATGTCTTCCTCGAGTCTCTGTGACGAAGGCTTCTGTCTGTTCTGAGCCAACATCTTTTCTCCTGGACTCCTCATTCGACAGGGCATCTTTTACCATGGGCATGGTAACTTTACCTCCTGGAGCGGAATTGCTGAGAGTAACCACCAATGTCTCCCAGCTATCAGGAAGGGAACTGAGTAATAAGAGGGCTTGAACTTCATCTCCCAGCTGCATGTCTACTGCAGACAGCTGATTCACCAGGCTCTGGAACTCGTTGGTGTGTTCTGCAACGGAAGTTCCACTCTGTAGCTTCAGGTTCACCAAACGCCTCATTAACAGAGCTTTATTCCGAGCTGTCTTGGCCTGGAACATGTCTTCCAGTTTTATCCACATCCCGTAAGCATCTGAATCCTGTGCTACGTGGTGGAAGACACTGTGACCGATCCACTGACTTATCTGACCCAAAGTTCTGTTGTTGAGTTTATTCCAGTCATACTCCTTAACAAACTGTGGTCTCACTCCCTTCAACTCGATGATATCGAACAGATCTTTGCAGTGTAAATAATCTATCATCCGAGGTCTCACTTTAATCATTGCACCATAATGAGAATCTTCCATTTACATTTTAAGTTTTTAAAGTTTAAAATGTAAATACAATAAAATTGAGGCTGAATTTCACAAATCCGAGGTCACCGTTGCGTCCGGAACGGTCGAAAATGGTGGAATAGACACTTCGTTGGTCTAAATCCGACACAGGGGCTGATTTGTAAATTTCTAAAAGTTATGGGGCAAAACTGTAAATTTCAAAACTTCAGGGGGCTAAATGAAATTTACCAGGCTGCTGACGTGGCAGTGTGGGACCGGCTCGCTGACGTGGCGCTGACGTGGCAGACATGTGGCGCCTGATGTGGCAGTCTCATTGCTGACGTGGCGCTGATTTGGCGGATGACTCAGCGCTGACTGTGCGCTGATGTTTTCTGACGTGGCGGACATGTCAGCGTCTTCAACCTCCAGCCACACGCGCGGCGCTTGCTGCGAGTCTCGGCGCGTGAGGATCTCTCTGCCTGGCGCGTGCGGGCTCCATGGATCTCCGTTTGATCGCCGGAAAATACCACCGTGCTCGTCTCGACGTGAACTAGCTGATAGTATGCTCAAAGTTGATATTTGACAACTTTGCCGGAACCCGAATTTTCCGAACCGAGCTCCGTTTTTCGGTTTTTCGACCCCAATGAAGAACCAAAGCTCTGATACCACTTGTTGTGATTCTCTGATCACTTTAGAGTGTGTTTGAGGAAAAACCGAATTGAATTTCTATTACTACAAGAATAGATACAAAATGTTTAAACTTTACAAAAATGAAAAACCTCACTACAACACTCTCTAAGCTCTCTACACATGGAGCTTACTCATATTTGGGGTGCATTCGAGCTCACTGCAAAGCTCTGATTTTATAGTCAAGTCTTGGCTTTGATACAAAGCTACAGTGATTTCCATAAATCACTCCTAATTTTATGACAAGCTCAACATTTTCTTCAATCACCACCTAAAGTGGTTTGGCTTGATGCAGAAAATGGAGGATGGTAGCCCGGCAGCTTCCTATGGCAGTTGGATCTTGCTGGACTCATGCATGGGAAGCTTCCATGCAGCTGGAACTAACAGAAAGAACCCTTTTCAGATTCTGAAAAACAAATTAGTAAGCAAGTCAAAGGTGATTTTCACACGGTGAATCTCAACTAGGAATGTCATGCTGATGGCTGACCTTGAAGCACTAAATTGATTGACTTACTAATATTGGGTTGTAAAAGCTGTCTCCACCTTCATCTATAGTATCCAGCACCTTCAGGTACAATAATATTAAACCAAACCAGGTGATGGTTCAGGAGCTAAACCTTTGAGATACAGGTTGGAAAATAGACACACATTCAAACATCAATTTTTGGCATTAAATTGTCATAGAGAGCGAAAGATCCTCATTCTTTCATTGATGGCAAAAAAGAAAGCCATCTTACACGTAGCTACATTGGTACTTTCTTTTGTACTGAACTATTTGACAAAGAAATGGAGCTGCAATAAGAGAAGGCATTCCATACTGCCAGAAAAAGGTAGAAATGATGAAGTTGGACACTTTAGTTTTCTTATGATTTGTTATTTGTTTTTTGTAACTTGGCAATTCGGTCATAGGCAACTTAAGATTTGGTCAGATAAGAACCATGTAATTTCATATGCCGAAGCAGTTTGTACATATAATGCTTTCTTTTGATAGTATCAATTGTGAGCATATTTATAATTGTTTGAAATCTATTCAGGTGCCTGGAAAGTCTGCACAGGACTGCTTTGATAAAGTCCACTCTGACCATGTTACCCCACATCAACCTCAGCGTCGGTCAAGAGCAAAAAAAATAAATTCATCACCCCTTCATCGTTTTTCACTCTCAGCAAGCAAACTGCTTAAACCTATTGAGCCAAAGATTAAAAGAACGAGCTGCAATAAGCGGAAGAGTCATCTTGCACAGAAAATGGTCAGACATTTGTTGCAAAAGAACTGTCATACGGATCCAGGTTATGAAGCAGATCTATTCTCAGTCCTTGAGCCTAATGTCAATCCATCTATTCAAGTTTACGAGCACAACGATTTAGTTTCCACCCCAAAGCATTTACATGAAAAGCGGGATTTTCTTCAGAAATGCCATTTGAGATCGTCAGGACGTAAAAAGACCCTTAGCAAATTCAGGGATTCATGTGGGACGCCTGTTGCGACTCCGCCAGTACTGAAGCAGGTAAAAGACAGGGCTTTACATGAGAAGTATATTGATCAATTACATCGTCGGGAAGCTAAGAGAAAGGCAGCATCTGCACAGGCAGCGAGATTCATGACTGGGAAGGAGAATATAGCCGGGTTGATCAATAGTCAGAAAGTAGATGTCATCAGAGCAGCAAAAAATGCATTGGTTACTGATGCAAGAAATGTTATTAACCAGCTCCAACATCTTAATGAGAATACCATGAGCAACTCTTCTGATTTTGACTGTGCTGATGATGATGAAGATGAAACTGAAACTGAACTTTAACTATGTTATTTTTGTAGTGGCCTTGGCATTGGTCCATTAGTTAAATTCGCACATCATGTAAATTTGTTTCTTATTTCATACGGATCTCGCGAATTTAATCATAGCTAATTTTTAAGATTAAGAGTAATTTCTCATTTGATTGGATGTTTAGGATGATTGTTGTAGGTTTAGTTGCCTTTTATGTGAGACGTGCAAATAATTGAAAATTTATTGGTCAATGTTTGATAAATTGAATGCCATGATCCAAGTCACCAAATCAGAATACTATGTTGACGTTCTTACTCATAATATTCTTATTCCCATATCATAGTTTTCTAAAATATAGGAAGAACAAGATAATCTCTATCATCCTTCTGTAGATTCGACACAGCAAACCCAGTTTCTGTCTTTCTATGTGTTTTCCCCAAACTCAAAAATTAAATTTATTTTAAAATTCTACCCTTGGATATTTGATATTTTTGAATCATTTCTTTTATTTTTTAATATAAAAATATTAATAAAATTATGAAAATATAATAACTTAATAATAATTACTTTTAATTTATTTATTTAATGAAATTAATGATAATTACACCTTAACGTATTTTATTTATAAATATTTATTTTATATGACACAATGTAGTGGATAAAATAAAAAGAATAAGTTGATAAATAATAATAACAATAATAATGCACATATTAACAATAATATCATAACTTTATTAATAAAGGGAAAACGATGTTAAATAAAAATATAATTCTTATCCAAAATTTTCATAATTTATCCATTAAATAACAATATTTATTGTAAAAGTTATTAGATTTCATAATGTTCTTAATATTTTGCAGTATCGATAAAATAAAATTTATATGATATTATAAGTACAAATAGATAAGATAATTTATCTCGATAATATAAGTTACTAGATTTCATTATTTGGTAAGCTGAACCCATTGCTTTGAAGCTTCATATGTCCTCTCATGGGGTCTTAGTTTGCTCGATTTTCATAGACTTTAGAGAAGGGAAAATTTCCCGAAACATCAATAGATGCGACCAGCAACATTCAGATTATCAAATATTATTTGTACCAACGTCCTCATTTTCTAAATGTGAAGAGTTGCTACTTCGAGTTTCAATAAAAATGTGAACATTTGTAGGAGTAATAAGACTACATATGTGGATACTTGTAAGTAGACTTGGCGGATGATTCCTTCCGGTTCAGTTTCGATTCCAAATAAGAACCGTGCCAACTAGACTTGTCAGCTCATCCATTGTGATTAAAGCTAAAGTCATTGTTGTTCTAATGATGACAATGTTGTGATTCACCGATCACTTTAGAGTGTATTTGAGGAAAAACCGAATTCAATCTATTACTATAAGAATAGATACAAGTGTTTAAACTTTACAATTATACAAAAACCTCACACACTCCCAAGCTCTCTACTTGGAGCTTACAATTCACACATTTGGGGTACTTTTACAACTGAGATTTGGACTCAATTTATAGCCAAGGCTGGCTACTGTTCTCCCCGCTTTCCAAATTTTGCTTCACCAAAATTTCTAAGCTCCTGGATCTTAGGCAATCACCACCTAAATGTGGCTTGACATTTTCTTCATTTGTCTTCAAAGATGGCCTTCATGCTGCTGGATTCTATTACAATTCTCTCATTCCAGCTGCATCTGAAACAATCGTCATTTGACAACTATTCTGGCTGTGTCTCTGCACAATTCTAGCTTGTCTCGGGTAACCACATTTGTTAACATATAGGTTCTCTCTGCACAACACTCTTCACTGCATCTCTGTACAGTATTCTTTTGCTATGTCTCTGCATAGTACAATCCACTGTGTCTCTGCACAGTAATCTTCTGTTGTTTCTCTGCACAGTTCTGCTGCCATGTTTCTTCACCCATTTGTTCCTCAGTGCTTTATTGCCTTGTGTGAAACTCTCTTGCTCCCCCTCATCAGTAAGCAGAATATATTCGGATCCCGGATATCTGGTTGATGGAATCTTGCCTCGCTCAGATCTTCTTGTCTGAGGTCTACTGGCTTCTGGAGGTCTGTCATCATCCATCTCTGTGAATGATCTTGCAGCTTCTAGTGGAGTGGGTTGCGGCTCCCCCTGCTCAACACTTTCTTCCGTAATCTCTGATGGAACAGGCTGTGTCTCCCCCTGCTCAACATCCTCATTTGCCTCCTCTGGTTCTGCTTCTGGAATTTACTCGTGCACCATATCTGTGGCCAATTGCGCTGGTGCTGGGTCTGGATTTCTGTTGGCACTGGAATTGGAAGATATTCTGGGCATTTCAATGTCTTCAATTGTTCGGTCTTCAAGAAACTCTACTTCCTGACTTCTGATGACCATCTTCACATTCGGATCCCATAATCTGCATCCAAATTCTTCATCTTCATGGCCTAGGAATATACATGGAGTTGTCCTTGCATCGAGCTTCTCCCTAAGCTCATTGGATACATATACAATGGCTAAACAACCGAATACTCTAGGGTGAGTGTAGGATGGATTCTTACCAGACCACACTTTCTCCGGAATCTCCAAGTTCAACGGTTCAGTTGGTGATCTGTTGATCAGGTAACAGGCAGCACGAACAGCTTCTCCCCATAATGGCTTTGGCAGCTTAGCCATACTGATCAATCCTCTGAATTTCTCCATAATGGTGCAGTTCATTCTCGTAGTACACATCATTATGTTGTGGTGTGTATGGAACAGTTCTCTCATGTCGAATCCCGTGTCTCCAGCAGTAGGCTTTGAACTCTCTGGAACTGTACTCGCCTTCATCGTCTGTGCGAAGGCATTTCAGCTTCTTCCATGTTTCATGCTCTACCGTGGCGTGGAACAGCTTGAACTGATCTAGGAACTGATCCTTCGTCTTGAGGAAATACACCCAGATTTTATGAGAAGCATCATCAATGAAAGTCAGAAAATACTTGTTATCCGCCCAATGAATCAACCTCCAAGGGACCACAAACATCAGAGTGCACCAGACTGAGCAACTCTGATCTTCTCTCTGAAGAGAAATCAAATGAGACTCTGCGTTGCTTACCAATCAAGTAGTGGTTGCAATGACCTCGTGCATCATCCTTGGTAAGCTCCTTCTTGGTCAGGGTAGACAACCATCTCCCACTCATGTGTCCGAGTCTCTGGTTCCACAGATTTTGAGAAGCCTCTTTTTCAACTACATTGAGGCTGTCTGCACAAATCTTCACATGAGTCTTGTATAGTGTGCCGCAAGCATGTCTTCGGGCGACAACCATGACACATTTTGTCATTCTCCATGTGCCATTTCTGAAGTGATTGTCATAGCCCTGTTTGTCAAGAGCTATCCCCGAGAGTACATTCAGCCGAAATTCTGGAACATGCAAGACATCCTTCAAGGTCAATGTACACCCGACATTTGTCCGCAACTGAATATCACTCATTCCTACTATCCCAGAGGAACTGATATTTCCCATCTTCACTGCTCCAAAGTCTCATGCTTTGTACGTTATGAAGAAATCCATGTGAGGAGTGACGTGGTAGGATGCTGCAGTATCTACCACCCACTCAACATCTTGGGTTGCGTTGTGAAGGCATGTGTCTTCCTGTATGGAGCATATTGCTAAATCTGCTTGGACAACGACCAGTGTCTCTCTTTCGTCATTCTTCGGCTGGTGATTGCCTTGTCCCTGCTCTCGTTGCAGTTTTCGGTAATTCTTCTTTAGGTGGCCTACAATGCCACAATGGTAGCACTTATTGGTAGGCTTCCTTCCATCTGAGGATCTACCCCTGGTTGTGCTTCTGCCTCTCTCTCCGTCTCTTCCTTGATGTCTTCCTCGAGTCTCTGTGACGAAGGCTTCTGTCTGTTCTGAGCCAACATCTTTTCTCTTGGACTCCTCATTCGACAGTGCATCTTTTACCATAGGCATGGTAACTTTACCTCATGGAGCAGAATTGCTGAGAGTAACCACCAATGTCTCCCAGCTATCAGGAAGGGAACTGAGTAGTAAGAGGGCTTGTACTTCATCTCACAGCTGCATGTCTACTGCAGACAACTGGTTCACCAGACTCTGGAACTCGTTGGTGTGTTCTGCAACGGAAGTTCCACTCCGTAGCTTCAGGTTCACCAAATGCCTCATTAACAGGGCTTTATTCCGAGCTGTCTTGGCTTGGAACATGTGTTCCAATTTTATCCACATCTCGTAAGCATCTCAATCCTGTGCTACGTGGTGGAAGACACTGTGATCGATCCACTGCCTTATCTGACCCAAAGTTCTGTTGTTGAGTTTATTCCAGTCATACTCCTTAACAGACTCTGGTTTCACTCCCTTCAACTCGATGACATCAAACAAATCTTTGTAATGTAAAAAATCTATCATCTGAGGTCTACAGAGGGAGTAATTAGTTGCAGCCAGTTTAATCATTGCACCAGAAGACGAATCTCCAATTTTCATTTTAAGTTTTAAAGTTTAAAATGTAAATACAATAAAATTGAGGCTGAATTTCAGAAATCCGAGGTCACCGTTGCGTCCGGAACGGTCGAAAATGGTGGAATAGACACTTCGTTGGTCTAAATCCGACACATGGGCTGATTTGTAAATTCCTAAAGTTCTGGGGCAAAACTGTAAATTTTAAAACTTCATGGGGCTAAATGAAATTTATCAGGTTGCTGACGTGGCACTGCTGACGTGGTAAGTGGGATCATTTTACTGACGTGGCAGACACATGGTGGCTTACGTGGCTCTGACGTGGCTGCTGACTGTACGCTAACGAGGCGCTGACTGGGCGCTGACGTGGCGCTGACGTGGCTGCTGACTGTACGCTGACGAGGCACTGACTGTGCGCTGACGTGGCGGCCATGTAATCGTCTTCAACCTCTGAATGCGCGTGTGGCGCGTTGCGCGACTCACAGCTCGTGGGCTATCTTTTGGAAGGCGCGTGCGGCGCGTAAGAGCTCACTGGACCTCTGTTTGATCGCCGGAAAATACCACCGTGCTCGTCTCGACGTGAACTAGCTGATGGTATGCTCAAAGTTGATTTTTGACAACTTTGCCGGAACCCGAATTTCCGAACCGAGCTCCGTTCTTCGGATTTTCGACCCCAATGAAGAACCAAAGCTACTGATACCACTTGTTGTGATTCACCGATCACTTTAGAGTGTATTTGAGGAAAAACCGAATTCAATCTATTACTACCAGAATAGATACAAGTGTTTAAACTTTACAATTAGACAAAAACCTCACACACTCCCAAGCTCTCTACTTGGAGCTTACAACTCACACATTTGGAGTACTTTTACAACTGTGATTTGGACTCAATTTATAGCCAAGACTGGCTACTGTTCTCCCCGCTTTCCAAATTTTGCTTCACCAAAATTTCAAAGCTCCTGGATCTTAGGCAATCACCACCTAAAGGTGGCTTGACATTTTCTTCATTTGTCTTCAAAGATGGCCTTCATGCTGCTGGATTCTATTACAGGCAACCTTACTCTTATATTTTTTTAAAAATACTATTTTCGTGAGATACTTTTTCTGTATCCACAAGGCTTCTCACACGGTAGGCTCTATAGAGGATTTAATGTGTATGCAGTCTTACTCTTATATTTTTTCAAAAATACTATTTCAGTGACTCGAAATTTTTACCTCCATGTCATTATTGCTCTATGTGAAATTAAATCTCATACTAAGATTTAACAATTTCAGCAAATTCTTTTCTGTTGTTGAACAAAACCACATTGAATCTGCTTTGAAACTCTTTCCCTAAAACTTTTTTGTGTGATCCTTGTGATACGTAATTTTTAGGACGTGGCTTGGTGGTGTAGGGTTCAGGATCTTACCTTGAGGTTCTGGGTTCGAATCCAGAGAGTGCGTTTCTTGTAAGAGCCTGAGACAGCTGATGATTTTACCTACTCCGCTTAAGTCCAGAAATGATGATTTGACGGCGGAATTTCTAACGATTCAAAAAAAAAAAATTAACTACTATTATGAATTAATTTTTTATACATACTTCTAATAACAAGGTGAACCCTTTTGTACTTTTTGTCCCTTGATTTGGAAGTTTTACTTGTCAATTATGTTATGAAACCAAATTTTTTGTTTTAGTTCTTTAGCTTTCCTCCTTGAATCAGTAATTGAATCATTCAAACTGAAAAGGAATGTTATTGCAGTTAACTTTTGGTGATATGTGCAAAATGTGTGTAATTTCTGGTGCATTTTGGCTATCCAGACAAGTACCTTTTCTTTTCTTTTCTTATTTTTTACTATCTTGATTTCTCAGTAATTATCAATGGTCTCTCAGGAATTCTTCTAGATTCAAGGACAAAAGGTCACTATATTAAACCCAATTTCAATTATTGATGGGGTTACATTTGATGTTGCTAAAAGACATCAATAATTAATTGATTGATTAGCCCTTAAATTCTGCTCTCTTAAATTCCATAAACATTCTGAAACCAATTAAAAATTATACCCAAAAATTCCTTTTTTTTTTCTCAATTATTAATTGAAGTTAGAGAAGGAGCCAAAGATATTTGCATTAAAAGATTCCTCAACTGGATTGGATAATCCCCAATTTCAGGTCGTGAGATAGATCTGAATCATCTACTTAAAAAATAAATTATTATTACAACTTCCCACTTATAGAATTCCTGGAAGAACAAACTCAGATTTAAAAAAAGAAGAACCTAATCTTTAGGATTTGTGAAGTGACCAAATTTATTTCCCATAATTCCATCTCTATCCTCTACTACAGACATCTTCCTCCATAGCCTGCATTTCTAAACAATGCTTGCTTCATCTCTTCAGAACTCAACAATGTCCTCTGCTCAGATGCCTATTACCATTTAGAGAAATAAGATAATAAAGTTGATTAAAATTAAGCATTTACATTAAAATAACATCAATCTTGATATTTTTTTATTTACTTTACCTCTGAACATGAAGCTTGGAATGAAAAATCATTGAAGCAACTGATAACACACTGCTGAATCTCAAGGCCTAGAGCTTCCAATGTGCCTACTGTTGATAGTAACAATCCTGGCTTGGATGCACAACAAATATCGATCCGGGTATCTATCTCTCTCCTTTCCACATCAAACTGCAAGTCATGGCATCAAAAAAAAAAAATTAGACAAATAATTATTTCACATTATGTTTTAAAGGTATTAATTAATTCTTGATCTGCAATTATACCTTGGGAGAATTTCTCACTAATGCTTCATTGGACTTGTGCTCTGTGAAGTTGCCCATTAAGAGGTGATTTGTACCAAATTCTGTTTCATCTTCTTGCAACTTATTGATCCTCTCCAGTAGCTCTTTCATGTAATCAATAGTATCTCCAAGTATAGATGTTCTGTCCATCTGCCAAAGCCAAATTAATGTTCATCACATTCAATAAATTAGATATTAACAATTTAAAAAAGTTTAATGAATATATAATTAATTAACATGAATATTAATTACCTTGCTGATCTTAGGGACTATTGATCTGAGCATGGAAAGGCGGTCATTTAAGCGCTTTCTTCTTCTCCTTTCTGCCATTAGATTCTTTGAAGGTTGCCCTTCTAATTTCTTATTCTTTCTCTTTTTATCTCCACACAAACCCAAATTGAAACATTGAATAATGTTGTTGCTAGTAGCATGTTCAATCTCAACAGAACAACTCTTTCTATCTTCCAAGCTCTCATGATTATGATGATGATCATCATTGCTAAGAAGACCGAGCTGATCATGATGATCTTCCATTTCCATTGATGGAAATGAAGGCATGTCAATATTGTTGGTGTATGATGATGACTCAATTTCTGGAACTGTGAATCCATCAACAGCAAAAGGGTGGTGGTAGGTTTGATGTTGATGATCAGTACTGAAAGGAAGGCACTCAAAACTCGGGTCTGTTGGAGCTGAAAATCCCACAAATGATGATGAAGTATTTGAAGCATCAGCAGCAGCCAAAGATGGATTGTCATCAAGAGAATCAAAGCTCCATCCACTGGGAAAATACTCATTCAATCCACTTGAAAAACTACCCCATGTGTCTCTTCTTGGTGGAGCTAGCAGTTCCTCCAAGAATCCAAATTGAGTGAGCTCCATTTCTCTCTCTCTCTCTCTCTCTAAAGCTGAATCAAAGCTGAATAATATGTTTGTTGCACCAAGTTGAATGAATATTATATAATTATATATAGAAATTTTGTCTTCATCAGATATGCATCATGATAAATATATATATATATATTTTTATATAAGCAAATTATAATATGCAATTTAGTATGTATTACACTGCCTTGTTGAGTGTAACAGCACATTACTGTAAGCCTAATATTGAAAAGGAATCTGCCTTTTTTTCCCCTGTGAATTATTATGTCGTTTTCACCGAAATTATCAATCAGATAAATTAAATATTTTATTAATCCCTTTCCCTGAAAGCTGGCTTTGACCCACAGTAGGTTTTTTTTTTTTTTTTGTTTAAATAATGTTTAGTTTCTTCTTGTTTTAAATAAAATAAATAAATCATTTAGAAAATATTTGGTTGAATTCTAAAACAATACTTCATTGATAGTTGTTGAATCAAACAACTTTAAGAAGCACATTATTGAAATATTCTTTTATAACTCCACAAATGATTTCATGGACCTACATAGATTCTCAGAAAATATGAATTAATTGGTGCCACTATGTGTGTGTATATATATATATATGCATGTTGAAATTTAGTTTCTAGATTTTGCAAAACATTATCAAATGAATGATTAAAATCTTCCATACTCCACATGGATAGAAACATACATATAAATAGATAAGAGATAAAAGGCAAAGAACAAATATAAAAAAAGAAAAAAGAACTTTTTGGGCAAATGGGCTCAGAAGCAGGGGTAGCTTTTTCATAATGAAAATGATAAATAATATTATGCTGATGTGAATGATTTTTGAACAAAGAAAGAAACATGAAATTAAGTGTCTTTTGCCTCTAGGGAAGCTACCCAGAAGCCAGTGGCCACTCCCCCCCTACACGTTACCCTACAAATAATATTATTTGTTGTGACTACTACAGTCTACTGGGCAAGCACATGCAAGAAAACAATGCTTGAAACAAAATAAACAGTGGCTGTAGCTGCATCTTCATCAGCATCAGCATCAGCATCAGCATCAGCCCACCTAGAAAACCTAAGTTGTTTCACCTGTTTACTGACACTGCTAGCTAGGACCAACATGAACCCTGTCCCTGTGACTGTCTTTACTTAAATATTATTATTACTACTACTGACTAAATAAACTTACCTCTAAATTTTAATAACTAGGACTTAACAAGAAGCCTGTGACTGGAAGGCTGAAGGCTGAAGTTGATCTTTGGGACACAATGCAGATGGTGCGATTGGAAGGGATTAATTGAATTTTTTTTTCTCTTCTATTGATGATGTCTTCTCAAATTGCTGTACATGTTGCTAGATCAGTCCGTTATTTTTCGGGTAGATGCTTATTTTCAAAAAATTACCTAAAAGATTTCGTTGTGTATATTTATTGCCATTAAATTTTAATGAACAAAATATTATTATATATATATTATTGGGAAATTAGTTTCAATCGCCATAAGAAAATAACAAAAAAAAAGTATTTGAGTAATTTTAAAAATAAATTAGTCAATTAAGTGAGTGAAGATTATGTAAGTATATTAGAATATAAACTAATTTATTAAAAAAATGTTAAATGGCAAACCAGGGTCTCAATAGACTTGACTTGGTGGTGTAAGACTTAAGATCTGGCTTTCAGGTATTGGGTTCGAATCTAGTGAGTATATTTCTTATAAGAGTATGTGACAATTACAGATTTTATATGTTCCGTTTAAACCCATATCGGATGATTTAACGGCGAATTTTCCAATATATCTAAACAAAAAAAAAAAAAAATAGCAAACCGCATTTTAGTTGAGTGGCCAAACGCCTCTTAAACTTATTATATTCTTAACATCCACGATTTCAGTTCCCTAATATGTGTTATAATAGAAGTTGATTTTATATTTTTCAAATATTAATAATTCATTCATATTTATGAATTATTATTGGCAGAAACTTTTTTTAAAATGAATATGTATACAGTATACGACAAGTGTGAGGTCAACAATACTGGGGAGGGAGGAAGAGGATGGGCTCGCAGCTTTAGAAACTGATTTGCCTTCAGCTTTTGCATCAAAATTATTAATATTTGATTGTATCTGCTTCTAAAGGGATTCTATGTATTTTTTCCATACATTGAAGGTTAGTTTGTCCGAGAGAGATATATATATATGGGTCTCTTTAGTATTTTCTTCTTCTTTAAAAAAAAATTAAAAAAAAATTTAACTATGTATTTATGAATCTTCAAATCAATTATTGAAGTCAAGAAAGTAATTATAAATTTGAGGGTGGAGTAGGGATGATAAATTTATGTAATTAAATTATCTATAATACCTTAATTTTATTTATTTTATAGAATAATTTTATAAAATAATTTTACAATTTTAATAAGAAAAACTCTACTTATAAAAAATTTATTGAAAATATATTAATTATTATTAATTCTAATTATTGTGAGATGATACAATATATTTATGGTAAAAACTAAAAAGTTAATATCTCAATCAGTTTGAAGAAAATTAATTATTTTTTTAAATCTTTTTTTTACGCTCTCGTCGAATTCAGCAGATACGACGATGACAATAATTCGTACGTCGCAATTTTGTTTGCATGCATGAGAATTCTATAGGCGCACGCGCCGCCCACAATATTGACATTAAAAACAGCTTCTCCTTCTCCTTCTCCCCTAAAACCACTTTTCTTTTTATTTATTTATTTTTTAATTTGGCATGGACCCCATTTACAGTCAGAGAAAGACAATAAATTATTATTATTGTACTTTTTGTTGTAATGATCCTTCAATACGACGTCGCTTTAGGGTATGTGGTCACTTTGAGTTGGGTCTCAAGTGAAAAAGGAAATTGAAACAGTGAGAGACGTCTCTGACTCATCCATCATCTGTCAAATCTTCACAAAAAAACGAGATTAATAAAAAAGAACCCTCAAAAGACGTACCCAACAGCTTCTTGTTCATCATCATGCATGCTGCATGATTGCTGATGCATATATATATATATATATATCATCAATTATTTTTTTTTTTATTTATTTCAATTGATTCAGAACCATTGCTGTGTTTTTTTCCCAAGTTGCTCGTCAGAATATCTCTTAGATTAGACAGTAATGTTTTATATATTTGTCTCCATTGTATTAATATATTCACAGAGTTAAAAAAAAAAAAAAAAGAAGAAGAAGATAAATTTATTATATTAAACGATAATTTTTTTTAATTCCGTTTTTTTTTTCTTAATAATGTTCAAACATTCTTACTTAAGAATTTATGTTATGTTAGATTAAGAATTTATGTTAGATTGGATTATTGTAGTGTTATTTCTTAATACACTGACAAGGACTATGCAACACACACTTTAACTTTTAGGGCACAGATGCGTTTCAGGTAACAACAAACAGTAGCCGATGTTCCCAATGAGTGTGGTTCGTGTGGAAAATGATTTAGTATTTGAATATTGGGTTCTGAATTCGAATTCAGTAGGTGTATATTTTTTAAGAGTTTGAGACAGTCGAAAGTTTTACACTGTACTTAGTTTAAATAGGGTGATTTTACGACGAAATTTCTAACGTTTCTTAACAAAAAAAAAAAAGAAAAAAAAGATAGATGGTAGTTCTATCTAATTTTATTATTTTGGCTGGGACTTCAACCTAAGGTTTGTTTTCAATTTATTTTCAACAAATACTAGTTGTACTTCTTGAATATTCTATCAATATTGAATTCTTATTCTTTTGTGTTTAAAATAAACAAAAATAAGTAAATTTTGAATCTTTAAAATTATTTTACCATGCGCGAAAAAAAAAAAAATTGTGATACAAATAAGGAAATACAAATAGAATTGTTTTTTTTTTTTCCCTTTTCATCCTTTTTGGTTAATTTGGATGGAATATAATATAATTAGTTTGAAAATTTCAGGGCAATATGAAAGAAAAAGACCCCTCTTAAAGTCTTAATCTTGATCTATTCTTTTTGACAATCTAGTATTTAAGCTCGTGTGTATATAACTTGCGATTTCAATCTTGCCTTGATATTTCCACTAAAGCATTTAGACTATACTTTCCAAAAATTAGCAGAGAAAAATGATGAAATTGGAAATAATTAAGAACTTTATCTAAGAATGCCTGGAACTAGAAGGAAATTTTTTTTAAGAATAAATGTCACACATTTCAAAATTAAATGCATGGGAGATATGGGACGAACCCTGTATGAAATTTGTTTTATGTTTGGCACGTTATAGTTTTTTTTTTTTTTTTTATTTTGAATCGTTGGAAATCATGTCGCCAAACCACTCATTCCGGGTTTAAATGGAGCAGGTAAAACCCCCGATCATCCCAGGTTCTTACAAGAAACTCATTTATTGGATTCAAACCCATGACATCAAGGTGAGATCCTGAATCTTATATCACCAAGCCACGCCTTTTGGGGATCGTTATAACTTCTATGCTAAAGCTTATTAAAGTTTATACAAATATTTTTCTATTATAAGGTATTTATCGTTGGTCCTCTTAATTTCATTTATTTTATATTATAACCTACTTAAATTTATAATTTATACCTTATGTCTCCATCTAATAAAGGTGATGGTTTCGCCACTAAAGAGGAATATATTATTTGGTTGATATGTTATACAAATTAAACTAATTATTTATTGTCCCATAAATTCAACTCTATATATACCCAGCTCAGTTTTTTCAAATCCGATTAAATGAACAACAAAAGGAAACTCCTTATTTTTTATTTTTATTGAAATCGTTGGAAAATCCGTCCCCAAACCACTCATTTCGGGCTTAAGCAGAATAAGTAAAATTTTCGGATGTCCCATACTCTTACAAGAAACGCACTCCATGAATTCGAACTCAGGATCTGAATGTCAGATTATGTAAGGAAGATGGAATGAATATCCAAAATATAATTAAGGAATATGGAATCAATATCCAAAATAGAATTTCTATTACCACTATGACTAATGGTTTTATTATATTTCCCTATTAGATACAAATTTCCTATATTCATTATTATTATTCATTACTATATGATTCATTTTCTATTTTGGTTTTCTATGTAGCCTATATAAAGGCCCCAACCATTGTTAAATGATATAGAGTGAATTCAAGACTTTCTTTCATTATCTAACATAGTATCAGACCCCAGGTTCTCTTTTTTCTAGTTTCACTCTCTCTGATTCTCATCAGCGCGTGGGGGGTCACGGCTACCATAATTGCGTGACCCTCACGCGCCCCCCGTTGCCAATTACCACATTGCTTTTACCATTGCCAATTTTCTTCCTGATTTTGGAAAAATTCGTCACTCTTATTTCTGATTTTGTTTCTTTTTATTTTCTTTCGTATTTTCAACTCTCTTTCATATTTTTTAAGCTCCATTTTCGGGCTTCGGCTCCCCTTTCGGGCTTCATAGGTTAAAGCTCCATTTTCTGGCTTCGACTCCCCTTTCGGACTTCGTAGGTTAAAGCTCCCTTTTCGGGTTTCGGCTCCCCTTTCGGGCTTCGTAGGTTAAAGCTCCCTTTTCGGGCTTCGGCTCCCCTTTCGGGCTTCGTAGGTTAAAGCTCCATTTTCGGGATTCGGCTACCCTTTCGGGCTTCGTAGGTTAAAGCTCCATTTTCGAGCTACGACTCTCCCCTTTCGGGCTTCGTAGGATAAAGCTCACTTTCGGGCTTCGTAGGTTAAAGCTCCCTTTTCGGGCTTCGGCTCCCCTTTCGGGCTTCGTAGGTTAAAGCTCCCGTTTGGGCTCCGACTCTCTCATTCGGGCTTCATAGGTTAAAGCTCTCAGGCTTCGGCATCCTCTTAGGCTTCGGCTCCCCTTCGGGCTTCGTAGGTTAAAGCTCATCCGTTATCTCAAGGTTTCCAACTTCCAAATTTCAAAAGTTCCAATTTCAGGACTCCGCTCTCCTATTTCAAGATCCAACCTCAAGCTTGTTCCTTCGTCACCAGCTAGAGTTTGAGGGGGGTGTTAAGGAAGATGAAATCAATATCCAAAATAGAATTAAGGAATATGAAATCAATATCCAAAATAGAATTCATAGTACCATTAGGATTCATGGTTTTATTATATTTCCCTATTAGATACAAATTTCTTATATTCATTATTATTATTCATTACTATAGGATTCATTTTATATTTTGGTTTTCTATTTAGCCTATATAAAGACCCCAACCATTGTTAATTGATACATAGTGAATTCAAGACTTTATTTCATTATCTAACAAATTATGAATCTTACACTACTAGGGGTGTGCATTAATCAGTTTTAACCGATTAACTGAACCGTTCCGACCCATTTTTTATTACGGTTCGGTTAAATCGATTATTGCGGTTAAAATTTTTAACTTTTTCGGTTATTCGGTTCGGTTACGGTTATGAGATTCGTATAACCGAACCGACCGATTAACCGAAATTAAACCATATATATATATATATATATATATATATATTAGCGCGTGCGAATCCTTTAATTTTTTAGAGTTAAGATAGTCTGCATGTAAACTCTCAATTGGTTGTAGTTATATTGATTTGATAATACTACCCGAAAATAAAATTGATAAAATTCAAATGACAAGCTGTATTAACAGCTTGGTTTTGACTCTTTTTAATTTCTCTCAAGAATTTAAAGGTAAAAATACATAAAATTTCAAATGTGTAGATTTTGCATCGTAGTGGATTCGTGACCCTTAAAATTTATAACATGGCAGGTTTGGAAGGAAATCTGAGGCCGTGACAATCATTGAGGGTTTAAAAAAATTTTATCTCGCATGTAATTAAATATAGATATATTTAATCAAATGTTAGTTAGAATTGGTATTTTTAGAATCGGATACGTGATCGAATTAGTAATCCAAAAAATTTAATGTGTCAGTGGTTCGACTGGCTGAAACGTTCTGAAAAAATCAGTAGAACCGACCTACATCATATATAATTTTACTAATTAAAAATTATAAAAAATATTAAATTTTAATTTATTGGATTGGTTAATAATCGAATTAACCATAACCGACCGAAATATAATGGTTAATTGGTTAATGGTTATGTGTCATAAATTGGTTAAATCGGTCACACTTTTATTTAACCAAAAATTTCGGTTACGATTAAAAATTCAAGGATTAACCGACCAAACCGACCGATGCACACCCTATACACTACTAAGTTACGCCATTGAGGATAACAAAAGGAAACTCGTGAATTAGTTTTCGAAATAAACATCGATCCACAAATTATAAGAAACAAGTAATGATTATAAGGAAAAAAAAAATTAGACAGTTATTGATTCAATTTGATAGTCGTTGTCGTTTAAGCTCTAATTTTTTTTTCACCTTCACATAATATTTTTCTTGATAAAAAATAAATTATTATATAATTAAACATTAATTTCAATTTGAATGGCTTGATTAATTTCCCAAGAAAGAATATAATATGAATGACATGCACTCAATAAACACATGGCCATGTCTGTAGAAACCCCAACTACAATTTTGTCTACATTTTATAGTTGTCATTTCCACTTTTTCATTTTTGTTCTTTACTAGCTAGCTTTATATCTTATTGTTAATTATTAACCTAGAGAAGACTTTAATTGATCTTATTAACTTAAATTAAATTAGTTTTTATATATCTAACCACCATCTCTTGACTCTTGTGGTGGATAAAGGATTTCCAAGAACTAGGGTTATAGCTAATTAATTATGAAACCCTAGCTATAATTTCATGCATGTCCAAAGCTCTTAACTGTTAATTATCTAACTTCATCGATTCTTGCTGAAACTTGCATGTTCTTTTTTCGTTTCTTTCATACGTCGAAAATCATCAAGTGTGCCCCAGCAATTATTACTATTTCAGTTTTAGTCAATTTTTGTTCTCTTAAGTGATCAATGCTTTTTCACATGTCAATGTGTGACAAGAGTTGCTCAACAAAGCATTGTTATAATTGCATTCTTTTTACAAATCGGTAATTATTGAATAAAAATATATATGTAATTAAATTTTACCTGTATAGTTAAAATTTCAAGCTCGGTCCCACACAATTCTCATAGCAAAATAAAATCATAATTAATTGATTCATTTGGATGCTTGTTAATTTGAATAGTCGGCTCCAACTTATGCTGATATATATAGTCGGCTCAAGATTCCTAAACCTAAAAATTGTTCATACATTGCACTTGCAAAACTGAAAGAAACCAAGAGATGAGACAAGCAAAGATAAAATCGTATAATTTAAATTCCCCATTTTGGCCCGATTGATTACTTTATAAGGCTTTTGTTTTGTTTCTAGGAAAATGTAACCGGAATATTCTTTCAAGTAACGATATTTGACCCCCTCAATTTATCATTTCAGTCCCCAAGTATTAATTTATCCTATTTACTTCCTTAATTATCCTTATTAAAAAACTTATTAATTTTTGTTATTCTCTCTTATGCTTTTGTTTTGCATGAATGTATAAATCAACAATTTCACCTCTCCTCTAATGCAGCACACAATAAGCTTTACAAGATTTCTATGCTGAATTTTTTTTTTTTTTTTGAAGTTCGATTCGTTGTTAAATTTTATATTGTTAAAATTATCCTTGAATCTTTCTTAATCACTACTACATTCTTTTTCCTATAAATAATCTAACAACCTGGCGTATGTGGCCTGGCCTGGCCCAACGAATTGTGCAATTATGATGGATCGTTCTTTCTGGGCTCACTCTTTAAGGCCCAATCACAATCGTATTGGAGTTTGGTTATGTGCAAAACAAAAATAAATAAATGATTTACATACAATAAATGTAAAGGTGGCGCTCCAGGATTGGAGCCCCCTCCAATTACAGGTAGTTGGATTTTCAGCCCACTTGCTAAATAATAATCGGGACCGTTGGATCTTTGATCCAATGATCCAAAGTGTGTGCTCCAGTACCTCTGGTACCCTGTTTGCTAGCTTCAAATGCGTTTGTGATTGTAATCCGTACCTCTTGTATCATTAAATTAGTATATTGAGTTTAATGTGATAAAATAAACTAGTATTTTTTTTTTTTTTAAGATTAGGAGGGATTTTTTTTTTATTCTATTAAATTAGCATCTTGTGAGTTTAATAAACTAATATTCTTTTAAGATTAGGAGAGATTCGTAGAGAATTTTTTTTTTCAATTGAAACAACTATATATTAAATTAGTATATTGATTTAATGTGTTCCTATCTCGAGATTAAATCAATAGCCATTATGTTTATGTGAAAGAACTCGTGAGTTTATAAGACACTAATTAATCACATACTTAGTAAATGTGAGATAAATTGATCATGATATTTTATCATGTTTGTAGCTTTACCACCCGTGCATGCTGGATTTTGCACTATTTTGCCTAGTCCCAATCGAACACGGCAACAACCTTTGTATCGCACAATTCTAACTAAGAAATAAGAATCATGATGTTGGTTCTTATACCACTTGTTACAAATTTATAAGTATAATTCATATTTAAAAATCGACTTATAAGGATAACGAATTCATATGCTTATAAAATACCGATCAATCTCATACTTAACTAATGTGAGACAATTAGACGATTATAATTTGATTTAAAGATGGAAAGAAGTTATGGTGGAATGTAATTTTTTTAAAAATATATAGTGAAAATATAGAATGTAATTTAAAATGATAAACGTAATGTTAGAGTAGACGTTGAGCAAAGATCTTAATTTTCAGTCAAATTCACATGGTGTAGTAAGAATATTAAACTAATGTGATAGTTTACGCAAAGCCTGAAAAATTACAACTCACCAAACACTAATGTACATGTTTGGTTGTGCATTACACGATTTGCATAATCTTATTTACCATAAAATTTATGATTATTAGTTTGCTTGATTATTAAAATAATATGTAATTTATTAAAATCGTAATTATAATCACCTAAATATTATTATGATTTTAATATATATATCTTTAAGATATAATAACATAAACATTTTTCACTTATTGTTGATGGTGTTTTCAGGCACTATGATATTTAAGGCAGCAACGACAAGGACAGAAGGGTAATTCCCTGACTGGTTGAGATCATCAAAGCCGACCCGGCCACTATACAGTAAGAGACCGAACACTTGGTGATAGATGACCGACCACAAAGTCCGGATGACCGAGCACTATAAAGTCGGCAGAAACACTCTCAGCATAAAAGACTATCATGACCGACCTCATGGAGACCGACCAGACGAGTGAGATATGCTCAAAGATAATGACACCATATTCTTGCGGATAAGATAAGCAAATTATCCTACTCTCACAAGGAAATAAAGTCAGAATCCGAAAAGGAATAAGAAAAGAGAAGACAATATTAGACTAGGAATCCTTGCAAGAAGAGAAGACTGAGTTCAACTAGGATTTCTTATGCAAATATGAGTCTGATTTCTATACTATTATATGTTAGGTTTGTTTCTAGGTCCCAAGATCAAACAAGACATGAAATACATGTGTGAACACATCAAAGGAGGTAGCGGAATACTCACATGGATCGGTTGAGACGATTTGGGCAACAAAGCCGAACTGCCTACTGCCTATTGTTTGGGCGTGGGCTGCTGTGACAGTGGCTGAAATGGGCTGCTGTTTTTGGACATTTTGAACATAAAAAACGAGCTCCAAGCTTCATCAAAACGTTCCCGGCTCATGAGTGGACTTCCCTATCACCTTCGCATTGAACCCGGAGTGTGCTAGCACTCTTGTTTTGCCACAAAACACACTTGCTTCCCTCCATTTTCGTTCACTGTTTTTGGCAAACCAGAAAACCGAAAATGGTGTGTGAGAGAGGAAGAAGAAGATGAAGAGAGAGAGGAGGGAAAGTATATGTGTGTGTTATACCGTTTTTGTGATTAAAGTGCATCAAATACACATGAAAATGAAAAACAATTTCATTTCAAACACATTTGGCTTTAATTGCCAACCACACACATCACACATCACATCATTCAAGTCACATCAATCAATCAAGTCACATCACTCAAAGTGACAAGTGATTTGACACTTGAAGCGATTAACGATTTGACGCTTGATTTGACTTGCGTGCCGCACTCGAATTCGAAACGCGAATACGCTCGCAAATAATCTCGGGTTCGCTAATTCCAAATTAACGAATTTTCCGTTGCGTCGTAATTAAATGATTACGCCTAGCAAAATCACTATTCACGTCGCTAACGAATTAATTCTAAATTAACTCGTTCGCCCGAATTAAAATCTAATTTCAATTCCGCGTCGAAATCCAATTTCCTTTAATATATCAAATATATTAATTAATCGATTAATTCCAAATTAATCGTTCTCTCTCTTTAAATGATATTTTATCCCATATAAAATATCTCCGCAATTAATCCCAGATTAATTTTCTCTCTCATCTAATTAATCCCAGATTAATTAAAAGTGCGAGTCATACGCCATCGGTGAATCTTTGGGAAGCGACCCATGAGATCCCCGGATATGTTGGCAGTAATACGGTCGTCGGAGTATCCGAATCACGTACGTACCAAGTACTACGTTCTACCGATTTACGAGACAAGGTCGACTCCTAGCAAAGCACCAAGTCTTCCCAATTCTCCGGACATATTCTTATAAGAATATTTAAGGATCTATATCAGGCGTAGTCTACTAAGTATTGTGTATATCGGCCCAGTATCGGATAGTCACGTGCTAGGGCTGGATAAGTGTCTGCCCCGTCCGAAGCACATGTCGGATGTCTGGTAACTAGTCTCTATAATCAGATATGCATGACCTAGTCATAATATCCCGATGGTTGCGCAACACTTAATAGCACTAATACCGTATCCTGCGTGACATCATCTCCACTATGACTGGAGTGATACTTCCGTCTTGACATCACACCCAATACTCTACGATTCTCAATATATCCAGTATTGGCGTACACAGAACCAGTTAGAGTCCTAGACGACCTCAACTAAAGTATATTGATTGTTGTAAGCATTAGCGGTGCAAGTCTCAGGTTAAGACCAAATACACCTACCCTGATGTCGGCCTCCCATAGACACATAGTCATAATACCAATGGGATTCCGAGGGGTCTATCCAGAGCGAAGCTGTTTCCCGTACCATCGGTGAAACACGACCTCCTATCGCACTTGCATAAGTATCCAATACTTATATATATGAGAACTATGCCGTTGTGCCCTCACAACGCGCACAAGTGCAATACTAGCCTATTCCGCATTATCGATGTCCAGTCTCGATAATACTCCAGGTAGGGATATTTAATGATTAATCCTTCGTGGACTGATACTGTCTCATATCATTCTCAATCCAGGAACTAATCATAGGGACATCTCTTCATTTATATATCTATGGTGATCTAATCACAAATGATGAGAGTGCAATTTCCTTGTCACATAGTTAATTTGTACAACAACACCATGATCTGTACAATTAGTGACGCTATGGGTCATTTTGTCCAACATTATAAATAGGAGGGCAGAGTATGTGTAAAGGGCATCAAAAAAAATTAGTGATCAGAATCATCAAGCTCTGACTTGTAAAAGCACAAAAAGATCTGAAAAACGTATTGGAGTAATAAAAAGTAGCATCCTGTTTCTGACCGTGGACGTAGGTCGGACCAAGATCCACCGAACCACGTTAAATCTCTTTGTCGATTAGTGTGTTTATCTGTCTCTCGCTAAATTTGCTTTTGGTCCCCTATAACCAAACAAATTCACTATTGAAGGAGGATTCCCTCGGAGGTGAAATTCCCGTATTACCCTGAGACCAAAATCCACCGTCAACACTTATTTTGCCTTGGGTGTTAATTGTAGATTTTTAATTTGTTGGGTTTATACAAACAGTAAATTTTTTACATATTCTTACAATAAATACATTTATTGAATTCGAACTCAATATCTCAAGGTGAGATCCTGAGCTCTATACAACAAGCCACGCCTCTATGAGAACATTTTTTTTCCTTATACTTAATACAACTCAACTCAACTCAACAACGAATCTAAATTTATTTTTAAATAATATTTTATTTTTAAATATTTCATATCCTTGAAAATGATGAATCACTGCAAATAATTAAGCTTGTATGGTAGTCTTATTTGATAGGGTGTGTATACTCTCATGTGTGTCCTTTTTTTCTTCAAAAAATTATAATTCCAAATGATAATAACAAACCACATATTTGCATGGTATAATTTAAAATGACTAAAATTAACCTATAAATTTCACTCACATAAAGGAATTAGAAGATTTGTAAAAGAGTGATGCTATATTTTTTTTAAAAGATTTAAGTTCAAATGACTCGGAGTTAATCTATTAATCAATAAAATAGTTAAATATAAATTTCACAAATTATAAAGTTTGAAGGAAAAAGATCATCATCATTTATAATAATGAAAAGTTAAAATTTAATTATATAATTTTTTTATCCAATAATTATCGGTGACAAGATTGCAAAATTCAACAATTTTCATAAAGACGAAATTTAATTATATTTAAATTATTATATAATAACTATAAATCCTAATTTATTTTATGTTTAGTATCAAAATCCAAATTCAACTATACCTAAAAACTATAAATATGAATTTATAATCAATATTATGAAAATTTAGACAAACCAATCATGAATTCGGTTCGAGCAAACCTACAAAATCGAAATAAAAAAAAAAAGCGTTGAAAACCAATGAACATAAAACTAATTTTAATTAATATTTTCTATTTTTAAACTTTTTATTAAATGACTCAAAATTTTATGACCCAAGTTCACATTTTTTATCACAAAAAATATTAATCCAAAAAAGAAAGAAAAAATCTCTTAAAAACTAAAATAAAAACTCAACCTCCAATATTAAAATTTATTAATTAAAATTATTTATGAATTTAATCCTTTCAACTTTTATATTGTATTATTTATACACGATTGCAGTAATAGATCATAGAACATAGCAAGTGTTGAGCTTAGAGTCAACCATTCATCATGTTTCTCCAACAACGAATCCTCTTGAGCATTTTACAACTCTTTGTCATAATCACCGTCTCCAACTCCAAACGAATCTCAAATAAACCAGAATTCCCATGCAAACCGCCGCATTTTAACTCGTACCCATTTTGCAACACCTCTCTGTCAATAAGCACAAGGGCCAAGTCTCTTATATCTCTGCTCACTCTCCAAGAAAAGATTCAACAACTTTCAGATAATGCCTCAGCCATTCCAAGACTTGGCATTCCTGCCTACGAATGGTGGTCTGAGTCTCTTCATGGGATTGCCACTAATGGCCCTGGTGTCAACTTCAATGGAACTGTCTCATCATCCACTAGTTTCCCTCAAGTTCTTCTCTCTGCAGCTTCTTTCAATAGAAGCCTTTGGTCCAAGATTGGATCAGCAATAGCTGTTGAGGCTAGAGCCATGTACAATCTTCGCCAAGCTGGGCTGACATTTTGGGCACCGAATATTAATATTTTCAGGGACCCCAGATGGGGCAGAGGCCAGGAGACTCCTGGGGAAGATCCCATGGTTGTTTCTGCTTATGCTGTTGAGTTTGTTAAAAGTTTTCAGGGTCAGAATTGGAAGAGTAATGATGGTGGTGGTGGTATTGGTTTTGGGTTTGGACTGAAGAGGGTGTTGAAAGAGGTTGGTGAAGAGAGTGATCGTGATGATGGCCTTATGCTTTCTGCTTGTTGCAAGCATTTGATTGCTTATGACTTGGAGAAATGGAGGAATTTCAGTAGATATAGCTTCAATGCTATGGTAAGGCTTTCTTTTTCGTCGCCTTTGTGAGTTAATTTCAATTGGGTTTGGTTTGTTTTTCAGATCTATTTCTAATTTGGAGTAAAAATTGTACTGGCTTATGTTTGTTATAGCTTAATTGATAATCTTTGCCATTGTTAATACATATAGTCATGCTATGTCTTAGCGTAATCTGTTATTGGTAATAGGGCATTTATCAAACTTTGGTCAGGATGGACAATGTTTCTTCTATTAGTATACTAGCAAATGTCAACTGGGTTTTGTATGCTTTATCTCAAATTCATTGGTGTTAATGGGTTCTCCAACACTGTAATTTGGCCATTTTATGTTCATACTAGTTTAGCATATTTTCTTTGTCCATAGGTAACAGAGCAAGACATGGAGGACACATTTCTGCCGCCATTTCGTAGTTGTATTGAACAAGGTAAGGCGAGTTGCATAATGTGTTCCTACAATCAAGTTAATGGTGTGCCGGCATGTTTGAGAGGAGATCTATTTCAAAAGGCTCGAAATGAATGGGGCTTCAAAGGGTAAATTATTTTAAGAGATAATAGAATAGAATTTCAAAATTGATTGTTTCATTTTTTGTAAGACTTAGATATAGACCTTTGTGGAATAAGTGCAGATACATCACCTCAGACTGTGATGCTGTAGCCACAATCTATGAATATCAGAACTACACTAAAATGCCTGAAGATTCAGTTGCTGGTGTTCTTAAAGCAGGTCTATCATCATTGTTTCTTTTCTTGTGATCATTTTCACAATTTTAACATTAATAAAAGGCCTGTGATTGGTATTTTGAAACTTACAATTGGAATAGTTGTTTGTAGGGATGGATACTAATTGTGGAACATATATGCTTCGACACACTCAGTCTGCAATTGATCAAGGAAAGGTACAAGAGGAAGAGATAGATAGAGCTCTTTTCAATCTTTTTTCGGTTCAACTCCGTCTTGGGCTATTTAACGGAGACCCCAAAAAAGGGAAGTTTGGAAAATTGGGACCTCAAGATGTTTGTACCCCTGAGCACAAGAAACTAGCACTTGATGCAGCTAGGCAAGGAATTGTGCTTCTAAAGAATGATAAGCAGTTCCTGCCTTTGAATAAAGATGCAGTTTTGTCCTTAGCTATTATTGGCCCACTGGCAAACAACATCAGCCAAATGGGTGGTGGTTACACAGGTATTATGTAATAGATTTTTTCCGTACATTGCTTATTGCGTTTGCTGTATTTATTTATTTTTTTTAATTAGCATATTTATCCTCATGAGCCTTGGTGTAACGGTAAGGTTACTTCATTATAATATGGAGGTCACAGGTTCGAATCGCGGAAACAGTGCAAAATGACACATTATCTGATTTTCCTTTACAAGTTTTTCCAGATTCAAGATTTATGTTGTTCTGTTTAATACTGTTGGAACTGTTAGGACCTACAAGCTAAAGAAAATTATTAAGCTTCTTGCTTTTGTTTTCCTGACCAATTCCCATAGTTCAATAATGTCAGGACACTTTGACTTCAGACTGCAACATGACTTGTTTCCAGCAATTCTGGAATCTCTCTCTCTCTCTCTCTCATTTGAGTAGCAAATTATGATGAAATTGATTTGTTCTATATTGGAGTGACTCTGGGTTTTCTCAAGCTTATAAAGATCCTACTACTTCCAAATTTTATGTGGTAATTACTTGGGGTCTGTACTATTGTAGGAATTCCCTGTAGCCCAAAGAGCCTTTATGGAGGACTCAACGCCTATGTTTCAACGACATACTATGCTTCTGGTTGCCGTGATGTTCCTTGTGGTTCTGATGCTGGGTTTAGTGAAGCAGTTCATACTGCCAAGAAAGCTGATTTTGTTATTGTGGTGGCTGGCCTGGATTTGTCACAAGAAACTGAAGATCATGACAGAGTAAGTCTTCTCTTGCCTGGAAAGCAAATGTCCCTAGTAACCTCTGTTGCCAGCGCTAGTAAAAGGCCAGTGATTTTAGTTCTTACCGGTGGAGGACCCCTTGACATATCATTCGCCAAAGAAGAACCTCATATTTCAAGCATTCTGTGGATTGGGTATCCTGGTGAAGCCGGTGCAAAAGCACTAGCAGAAATCATCTTTGGCAATTTTAATCCAGGTTAGTAATAAATAGGTTTCATACACCTAAGAAAAGGATCTTTTATTTGCTGCAAGGAATTTAGATTTCTCTTGAGAATTAAAGCCATCTCACTTTGTTATGGCATTCAAATCTTGAGCATCATCTGGACCATACTCACTGCCAAACTTATATCTAAATATACTCCAATCAGAATGTTATAGCAAAGATTTAAATTCAAGCACCATGTAATTCAAATTGAGATGAATTCTTCTTCTCTATCAACCAAACATCGTGTTTCTTTTTTATATTTTCAATGTAGAAATTTGATGCAACTTTTGGTTACTATAACAGGTGGAAGACTTCCTATGACTTGGTATCCTGAGTCATTCACCAAGGTTCCCATGAATGATATGAACATGCGAGCTGATCCTTCTCGTGATTATCCCGGAAGGACCTATAGATTTTACAACGGAAATCAAGTGTATGGTTTTGGACATGGCTTAAGCTACTCCAATTATTTTTACAAGTTCTTGTCAGCACCAAGTAAACTTAGTATATCAACTTCCTTCAAAGCTAGTTCTAGCAAGAATATACTAAAACATAGAGGATCAAGACTTGATTATGCACACATTGATGAAGTGATATCTTGCACTTCATTGAAATTTTATGTGCAAGTTTCAGTGATGAATGCTGGAGACGTGGATGGAAGCCATGTGGTGGTGTTGTTCGCGAGAGTGCCAAAAGTTTTCCGAGGCACTCCAGAGAAACAGTTGATTGGATTCGATCGTGTGCATACTGTTGCAAAAGAATCAAAGGAAATAAGCATTTTAGTAGATCCCTGTGAGCATCTTAGTATTGCAAATGAACATGGAAAAAGGATACTGCCTCTGGGTAATCATGTTTTAATGGTAGGAGATATGGAGCATTTTCTTACAATCGAAACTTATTAGGCAATTGAAACATGAAGTGTATATCACACACTAATTGTTGCTTTTCAATAGAGAGTTGCAAAATATTTGAAATTATTGTATCGTTTGGTATAGAATTTGGTAACTTTATAAACTAGCTTATACTCTCACTGCAATACTCATAAAGCTAGCTTGTACTCTCAATTAGACCCGGTCACGGTTTCGGTTCGATTTGGTCCGGCCCGGTGGCCAGGTCTACTCTCAATCAATATTTTCTACCTATGTAATCTCTTGGTACAGTTTGTTATTTAAAATTCGAAAGTTGACACAAATAACTCCATTTCTTATTCTCTTTTGCCTACTAAATGCGAAGAGAAATGAAAAATTGATTACATTGATGTTGTGTCTTTACATTGTTTTTAAGTTTTGGAGCTGGTAGCATGATGCAGTCATTATGCAGGATAATGGGATGTTATGTTAATAAGGTTGTGTTTTGGTTGCTAATCAAACATCACACATCTTGTTTTGTTTTGTTTTATTTTTTTAAATTAGTACAATCTACATATTGTAATATTACAATATGTTGTCTACTGGGACTCTAAATACACATATATCATAGTATTGCCCAGAAATCTACCGAGAAGTAGTTCATAATTCTTTATTCTCTATCTATCGAGACACAGCTCGAAAAATCAACTCCCATACATGAGAAAATCTTCATCCAGACCCTCCATACGATTAATATTCATTCATTTATAAGTTGCTATGATAAAAGTTATATCCTTTAGAATATATATAACAAAACCCTTTGTTGACGGCTGATTTTCGTTTTAAGGACAATAATGGAATATTGTTCCCGGGATAACCTTCATTCAACAGTGAATTTGTTTGGTTATGGGAAACCAAAAGCAAACTTAGTGGAAGGCGGAAAAACACACAGATTGACAAATGAGTTTTAACGTGGTTCAGCGGGATGAATCCAACCTACGTCCACGGGCACAAAACGATAGAGGTTGTTTTATTGCCAGGAACTGACTCGGCCGACCTGTTTTGAATGAGGTTGGCATGCGACCGAATAGTTGAAAGAGATTACAATTGTTATTTTGCCAAGAAGCCACCCCCTAAAACATGAGACTACCCTCCATTTATATACCTCATAAAACATAACATTATTCTTCCCACTTGCAATGCTTCCCATGTGCCACCTGACAGATTTGACGGGTTCTCTGCCCTAGGCCTGCCCTTGCCGAAAGTAAGCATGCAGCCTGACGGTTCCGTCACATCAACTCTGTTTTCTCCTCTACCACACGCAACAATAATGGTGACAGCCTGGATGGTGCCTCCGGGAGATGACACGCGTAAAGGAAAATTATAGACTCTAGTCTTCTGTCGGTTGCCAAGTGGTCGGCCAAATACATCACCGAACCTATCGAGCTATTTCCGTCCTATCTTGAAATGTCCGAGCTCTTCAACCTGCTCAAAGGAGGAGCATAATAGGCCCGAACCGAGCTGATGACCTAAAGTGGTCGGCCATAGCTCTGAGGTGATTGATCTTGTAACTCATACCATATCGCGTGCTATGGTCGGCTAGATCCGAGAGACCGTATCCAGACTCTCTGCCGGGCCGATGAATGACTAATACTTTCTGAACACCTGTCCTTTTTGGAAAATGGGAAATTCCATCTCTGTCCCTGGTCGCACTGTTCAATATGCTTGTCGAAATACACCATCAACATCCATCCCCTAGTTCTCGGTATCAACGAGTTAGTGAGTTGATGCCGGGAACTATAAAAAAAGATGGTGTGCTGATCATTCGGTCGGTGGTCGCTTCGGGAACTACATAAAACTGTTTTTGCTATTCAATCGGGTCTTCCCTCGCCATCTTCATGCATTCGGTCACCGAGAATCCTGCTATTGATTCAGTTCTACAGAGGGGGGTTCTCGGAGGATGAAGCTGTTACCCTATTTGCCCCTCCTTTAGAGCGAATTCAATATCCCGAACCCATGTCTGCCGTGCTCATGTCTTTAGTTCTGAAGGAGTTGCCGTCTGAAGTTCTCGTCCTTGTTCTCGAAGTACCTGCAACTGAAGCTAAAAACCCATTCTACCGAGTCAGATCCAGAGGTCATGCCTCCTGAAACTGATTGAGCTGAACCCATTGCCCTTGTGCGGGCTGATGAACGAGGGTGACCCTGAGGCAGTTTTTTGTAACAAACAATATACTTGTGTTTTTGCAATAATATCTGCAACCTTATTTCCCTTGCCTATATCTGACTGCTCTGTTTCATGCCTTTCATATTTTGCACGATTTCCTTTTCTATCTTGCTTCTTTGCTCTTCCGAATCTGGACGAGAGGAAAAATTCTGAGCCCGATCAATTTTAAATCCAACCATGGGGCGAACGCTCCGTTCATGATCCGTTTATGATTCATTTGGTGGGACGTAACCCGACCCCGAGCTGAAAAGAAAACTTGGCGCTGTGGGAATGTTACATCCCCAAACCAAAGAGGTTGACTCGATGAGACGTAACTCAACCCCGAGCTGAAAAGAAAACTTGGCGCTTGACCGGCGTAAACACACACGTATAACTCAAGCGCACGTATCGTTCAAGTAGTATAAAAATATCGATCCCACGAGGACTTAATTCCTACTGTTGTTAAATTCAGTTTTTATTTTTCCTGTAAAACTAACACACAAAATTAAAAAGTTCACACAAAATATGAAAACAAATTACAACAAATTGCATGAGTTGCCTCCCTGCTAGCTCTAAATTTTTCGTCTTCAGCCAGACGTGACTGAAATTCATCTGTTAAGGAGGTTTCAATGTCGTTTTGGATGTCCGATTAAAGACAATCCCGTGAGCATTGCTTTTGAATGGTCTCTTCCAACAATAAAATGGAAAAAAGAGTTTTGTCTCATTCAGTGCTTGTGCCACCTTTTTGATATTTGTCGCTCCAGTGGTTCCTGCAAAGAAAGAAATAAAATCATGAGGTCTCATATGGTGCTTGACTTGGAATGGGAATTCCATTCTGTCAAGCTTCTGGGTGATATCTTTAGATTGTACTCCCCGATACAGCGATGTTTCTCCTGAATGCTCTGGATCTTTATTAAGTTCTGTCATTTGCTCCTCAATTTGCTCGGGTTTTTGTTCATTCTCCACATTTTCTTCACAGATGTATTTGATAATTTCTGCATTCAGCTCTTCATCTGTCATCTGTGAAATACATGCTTCAAGATTATCAACCTGAGGATGTAAAGAAATGTCAGATTTTAGGTATTCATCCTCTGATCTGGGTGATGTGATTGGCTCAGGCAGATCTTCTCCAAACATTATTGCAAAACAATCTCCAAGATCTTCATTTTGAGGACACAGAATTCCATCCTCATTTGTTGGTGCAGTTGGTATAAACAGTTCAGCTTCATCCTCGTCAGAATCTGAATAATAAAAATCAAATCGAGACTTTGCCGGTTCGGGCTCCTGAACTGATACCTCTGGTTGTTGATACTGCTCAGCCTCCTTCTCTGTTGAAGTGTCATAGTGAAATGTTTGGTACTCGAAGGTTTCATCAGTGTCATCTGAAACTGGTTCTTGAAGTATGTAGTTCTGGTTTTCTATGAATTGTCTCATTTGATCTGTCATTCTCTGTATGGATTCTGCGTTACTCTGAATTTGTGCATCAAATCGAGCTGCCTGTTATTTGAACATGTGAATCAATTGATCTTCCTCGGATGGTTCTGGTTCTTGATGAAGATCAAAGATAGATGGTGGATAAGATGGAAGATGTGGTTCTTCGTACCATGAAGGATTTTGATAGCTCTGCCACCTGGATTGTAGTTGTACTCGCAATAATCTCTTGGATGGTTACCATTACATATATCACATCTCTCCATTGCATTCTGATGAGAAAATGTAGTATTACTTGATTCTGGCATCCAGTGATAATTGTTGGGCTGGAAAACAGGCCTCAGAAAACCGGAGTGTTGTTCCCAGATTTGGGGTGTATCTTCTTGTAAAGCTCGTGATCTTTCAATCTCCCAATAATGTTCCATTTTTTTGAACACCTGAAAACAAAAGAAAGAAATAAAAATTACAGATAAAGAAAATTAGATACGAGTAAATTGGATAGCTTCAAAATTAATAACTCAAGAAATATAAGTCCCCGGCAACGGCGCCAAAAACTTGACCGGCGTAAACACACACGTATAACGCAAGCGTACGTATCGTTCAAGTAGTATAAAAATATCGATCCCACGAGGACTTAATTCCTACTGTTGTTATTAATTATTGATACTATTTATTTACAAATATCTAATTAAATGGAGAAGAGAATGCTTGTTTGATTGGTTGAATGTGGTTTTGCACAATAAATAAAAAGATAAAAGAAAATACTAAGGAAAAATAACAAAAGACACAAAGATCTAGGGTTGTGAATCCTTTTAATATCATTTTAAAGATGAAGTGGTTATTTTATATTTGTGTAATAAATCAGTTTACTAACCTGGAACACTAAATTATGCAAAAGCCTATGTCGATGGTCAGACGCAAATACCCAGTTTAACCCAATTGAACCATATGTCTATGTCAATCAAATTATCTAGATTCATTAAGTTTAAGTTCCAATTATGGCTACCCCCGCCCGACAGGTATATTCCTATCCTGTAAGGAAATCTATTAAAGGGTTATCTATCCTCAAGGAAGATCGTGGGCTATTAAGTCTAAGGCTGAAACCTAAAATCCCTATGTCTAGTTCATTTTAGATTTACCACATCAATCTTATTGGTGATCAGACAACAAGAAGCATTAAGCTTAAGACTTAATAAGTAAACCTTTAAATTACCCAAACTATAAAATAACCCCTCATAAACCGGTGATATTAGAATTCATCACAACCCCAGATAACTAACACATAACTAGGGCTAGTAACAACTTAAAAGTAAAAGACATAAAGTAAAAATACTGAAAAGTAAAATAAAATAAAATGCTAAGGTAAAAGGAATTACTTTTACTACTACTAATTTAGATATCTCCCATAAAATAATATATAAACTTGTGATTCTTTCTCCAACCAGCCATATAGGCGGTAACCTGATTAAGTCAAATTAAGTCCAACCAGCCATAAAGGCGGAATCAAAATTAAATTGCCAACCGACCAATCTGGCGGTATCCTTTATTAGTCCGGTTTAAACAAGATTAAAATGAATTACCAACCGACCAATCTGGCGGTATCCTTTTTAAGTCAATATTTTAAATAGTGAATATATTATTTTTAAGGGAGATTAATCTAAATAGTAACAGTAAAAGAATTACCTTTCACCCTAGCTGGAGAAGTTACCTCCTCATGGTAATAGTAAAAACTGTAAAAAGTAAAAATTAAATTACTATTAAAACGTAATTAAAATTATTTACAAAACTAAAAATTAAAAAACTAAAAAACTAAAAAAACTAAAAACTAAAGAATCTAGAGAGAGAAACTCTCTCTTTAGATAGAATAGAAGAGAGAGTGGTACATTCAATTCTGAAATCTCGAGCTCAATTTATAGGCGCGGATGAGCTTCCAGCGTCGCGACGCCAAGGCCTCTGGCGTCGCTACGCCAGATTCTATCGACGTGGCAAGCTCTGGTTCGCTGGTTTGAAGATTCTGGATAAGCTGATAAGGTGACACGTGGCGCGATGGTTGGGCTTCAATTATTGTGACACGTGGCGACTTCTGATTGGTCGCTGAGATTCTTATCCGCCACGTGTCAGATAAGGATGAGATACTCAATTATTGATGCTGACGTGGCGGTGACGTGGCGACGACGTGGCGACACGTGGGAAAGAGACTGTCGGCACCGTAGAATTGCGACACGTGTCACTTCCTTATTGGCTGATGATGATGTGGCGGTGAGGTGTCAATGTTGACTTGTTGACTTGCTGACGTGGCTGATGACATGGAATGACACGTGGAACACGTGGCGATGATGACTGTCGGCACCGTAGGATGCTGACACGTGGCACGGCGCATGTTAGCAGATCGGCTGTGATGGTGACACGTGGCACGGCGCATTTTAGCAAAGTCAAACTTTTCTCAGATTCTGATTTGTGGACCCGGCGCACGTTAGCACTGTTCGGCGCATTTTAGACGTTGCGACGCGGAAGTTTTGGCGTCGCGACGCGATTAAGACCAAAATATCCCTGTTGACGCATTTTTGTCCGTTATTGCCCCAAATTGCCTCCAATGCTTTCCAAACTTTATTTATCTACAAAATAACACAAAATACATCAAAACGTTCACAAAACTCGAGAAACTATACGAAATATTAGGTCAAATGAGTGGGAATAAGTGATATAAATACCACTCATCAGCGCTGAGGGAATTCTACATCCCCAGACCAAAGAGGTTGACTCGGTGGGACGTAACCCGACCCCGAGCTGAAAAGAAAACCTGGCTCTGAGAGAATGTTACATCCCTAGACCAAAGGGGTTGACTCGGTGGGACGTAACCCGACCCCGAGCTGAAAAGAAAACTTGGCTATGAGGGAATGTTACATCCCCAGACCAAAGAAGTTGACTCGGTTGGACGTAACCCGACCCCGAGATGAAAATAAAACTTGGCTATGAGGGAATGTTACATCCCTAGACCAAAGAGGTTGACTTGGTGGGACGTAACCCGACCCCGAGCTGAAATGAAAAATTGGCTCTTGGGGAATGTTACATCCCCAGACCAAAAATGTTGACTCGGTGAGACGTAACCCGACCCCGTGCTGAAAAGAAAACTTGGCTCTGGGGGAATGTTACATCCCCAGACCAAAGAGGTTGACTCGGTGGGACGTAACCCGACCCCGAGCTGAAAAGAAAACTTGGCTCTGGGGGAATGTTACATCCATAGACCAAAGAGGTTGACTCGGTGGGACGAACCCGACCCCGAGCCGAAAAGACTGTGAAGCCTCGGCGGAACGAATCCAGCCTCGAGCCGATGACACACAGAGGCCTCGGCGGAACGAATCCAGTCTCGAGCCGATTAAACCATGAAGCATCGTTGGAACGAATCCAGCCCCGAGCCGATGGCACACAGAGGTCTCGGCGGAACGAATCAAGCCCTGAGCCGATTAAACCATGAAGCCTCGGTGGAACGAATCCACCCCCGAGCCGATGGCACACATAGGCCTCATTGGAACGAATCCAGCCCCGAGCAGATTAAACCATGAAGCCTCGGCGGAACGAATCCATCCCCGAGCCGATGGCTCACAAAGGCCTCGGCGGAACGAATCCAGCCCGAGCCGATTAAACCATGAACCCTCGGCGGAACGAATCTAACCCTGAGCCGATGGCACACAGTATCTCTCAAAAATGCAAGTCATGGGGTAGTTACACTCCGGCCTCGGGAGTCTGATACTGCCACGAGGGGTTCGTGCGCTCCCTCATGCACTTCATCCCTTGAAGCGATCTAAATCCACTTAAAATGAAAGGAGCCCAGGCGGCGCACTTCCACCCGGGGGTTTGATAATGACACCAGTGTTTGGCGCGCCATGGGTTTGGTGCCCTTCCCGGTTTCAATTCGTTCCTTCGCATCGAGCACGTCCCAAAAAATAATGAAAATAACTTTCGCGTTTAATTAACAAACAATCAAGATAGGCAAGTTTCTAAAAAAAAAAGGAGAGTTTTATTCATATTTAAATGACCTACTGTCATTCTTACAACTCTTTGTGGGACATTTTAAGAGAGACTTTTACAATGCTTTCTTCTGTTCCTTGCTTTGCAGTCCGACCTTATCCTCCAAGCCGAGCTCCGAGAACTCCCGATGCGTATGCCGTACTTGTAAATTTCACCACTTCACCGACCAGTTATTTTCGCATCAGGGCTTATTCAGATCTGTCTGGTCCGCTTTTGCTTTCCCGACCATGCCGACAAGATTCCCCTGTGCTGAGCCCTTCATAGGCATCATTCGATAATAAATTTTCCCAGGATTTTGCATATCCCGAGAAAATCTGGGAGCCTAGTCGAGGTCTTCAATCTTTGCTCCTTGTGGTTCCCCCGCGTACTTTTTACCGTTTTTCTTCTCGTTCGGAGAAGACCATTGCACTAATTGAGGACTGGCCTGATGGGCGTCCCTCATCGCCCTTGGCTGACTAGCTACCCGACAGATCTTTCAGTATAGGTAACCTGCGAAACTGAAGATTGGTAGCTGAGCAGGCACAGTACCTTCCCACAGAGGAACTTGGTCAGCCGCGGCTAGGGATAGCAGTGGGTAGGGTATGATGCCAGTTTTCCATTACCAAACTCGCACCCGCATATGTAAATAAATTACCAAACCCGCACCATATCCGTTACGGGTTTTAATTTTCATTACCAAACCCGCACTGCATATAAAAATAAATTACCAAACCCGCATTGGTACCCAACAGATTTTTTGCGGGTCTTAAAATATTGAATTACTTTGTGTTCTTAATAATATAATTTTTTTAATTAAATAATTTATTTTTAATTGCTAGCTGTAGTTTTCACATTTGTTTTTCATTTGACATATACAACATGCAATGTATGTATATACAGTACATATATAACATAATGTATGAAAAACTCAATACCATATGATTATTTTTTCATATAAACATAATTAAAACGAGTTCTTCCCTTCATAATTATAATGATCTAAGTTAGCCAACTCAATCTAAAATAAGTTAAAAAGTAATCACCAACCTTTGGTCATATTTTTTATGCTAAGTGTAATGAAAGTGATGCTTACAAGACTCAAGTGGTGTAAGTGTAATGAAGAAGCAGAAAAGCTACTGAAGTTGCAAAAAACACTAGCTTATTTTGCTCTTCTCCCGTTTCTAATCATGTGAACTTAATCCAAATTTTTGTATTATAATTTTATTAACAAGTGTGATTAAAAAAACAATAATAGTCATGCAAAAAATCTTCAGTTGGGCAGGTTGCGGGCTGCGGCTGAGTGGGAGTGTGGAACTGTGGATTAGTGTTTTAGGTTTAGGTTTTGTTAGTTGTTTTTATATGAAGGTTTTTTTATATTGTCCTAAAAATATTAATTAATAAAAAATAATATTGCGGGTATGCGGATACCCGCAGCGGATACCCGTATTTTTTTTCTTAAATACCAAACCCGCACCGCACCCGCAGCGGGTTCTGCTTTAAATTACAAAACCCGCACCTCACCCACTAAAATATTTATACCAAATCCTACCCATTGCGGGCGGGTTTTTACGGGTTTGCGGGTAAAATTGCCATCCCTAGCCGCGGCCAACGGACGTAACCCATCCACAACGTTACATTCCATTTCACAACTCAACCCGGGTGAGTGTCCGTTGGCTAACCTCTTTACATTCCATTTCACAACTCATCAAGAAAAGGCTTCTGTTGTCGACAACCCATTTTCCGTACGAACCATTTCTTCCTCCCGTTCTGATCTGCTTCTTCCCATTCCTTCCCCTTTCCACTCATTCTGCTGTTGAACTATTCACCAACCTACGGTCTATACCTCCCACCATCGTCTTACTACGAAAATCGCTTTTCATTATTTCCCCACAGACGGCGCCAACTGTTGACGACTGATTTTCTTCTTAGGGACAATAATGGAATATTATTCCCGGGATAATCTTCATTCAACAGTGAATTTGTTTGGTTATGGGAAACCAAAAGCAAACTTAGTGGAAGGCGGAAAAACACACAGATTGACAAATGAGTTTTAACGTGGTTCGGCGAGACGAATCCAACCTACGTCCACGGGCACAAAACGATGGAGGTTGTTTTATTGCCAGGAACTGACTCGGCCGACCTGTTTTGAATGAGGTTGGCGTGCGGCCGAGTAATTGAAAGATATTACAATTGCTATTTTTCCAAGAAGCCACCCCCTAAAACATGAGACTACCCTCCCTTTATATACCCCCTAAAACATAACACTGTTCTTCCAACTTGCAATGCTTTCCATGTGCCACATGATCGATTTGACGGGTTCTCTGCCTTAGGCCTGCCATTGCCGAAAGTAAGCCTGTAGCCTGACGGTTCCGTCACATCAACTCTGTTTTCTCCTCTGCCACACGCAACAATAATGGTGACAACCTGGATGGTGCCTCCGGGAGATGACACGCGTAAAGGAAAATCATAAACTCTAGTCTTCTGTTGGTTGCCAAGTGGTCGGCCAAATACATCACCGAACCCATCGAGCTATTTCCGTCCTATCTTGAAATGTCCGAGCTCTTCAACCTGCTCAAAGGAGGAGCAGAATAGGCCTGAACCGAGCTGATGACCTAAAGTGGTCGGCCATAGCTCTGAGGTGATTGGTCTTGTAACTCATACCATATCGCGTGCTATGGTCGGCCAAATCCGAGAGACCGTTCCGGACTCTCTGCCGGGCCGAGGAGTGACTAATACTTTCTGAACACCCGTCTCTTTTGGAAAAAGAGAAATTACATCTCTGTCCCTAGTCGCACTGTTCAATATGCTTGTCGAAATACACCATCAACACCCTTTGAATATTTCTTAGCAATCTCAATTTACTGTCCTATGCTTCAAATAAAAAAAAAAGCTAAACTTATAGTGTCGTCTTTCTCAAGTTTTTAAATAGAACCTTTCCTTTTTTTCTTGGTTTAGAGAGAAGATTTTAATAGTTAATGTTATGTTCTACAATCCTTTTGCCATTTTCTAATGCCGTTTGGCAAATTTACTGGTAGTGGCATGCGAATCTGATTAAAATAAGTGAGATTTTGATGGATTTTGATTCGGTATTGAACATGAATTTTCTTAAATTTTCTTGATTTAGACAAGTCTGAAGCGATGTGAACGTTTCGTATTGAGATTTAAAAAAGAAGAAGTTATAATTGATATTTATTAAATAATAATTTAAATATAATTGAGTTTTAATCATATATTATTATTAAAACATGCATAGTAGAATATTATAAAAAGAACTTAGCATAATACAATTATGAGACATTTTGATTCCTTGCTGTATTGAAATAAACAATTAGCTTTCTAATAAAATCATTTTTCCCATTTCTATATGTCAACTTGTCCATTGTAAGTGATATACCATTCAAAGGTAAAAATTGCCTTTGCCCCCATATCGTCTCCAGAGCAAAGGTAAAAATGGAGTAGTGATTAACTGGTGGAAAGAAAAGAAAAAGATGAAAAGAGAATAATAATGATTTTATGAAAATAAATGCAATAGAAAATAGAAAGTCTAGAAGGTACCAATGATGTAATGTGAAGACCCTTCAAGTATTTTCTCTTCCATATAAAAAGCAACCAAGACAATACAACTTCATCTTCCACACAGCTTCCATTTTTCTAATTTACATTATCTATCATTAATTAAATTGTCAGTGTTTGCCCAAAGATGAGTGACCCCAAATATGCTTACCCTTATCCTGCTCAAGGTAAATTTTCTTCACCTTATATGCTTGTGCTTGCAAGTGTTTTTTTTGACTGCACTCACTGTACTATGTTTTGAAGTTTTTAGTTGATCTTGATCATCACTTTTTATTTAATTTAACTTATTGTTGATGGGAAAGATAAATTCTTATTAATGATTCAGTTTTTTCATGTGGGTTCATGATTTGAGAAATTTAGTGTTGGCATATAATACATGCAGGATATTATCAAGGACCACCAGTAATGGCACCTCCTCAATATGCAGCTCCACCACCCAGGAGAGAGCCTGGTTTCCTTGAGGGATGGTAATTCTTTAATTATATACATGCATGTTTTCATATGTATCTTTTTTTTTTTTTTTTTTACAATTTTTTTGAATTTTTCTTCAGTTGGGTAATTGTATCTAATCATTTTTTTTTTCCTGTGAGTTACTTAAATATGTTGTTGCAGTTTGGCTGCTTTATGTTGCTGCTGCCTAATTGATGAGTGTTGCTGCGATCCCTCCATCTTCTTTTTCTGCTAGCTAATAATCATAATCATCATGTAAATTTCTGGGCTTTTATTAGGTATATTTTTGTGTATGTAATTATGTTTGGTTTAAAATTTTAATGCTTGTACGTAGGAGGTTGATTTGAATGAAGATCAGAAAGTTATGATTATGGATCAATATTTTGCTGAATCTGTGGGCGAAATTTCTTGTAATGTTTATGTGAAATTGTGAATTATGAAGTTGAAAGATGCAAAAGAATGTGACTGTCTTTAATTTCTTTGTTGGGACTGGGCCATTTGACTAGTGGTTCACTAACGCTCTGCCCCAAGAAAAAGAATTCATAATAAATGAATTGTTAATTTGTTATGGAGGTTTGTTGGATTGAGCTGTCAACAACAGTCGATTTTGCTTTGAATTTCTGGCAATAGAAGTGAGTTGAGACACAGCTTCTGAACAATAACGAGATGAAACAAATTATCCAATGCTTGTTTTAGATAATAATTATAATATTAAGCTTTGATTAGATGGTTGGACTAGTTTCTCTAAGACTAAGCGACCCATATCATAATGCCATTGCCGTTCAATTTGTAGTCACAAATTATACAAACCGCCAGTCATACCATTCTCATAAAACCAAGAATGTACAAGTTTCTCTAAGCTCCTCCAGTTCAGGAGGAGGTCACCTATGAACCAAAAAAGCTTCTGGGTGTGGCCTCTCAAACCCAACTACATCATTACTGATAGAAACCTGCCTGGAACAAAGCCAAGCAAACCTCTCCACGTGTTCTAAGCCCCAAGAACCGCGAATCTTGATTTTGTAAGAACAAAATCCTTCCAAGATCAAGTCCAACCCTTAAGGAACATTGCCCTTAAAAACCTTTCTTTATTTCTTTGGAGAATCCTGAACAGCGATACAGCGCCACAACGCTTGCCACACGTTGATAAGCTTTTGTTCCGTAAAACCAAGGAAGAATCCACTCCCTCAAGATGATACCAACTTAGCTTTTCAGAATTTAGACTAGGCAGAGTAGAGCACATTAATTCTTATCATTGAAATGGAAAAACTTGAGAATACACAGTAGGCTAAAGCATGCTTCTTATAGCCTCAATACATGAGATGATTTGTTGAAACTCAGTCCATAATTTAATGTAGCCTTCAAATATCTGAGCACCCTTTTGCAAGCAATCCAGTGAGGATAACGGGGTTCAGTCATAAATTGACTGAGTTTGTTTACTGTAAAGGCTAATTCTGGTCTGGTCAACACTGCATATTGTAAACTCCCTATGACACTTCTGTACAAGGTAGGATCTTCAAACTTCTTCCCACATTCTCTTGTGAGTCTTTCCGTAGTGCTCATAGGAGTATCAATTCCTTTGCAGTCACTCATGCCAACTTTGTGGAGCAGCTCTAGAATATATTTTGATTGATTAAGGATCAGAGTGTCTTCTTTTCTGGATACTTCAATTCCAAGGAAGAAACTCAACTCTCCCATGTCCTTCAAAGCAAAAGTTTTGCTGAGTTTTTCAATTATTTCTTCAACTTGGCTGCTGCCTGTCACAATGATATCATCCACGTATATTAGCAGAAGTATGATGTCAGTTTTGCTTTGTTTGAAGAATAGAGAGTTGTCACATTTAGAGCATTCAAAACCCCATGATCTTAATGCTCCTTTTAGCTTGTCAAACCAAGCCCTTGGTGCTTGTCTCAGACCATATAGTGCCTTTCTTAATCTGCATACATGATAAGGTTTCATCTTATCCTCAAAGCCTTCTGGCTGTGGCATGTGAATTGTCTCTGTCAAATCCCCATTTAGGAATGCATTATTGATGTCAACTTGTCTTAAGCTCCATCCATTGCATACTGCTAGACTCAGAATTATTCTTATTGTGCATGCTTTTATCACTGGGCTAAAGGTCTCTTTAAAGTCGAGACCAGGTGTTTGTGAGTACCCTTTGGCTACTAATCTGGCCTTATACTTGTTCAAAGATCCATCAGAGTTCAATTTCACCTTGTATATCCATTTGTTCCCCACAAGCTTGATGTTTGGCTCATATGGTACAAGAGTCCAGGTGTTGTTGTTGGTAAGGGCAGTGAACTCCTCTTGCATTGCCTTTTTCCATTTGGAATTGTTTAGGGCTTCTGTGGTGGTTCTTGGTGTGTCAACAGAAGGGTTACTATCAACTTGGTAAACTTTGGGTTTGAAAGTCCCTGCTTTGCTTCTTGTTATCATAGGGTGAGTGGATTGGGCATTTTCTGGTGTTGGATCATGTGTTTGAGGCTCTGAGATAGGGTTAGGTTGGGCAGCATCTTCCTGAGAAGTATTTTGGTTGGGTTCTTGCTGCAACTGTTGTGAAGGAGACATGTTAATCTGAGAATTGCTACTTGATCCAGGACTGGTAAGGTGTTGGTCATCTCCTGCTTCCTGCTCATGATTTTGACAGACATTCATTGGAAGAATTGTGAGCTGGAATTTTCCAAGTAGTGGGTTATCTTTACTCACATATTCTTGACTCATAAAGTTTGGATCATTGGAAAAAGGGAATGATTTCTCATTAAACTTAACACTGGCTGAAATATAAACTCTCCCTGAGCTATGAAGACAGACATATCCCTTGTGCTTACTGCTGACTCCTAGAAGGACACAGGTACTGGTATGAAACTCAAACTTGTGTTTATTATAAGGTCTTAAATAGGGAAAACATTCACAACCAAAAACTTTAATGAGGGAGTAGTCTGGTTTGGTTGTATACAAAAGTTCAAAGGGTGTTTTGTTCCCAATGACAGGTGTAGAGAGTCGGTTAATGACATATGTGGCATTGTAGAATGCCTCCCACCAATATTTTAAAGGCATCTTGGCTTGAGCTAGCATGGCTAGTCCGGTTTCAACAAGGTGCCTATGCTTTCTCTCTACCTTCCCATTTTGTTCATGAGTGTATGGACATGAGTGTCTTAGAGTAATGCCCTCTCTCAACAAATAAGGTTCAAATGCTTTGAATTCCCCACCCATGTCACATTGCAGGATTTTAATCTTCCTGTCAAGGTTCCTCTCTATGTTTTGTTTGAAATCAATGAAGGTTTTTAGGGCATCAGACTTTGCTATTAAGGGAAAAATCCAGGTGTATCTAGTTTTGTCATCTATAAAGGCTATGTAATATCTGTGTCCATTTGATGAGGGTACTGGTGCAGGTCCCCATAGGTCTGTATGAATGAGTTCAAGGGCAGCCTTAGTTATAGTTTCTGAACTTTTGAAAGAATTTTTGGCTTGTTTCCCATATAGGCATGCACTGCAGAAAGAAGGAAATTCTATTTTATTGAACTTGAATTGATTACAAGACATTAGAGTGTTTCTAAGAGCATTTATATTTGGATGGCCTAACCTGAGATGCCATAACTCTATTTCATCATTTTCTCTATGAACACTATTACTTGTGCCAATTTCACAATTCAAAGACTCAACACAGGATAACATGGACAAGCAAACCTCTCCACGTGTTCTAAGCCCCAAGAACCGCGAATCTTGATTCTGTAAGAACAAAATCCTTCCAAGATCAAGTCCAACCCTTAAGGAACATTGCCCTTAAAAACCTTTCTTTATTTCTTTGGAGAATCCTGAACAGCGATACAGCGCCACAACGCTTGCCACACGTTGATAAGCTTTTGTTCCGTAAAACCAAGGAAGAATCCACTCCCTTAAGATGACACAAGTCAATTTGTTTTGTAAAAAGATATATTATTGGTTTCTTATTCATTACAATGAATAATGCCCCTTTAAATAGGTGGCTAACCCTAATTCTACCAAAATATAATAAAACCCTAATAAAATACTTGAAAATTTCGTCCATGGGCTTTTTAATTTAATTAATGTTCAGCCCAACACTTAAACAACACATAACTTAAAAAAATATAAAATATAAAAAACTATATGGATACATTGCGTCCTCATTTAGACCATGAAGGATTCTGAACTGGACTTTGATGAAAACTTCAAAGTTGTAGAGCTACGAGTTCTCTTTTCAATGCAACTTGAATCCCCAAAATCGGATATCGGACGAGAAAGTTACGTCTAAAATACGAAGACTGCGTAAATCCCGCCACTACTAATGCACCATTCGGAAATCAATCTCAAAATCAATCAAGGCAGCCCATGCACGTCCTAGACTCATTCCAATATTGCTTTAGACATAATAAATCATTCACATAATGTCTCATGCATGGACCAAACTCCAGAACCCAAGGAATCTTCCAAATCCACCAAAATGGCCCAAATACACCAATTTGACTAAGCCATGCAATCAGCCATAACTTCAAGTTAACTTGGCCCAACAAACAGAGCTCATTCTGGATCACATCAATTACACTACAATTTGAATCTATTGGAGCCTGCAGAAGCTTGACAGTTGACGGCCAATATCGGGGGAATTGATGAGAGCTGGGGCATCACTTCATAATTCCTCCGACTGAGTGTCCTCATTTGTTTGTGTACTCTGAAACGTGCCTTGCTCCAAGTATTCCTCTTCAATAGTTTCCTTGAGGATGAGAAGCCTTTGTATAACCACCGGTTGGGTCATCTGCTTGGCTTCCCTGATGTCAGTCTCCTCCTTATTGAGATGGTACGCGTCAAGCATTATTGTTATCCACTTGTATAGTTCTTTTGGAGTTCTGCTCAAACATACAAAACAAGTACGAAAGGAAAATGTTATCATACACTCAAGGAAAAAGTGCCTAGCTTCTGGAAGCAAGAAGCCATCTTACGTGTATAATGCCTTGGGGGTTTTGGCATCATGTTCATCGCCTGGAGAGAAAGCTGTTGCCAATGCCGAAAATCGTTCTTCAGGATCTATGATGTTTAGTAAGTATTTAAGTAGCTTTATTTCTTTCGGGGCAATGCTCCTAAGACTGCTCTTTGTGGCTTTATATAGATGATACATTATGTCTTTAACCTGCACTCACAAGTCCAGGGAAATCAGAGAACAGCAAATATTAGCACTAAAAAGGTCATGAAGGCACATAAAAAGAATTCTATAAAGGATATTACAAAAACAAAACACAATAAAGGAATTATAAAAACAAAAGCTTAACATATGGATAAAGCTCTCAAGAGGGAGATTGATGTCCCTGTCATTAAAAACCAAAATCAAGCACCTAGACATGCTTAGTACTTGAAATTTTCTGATTGTATAATGCAACAAGAGGCTTCCGAAACTCTCGTTGACTTGTCTACAACTAATGTGGCAGGCATCATGATTTGATATGTGATACCTATTATTCTTCATAAACACCACCATGGAATATAATATAAAGCTCAAATGAAAAAAAAATTGAAATTAAATTACAAAAGGATGAAAATAGAGAAACTCAGCTACCAAACAAGATGTTGAATTGAACCTACTCCCTTGCCAGTGCTTCTTGAGATGCAAGAGTAGGTAGAACTTAAAAAGGAAACGCCTACATGCATCACGAAATATCACAAATTCAAGGTTGACATCAATACCTCATTTTTCATAGTCGCTGATGCTTTTGCAGAAGCCCATGCACTGTTTATCAGTAAAATCAATGAAGAGTCAAGTTCCTTAGCCTTGGCAAGACTTTTGATCTTTTCACATGCCACATCCACTGAAGGAGAATTGAGGATATCATCAAATTTGGCCTGGGCAGCATCTAGAGTCTCCATATGCTCCAGTGTTTTATCATAAGCACCAACCGCGGACAAGCATCTAGTTGCCAGTCTAGCCACCGCTGTTCAATCCAATGGAAACACAGAGATTAACATTTTTCAAACGAAATACTAAAAAAATCCATAGTAGAAAAGTCATTTCTACTTCTAAAGATATGTTAACATTCAGCTTGGCACCTATAAAGCACACTTAAATCCTTGTTTTTTAACCTTAGGCATAAATGCTGATCTTTTCATATTTATTTTCTTGACAGATTGTGAATTAATAGTTGTATTAGCAGCAGTTTAGGTGAGGGTTCTAATAGTTTCATGAGCATAAAGAAAAGTCAAACCAAAAAGGCACTCTCCTAAAGCATACGTCCAGCATAGCCATTAAACCAATCCAAATATAGACATCACAAATGCTCAAACAATTACCATCACGGTCCTCCAGACTGTCATGGCTCTCCGAAACTAGAGTGAGGTAGCGGAAAAACTCCCCAGTGAAGTCTTTGCGTCGCCTTGCAACTACAGCATTTATATCAGTCGGGCCGTCTTGTATCTCCTTAAGAAGTTCACTGTGCCTTTCCATTTCATCATCAATCTGCAAGGCTCAGTCCTGATTACACAAAACCGGAAGAAGATCTAAACCCAGAAGAGTTTGTTGATTCATACTAGATCCTACATTTAGTCAATGAGGAATTGTAGCAAAAGAATTTGGAGTTTACAAATCAAAATCCTCCTATACTCCTATATTGAGTACCATAAAACAATTAGATTTAGTTAGGCAAGTTTTGGACTACAATTCTTCAGATACAAAAGCTTAAAAAGGCATAATATTTTGCAATTTTGTTTGTAGCACATTCTTTCCACAATATTGTTGAAAAATAGTGGAAAAATTGCTAGCAAGTGAAAAGTACAACAAGTAAATAAGGCAATGGAATAACACAAAGACATGATTATACCTTCTTCACTTTGCTAGCAAGTGAAATAAATTTTTCCTTCATAGTAGGTTCACTCTCCTCATCTGCTCGTGTTCGACATCGATTATAGAAGCTTTCCCTATACTTATTCCAATCCTCTCTGAAAACCAAATACTTTCTCCATTCTTTAACTCTAGGCTTCTCATTCAAGAACACATCAATAATCTTATCACAAAATTGAGTTAAAGTATAACCCTCAGCAACTTCCTTATCTGTTTGCTCCTCTTCAACCTCGGCATTAGTTATAGTTACTCCACACACTCCAGTACCTAAACAAAACAACATTTTCCTTTTCTTCAGAGAGACTTATATGGAAAAATTCAAAAAATATGAACACCCAGATAAATAAAAAAAGATTAATTTTGTTCTAGTTTGCTTAAACTTACTGGTTTTGTGGCTAGAGCGAAGAGTCTTTGGTTGACTGGCTTCTGTTCTTTTGAACTTGGATATGAAAGGAATATTGACCCTTGTTAAAGGTGATTTTTCATTGAAATAAAATAAACCCGCGTGGCTTTTGTTGTTCTTTTTGCTGCTTAATAGAGATGATTTGGGTGTGGAAATTGATAGCTCGAAGCTTAAGAGATTACTCATGGTTTTGCTTTGGAGAGCAGACAAGAGCAGGATGAGATATTATGCCAACTGAAACTCCGTTACCTATGGATAAATATTAGTTGATCAAAACTACGTCGTTTCAATTATTTTATTTTTGCATTTACAGGTTGGAATAATAACATAGCGGTCCCTAATTTTGTTTTTTATATAAAAGGAGAAAGGTATAGTTTACAAATTATACAGGCATAGCATAGGAGAACAAAAAACAAATGATCTTATTTGTAATTTTACTAAAATAAGGGATTAAAATGTTGTTACCCATTTCACAAATAGAAAATAGATTTCTTTTCCAGGTTTTGAGAAACTCGCAGTCACGTATTACGCCTCAGCCAAAAAATTTAATGCCTTCAAATTGCTAGAAAATGAGCAAATGCTACTGACCTCTTTCTTGAAGATTGCATTTGGAGTCCAATCTCGTGAAATATCCAGCAACGAGGTTTCTTCTTTTCCCTTCTTTTGATTGCTGCAGTTGCTGTCTGTTTTTCGAAATTTTCATCTCATAATTATTTTTGCAGAAATGGTGTTTTGAGAAATTTCTCAACTGTTGTCACTTTGTAAATCTTGTTTTTAGATTGGGTCAATTTGTTGGAGACAGTACAAGGATCTTTATCTTGTGGGTGTGTTTGAGTTTTTGGATAGAGTGAGTAGATTGCTCATTGTTAAGCAGGAATGGAGTCACGGAACAGAGAAAAGAAGATTAAACGCAGAGAGATACTGGAAAAGAAGAAGGCAATTGATGAGTTGCTAAAAGCAGCTGCTGCTCAAAAGGATCATCTTTCAAATTTCACTTCCTTTTGCCGTTACGAAAGGAATGGCATTTCTGTGCATTTGGAGTCTGGGTGTGGGGATAAGCTTTCCTCTGCGGAGAAGCAGTTCATTCAAAACCTTCTTAAGGCCAATATGGAAGAGCCATATGGGCCAGAGTGGCCTGCGCAAGAGAAGGTAAAGCGCAGAGAAATGGTTGCTTCTGAAGCGCGCTATATATTTGCTTGTGAGCTTGATGCTCCAAATGCAAGTGCCAATGTGACTTCAAAGACTAATTGTGCTGAAATCATGGGTTCTGTAGTTGGATTTGTGCATTTTCGGTTTTGTTTGGAGGAAGATGTCCCGGTTCTTTATGTTTATGAACTTCAGCTTGAGTCTCGTGTTCAGGGAAAGGGATTGGGGAAATTCTTGATGCAACTGATTGAGCTAATTGCTCGAAAGAACCGCATGGGTGCTGTGATGCTGACAGTTCAAAAAGCAAACTTGTTAGCAATGAAGTTCTATTTAAACAAGCTGAGATATGTGGTATCAAGTATATCACCATCAAGAGTTGATCCATTTACTGGAGTTGAGAAAAGTTATGAAATTCTTTGCAAAGTATTTGATAATGAATCTAAAGCTGTCTTGGAAGAATGAGGATGTGCAGAGAATGATGTTTCAGTTCAGCATGATTCTTGAAACTTTTCATGATTATTGATATGATCAGAATTCAGTGCAAATCTCAAAGTAAACTAGCTTCAACAAGATTTCATTGCCAGACCTAGAGGACATACTATGGCAATTAGCTTTGTCCTTCCTTGATGAAGAAGTCTTCTGAAGGATTATCTAGCTAAAGGTACAGTCCTTTGTCACATTGCCATTTTCCTTATCCACTTGCCAGCATGACTGGATGTCTTTGAGAAACTGTTGTGACTTGTGAGGTTAATTTTTTTTTTTAAATTTTTTTTTTTAAATTTTTTTTTTTAAATTTTTTTTTTCAAGCTTCAATAGACATTGCTAGATGTAGCTCTTGAATGTTTTAGGGGAATTGAAAATTGCTACAAGCTGCAAAAAATGGTGTTCTCGTGAGTAAATGAGTTGCTGATTACAAGAATTGTGTTACACTGAGCTTTTAATTGCCAAAATAGCTTTCAGAACATTATCTTTGTAAGCTGTCGAATGTTCTTTCTTTACAATAATCGACATCTTGAGATTATTTTCGTTCTTCCATCTTAGTTTTACTTTAGTAGATTATTATATGGGAACTATATACAATCCAATCATATACAATCCAATCTCGAATCAATGCTTTGAAATGTTCTTTGTAGATTATTCTTTAATAATATTCCATTTGGGGCCCTGGGGAATTAATATACTGTCTACTTGCATGCTTTGTGATTCTGTTTGCTGCTTGAAGACTTCAAATAATTTATTTGTTAGCTGCTCTTTTGCTTAGTGGATATGGCCGAGGTTGATTTACTCTTTCATTCCCTCTTGAGTTCAATAACTGCTTTTCAGAGTTGCTTTGTTGATAAACCCATTAAATTTTAGTTTTAGCACATCTGGATTGTTGCAGTTCTTCATGTGCTGTATCCTGTTTCAAAAACGAGGTATAAACTTTGGCTAGATAAGTGCTGACTCTAAATCGCATTTATACTAACATCACCATATATATGTCCTGATCATGTTAGATATGGTCATTATCGTTTCATGTCCCTGCGGTTGGGTATTGCTCCTTTATTTACAAAGATGATTTATATTTTTGTTAGTCATGGAGAAAAGCTAATTCAGGTGGTTTGTCCAAAGAAAATCCAGGCCTCGCCGCATACCATGTTCTATTTAGGGATGGTATTGGTACAATGTCTCTGGGTGTTCTATCAGCCTACTCTGCCCTTGTATTGTCTTCTTTAGTTTGAATTTGATTCACATTTGGTTGTCAAATTGCTGCAATTTATAATCTGCCATGGATGCTGTGTAATAAATAGTTGAATTGCTTGATCATCATCTCTTCTATGTAGTTTTGATACTCTGGCTAAATTTTGGACTTCAGCTCTGGTCTCTTGGGGGAAATATCCTCCATGGTAATTGAAAGTTATGTCTAATTAATGGTCACATCTATAATATTCTGTACACATACCCGAGATATTGAACTTGAAACAATGAAACTTTTAGCATTGATTACGAAACATGTATCAATTTTAGGTTTAATGGTAAAATTTTCAAGTTCAATGCCTGGTATGAGATATCGGGGTAGCTAAATAACTGGAAATAGTTGTTGCGTGTCTCGGAAGATCTTTTTGGAGAGAGACTCGTGTGGGACGGGCATATGAATGACGTGGTACGACTAGCTAGTAATGATTTGACAAGTATATACTAAATTTGCAATTAACAAATAACAACGGAGAGATAAATTTATTGATTAACACATGACATATATACTCATTGGATGGACTCATAGGACATGTCCCATATAAGTTTTTTTCCTTACTGGAAATGCAGTCTTGATTAAAGAAATGGGGAATTCTAAAGCATCTCCTAACCTGGCTAATAGCAAATAGTTTCTCCGATACTTGTCAGAATAGCTTAGACTAACTCCAAAAAAAAAATTACATAGGATCATCCAATGAGTATATGTTATGTGTTCATTAATAAATTCATCTCTCCATTATTATTGATTAATTTCAAATTTAGTATATATTTATGAAATCATTAGTGCCTGATCGTACTACATCTATATGTCCATCCCACACAAGTCTTTCTCGACTCATAGACATACATGTTTGTCCCTTACTTTGATTAAAGCTAAGTTGAAAATAACATTTTTTTTTCCTCATGCCAAAATATTACTGTTAGTTCCATTTTTATTGGCATGTGTCCGTGACAAAACGAGTTCAATTGAGTTGTAATCTATCATGAAGATCTTTGTGCAATTGGACTGGTTTCTGGCTGCTGGCATCAGACATGCGTTCGTGGTGCGTTCGTTGCAGTGTTCGAACGGTTGGCGTTAGTGCTGCGTTCGTTATTGGGTTCGAACGTGTGGCGTTAGTGGCACGTTCTCTATTGGGTTCGAACGAGAGCATTCCAGAGAGCAATCGTTCGAGGCACGCTCTTGGTGCGTTCGAACGAGGTCATTCCAAAGAGCTCACGTTCGTAGTGCGTTCGAGTGGCGTTCGAACGAGTCTTCACAGAAATGGCACGTTCGTGGAGCGTTCTAGTATGCGTTCGAACGCGACTACGATCTGAACGCGTTTTTGGCCATTTTCACTTTGAAAAACCCTAGCCTTTTCACCATACCTATAAATATAACATGTAGCCGCCATTCACTGGGGTTGAAAGAGTTGAAACACAAATCCCTTGAGCCTAAATCTCACAAAGCTTTCAACTCTCTTTGAATCCACCATTGAAGACTTCTTCATCTTCTTGTCTTCTTCATTAATGGTGTGATTCAATCTTTGATAAACCTTCAACACAACTTAACCCAAATTCCCTAATCCTTTAGATTTCTTTAGGAGGAAGTTTGGTAGTCGGAGTTCCGGCGTCATTGGTGATAAAATCTACTCAGAGACTTCAGAGGTTCTGAAGAAAACCGTGGGTCGCGGGCTTGAGGAGTTGCCTTGAGTTCTTGCAGTATTGAGGTACTTGAGTCGATGGAGTTGCCACCATAGGTTTTGACCATCGCTGTAAGTTTTTCTCTATATAGTGGATTCGGGTGGTAGCCTATACCCGGAGTGATTTTTACTCGGAAGAGTTTTCCACTTCGTCACCAAAATCATTGTGTTGAATTTTGTGTGATTGATTTAATTTTCCGCAATTTATATTATTGATTTATATTGTGGTTTGTTTGTTGACTTCCATAGACACATTAATTAGGACTTGTCTCAATTAATTGTGATTAATTCCGCATATGGTCAGAACCTTAGGTTATCACGAATTTTCAATTACAATAATACTTTATTTAATCACCAAAACGACAGAGATTAAAATTAGAAATTCCTCAGTTTTCTAGCTAATCATCCCCCAAAAGTACCTTACAATGTCAATCAATCTGATTGCCCCACCACACGTCAGCCATTGGCTTGCTTGAACTGCACCTGCTTGCAAACTCACATCCAAAAATATGGGTTATAATTGGCAGGCACATGGTTGCACACACTAAAGCCAAAATTGAAGGATGAATAATACAAGAATCATCTCATTCTTTTCGATCCAAATGACTTAAAAACTGATTCCTCTATGAAGACAACTCCACAAACACCTTGGAACTACCTCCTCAATCTGCCCCACCAGCTGTTCAGCTTCTTATAATTTATCATCTGCTCATGAACTCCAGTTTGGGAGACCAAAACAAGAAAAATAAATAAATCTCTCCTTTAAAAATTATGGGTGGAAAAGATTTGGTGATTGGAATACCTGGGAAGCGGGTGAATATCACTGGGGGGATAGAGTTTTCTAACTTAACACACACTGTGACAACAAAGAAGAAAGTTGGAGGGTCAAAGCTCCATTGCTTACTTGGGGCATTTTATTTCTACACGAGGAATAGAACCAGATGCTTCCAAGATTCAAGCCATGATGGACTTTCCAGAGCTTCAGAATGTAAAGCAACTCAGAGTATTTATTGGGTTGACAGGGTATTATAGAAAATTTGTGAGACATTATTCTGTCCTTGCAGCACCTCTTACAGACTTACTCAAACTCAATTCTTTTCATTGGAGTTCTGAAGCTGAGAATGCTTTTCGAGCTCTTAAAATGCATGTCACACATTATAGTCTGCCTTAAAGGTGAGGTACTGTCAATGAGTAACTTGCCCTTAAAATAAAGTAGGTCATCAAGGACCTTGTAATCCACATATTGAGAAGGGTACTACTGCACTTGAGAATATAGTTGCTTAAGATCCTCTTGAGTCAACAGTTCCTGTCTGATTTGATTCAATTACCAAACACATGTGCTGTGATAGCTAGGAGTTGAGGGATTCTAGACAAGGCATCTGCTACTGTATTTTCTTTTCCTGGCTTGTATTGAATCTCATAGTCAAAACCTAACAACTTTGGCAAATATTGTTGCTGTTCAGGTGTCTGTATTACATGCTCCATCAAATTCTTCAGGCTCTTATGGTCGGTTCTAATGATGAAATGTCTTCCTAATAGGTATTGTCTCGATATTTGGACTGCCTCCACAATTGCCACCGACTCCCTAACATATGTAGAGGCTTTCTGTAATCGTGGGCTCAATATCTTGCTGAAATAGGCAACTGGATGTCGTTCTTGTAGGAAAACAGCTTCTATGCCTGCAGAACTGGCATTAGTCTCCACTATGAATGGTTCTGTGAACTTATGCAAGGATAAGACAGGTGCAGAGGCCATAGCCTGGTCAATCAATTCAGCCTTCTCGTTTTCAAGGGCAGCCAAAGTGCCAAACTCTCTTTATAAGCTTCCACCTCAGCCGACGTCATCTCCCTCTCCAATTTTAGTGTCGCCTTAGCCCCTCTAGCCTCGTCTTCGGCCTCCTTTACTTTCTTCTTCATGGCCTCCCTCGACACCTTAGCTTCAGTGAGCTCCTTCCTCAAGATAATATTTGATTTCTCCACGTCCCCCACCCTTTTCTGACTAGCTTCAGCATACTTCTGTGTTAGAGAGCGCATTTTAGAGTCTACAAAAATGAGAAAGAGCTTTGTTAGGAAAAAATCATTCGACAAGAATTACGACTTCAAGAGTTAAAGTGTTACCTCATACGAACGAGCCACTGCCCTTATCGACGCCTCCATAGGCCCTAAGGCTGTCAACCGACATTCATCTTCCTCCAATAGCAGCCTGTCCACAAAACAAGATAAACTAGAAGGGTCCGACATGACAGTCGCCCCCCGAGGGATCTTGATGACAATGTTCTCAATGTCTTCCTCAGGGTATTAGCGGCTTCCTATTTTTTGATGACATGACAGCCCCGGTCGACGCTTTCACCAATGGTTCCGAGAGGAGCTTGGCAGGCGGACTCTCCTTCGGCAATGGAGGCTCTGGAACTACCTCAACCTCCTTCCCCTCGGCATTCTTACTTTTCCCCATAGGGAGGCCACAATGGCATCTCTAAAACTACAAAACGGATTGTTGCAGCTGTTAGAACAATAAGCACAAATTAAAATAATTTTACCGTTCACCAAGGATGCAAAAAGTGAATCTGGGTTGAGTCGCGGATCGGTTCGCTCTCTTTAAGACGTTCCGCGGCTCTGCTCGTATTTTGTGCTAGCAGTAATCGGCCCCGACGCCTCCAGGATAAAACAAGCCCAGATTAACACTGTCTCAATCGATTTTGCACAAACTCGATTGGTATACTCACACCCAAAAAATTATTTGCTCGGGAACATCAAAAAATAATATTGGGGGAATTTTTTGAACTATTAAAATCCAGAATTTTTCTATCAAAAAATTTCAGATCCGGACAGGCCTTGAATCGTTCACACACCTAGGATCAAAATATGCGCATGGTGTCTTGTTTGCATGGAAGCTGAAACACCACAAGACCATTGATCATATTCATTCATGCGCAAATGCTTCTCTGTAAACATGGTGATGATCAAATGATCAAGCGCATATTGCCATTCATCAAGTATTATCCATTTTATGTGAGCCACATAAGTATGGCCAAGCACCAGCCACCAGATCATGAAACCAACCACAAGTATCAGTCATGCACGAAACATAGCCACACACCAGCTTGTCAGAAGTCACGCATCAGACTTGCCAGTTAACTCAACACACCCACCAGCCACCATCTCATGAACCAAGAATGTGAGGAGGAGGATGTCTGATCGAAGAAGATATGATTCAGCGCATATTGGACAAGTGAGTGTTTCTGGTTTTGGTATACAGCGACTATAGCCACCGTGGCAGTTACGGCGGCGGCGACTGAGAATGGACGGGAGGTTGCATGTGTGGTAGTGTGTGGAAAATTTGTGGGCTGGCTATAATGAAAATAAACCATCAAGTTTGATCCTCGGAGCCCTTAATGAGAATTTATCTGAAAAACCCAGATGCCGAAAAGATAGACAAAAATGATCACAAGAAATCCCACAAGAGGAATTAGAAGAGAAAGCGGTTGATGGCGAGAATCACTTCCACAACACTATGATTCCATCTCCTCTGGACCAGGGGAGGAAGAAGAATTTTTTTTTTTTTTTTTTTTTAAAAAAAAAATTAATAGAATTGATGGGAAAATATTTATTATCATTAATATAATAATTAATTGATTTTTAATTTTTCCAAAAGATTAATTTCTTGTAACTCCTCATAATTAAAACTTCTTATAACTCCTAACAATTAAAATTGATTTTTAAAATTCACCAACAATCCCCCACTAGAATTTTAATAAAACATTTTTCATCGAGCAATATAACATAAGGTCGTGCATAAATAAAGGTGTCTTTCGACTTGAACCTTTACATAGTGTTGACGATTCAGATTATACTAGAGTAACTCGTAGTTTTGAACTCTATCTCTGACAACGTCACACACACAAACCTTTCAGGGTGTAGTCAAAAGCCCGAGCATTACGGACGTGCTCGTATATCCCAGTATAGTGAATGCTCTAGAAATTTTTGCCTAAAATTTCATAAGAAGCGGCCACACTTCTACATTCACATAGGTGTGTCTATCAAGAGTACTCATGTAGCTAGGTACTCCACTCTACATAGAGTATAGAACACATTAAGAGTTAAATAACTCATCCTTCTATCGCTTCAGGATATCATGCTCTCAGAATGGAACTCACAATTAAAAATAATAGCATGATTCATCATCACTTCATGACTTGTTATTACCCATTGAACCTATTTCTTGGGATCTCCATTCTATTAGGTCGGGTTACCATCATAAGTGACTGTCTAATGGCAATAGTCCCATTCTTTTCTAGGTATTGTATACCTTCTCTCTTGCTAGTCCTTTTATCAAAGGATCAGCTAAATTATCATCAGTCCGTACATGATCCATTTTTACAGCTCCAGAAGAGAGGTATTCTCTAACTGTACTGTGTATCTACAATCTCTTACTGTTATAATAACAGTTCTAAATATTTGTAATAGCCGCGGTACTATCACAATGGATCAAGACAACTGGTATCAGTCTCTCCCATAAAAAGGGTATCTAACAGCAAGCTTCATAATCAAGCTGCTTCTTCACAAGCTGATGCTAGTGGTATCATCTCAGACTCAAGGAAATATATCCCTTGGTAACCTTGGAATCATCTGAAAGGGTGTTCCAATTAACATCGCTATATCATTCAAGGATAGCGGAAAACCTCTAAAAATATAACTCTAGGTTCATTGTCCTTTTCAGGTACCTTATAACCTTCTCAATAGCATGTCAATGCTCATACCAAGTCTACTAATAAATCTACATATAATCCTATAACATATGCAATGTCAAGTCTAGTGTTACGAAAACATAACATCAGTTACCAATGTTGTTCGCATACTCAAATTATCTAACATTGACAGCAATGTTCTTGAACAACTTTACACTAGAGTTATAAGGAGTACATGTAAATTTATTATTAAATTCCATTTTCTGACCAAGTAAATTTTTTATTCCAAGAATTACACTAGTTTCTTCTAAGTTTTTTCAATTACAGATTTAGAAGACAACATAGAATTCAAACACAATTAACAACATGCATATAAAATAAACATATCAAAATATAAACATTTCACATGTTGTTTTCAACCTTTATAATGCATGTATTTTTCACCTTCAATCACTTTAAAACAATGAGTAAAACATTAGAGGTAGAACCCCCACTATTTCCAATTTATCATTGGAGGTCGAGCCCCCACTATTTCTTAATATCAAAGAAATATTTTTCATAGAAATAATATGTTCATATCAATCATAAAATTTATATATTTCTATAAATCTTATACTCAAAGTTCTAGGTTCTCAAACCTTTCATATTTAAAAAATTCATAAGATTTAAAGTTCACATCACCAGTTCTAGCTGCTATAATAGTTTAAGAAACAACTCATCACATTAACTTATTTACAGCTTATACAAATAACTCGAACATAGCAAAATAATATCAGACATGACGGAAAACGACAATGCCTACCCACCATCCCTCGAATCTACCAAACATGTTGATCTCAAAGATCGTAGTAACAAGTTGGTCTTCGGTAAAGTTTGCTTTTGGAGCTGAACTCTTTAACCGGTAGTTCTGGACAAGCTGCCCTTATTTGCTACAATTGTAGCATTGGAACAACTATTTTTTATTTCTTGAGGGAGGTTAGTGCTAGTCCTGGTTATTCCAATTGTGGTGATTATAGTTCTTAAAAATTAACCCATTAGCTTTCCAACTGTTTTTCAGATATGCATTGAGGTATTTGCTAAGGAATCACGATAAATCAACACCACATTGTTCAAGCAAAAGAAAATCACAAATATCCCAATACTAGCTCATGCTGAACAAAATCATAACTGTTCTTCAAAAATTAATTATTGTATGTATAATTAAAGCTACAGTCAATCATAAATGACATGCTCTAATTTCTTTGTCCTTGTCAATCTAAAATCCACATGACAATATAAAATTCACATCACAGTAAAATTTTGTTAAAGCAAAGACCAGTTATGCATATATTTAAAACACTCTCAATGTTCCACATCAACACTGAAATTCTTAAAAAGAATAACTAAACAACCAAAATAAATCATCTTTTCAAGAATGATATATTTTAATCCAAAATCATTCAAATCGGCAAACACATATCCAATTCATTGTAGGCAATGTATTCCAAATAATTTCTCAAATAATAATCACAGGATAAGTCTAAAAATTTTAGAATATGACATCAGGCTGTCAATCTCAATAACCTATATATCCACTCATATTCTAGCAGCATTGGAAAAATTTCAATAAATAGTTAATAGCCATCAATTAAATTATAAATGTATTTAAACATTTCCTTATACCTTCTTGAAATTGTTGGCAATTCTAAATAACCATCTCTATACATTAACAGTCATTTCACCATTGCATATTCTAAAAATTCAACAGCTTCATCAATTTTACAGTCTCATCCGCACTCATATTTAGCATAAATGATTTCATCAGAATTATATACTTAAACATGTATATTCAAATACTATAAAGACTTTGATAAAACAAAGTAAGTCATGCAACATATACACTAAATGTTTTTAAAAAATTATCAATTCTAAAACATCAGCATGACTGTTACCACATGAAAGCTGTTACTTCATGAATGTGCTTACAAAGCTACAGCAAAAAATGTGATCATCTAAATATAAGGAATATCATAAGCATACCAACATAAAATTTATCAAAACATACAATCCCACATGGCTGAACATCTATACCAATAACCATGTATATTTTTTATGTAAAAGCTTAATTCAAAATAACACTTTGCAAGATGCAAACATCGAATATTCTAATTTCATGAAGTATGAATATTTGTCAAGACTCAGGATATAAAATATGTTAAGCCAACTTTCTCACAAGCCTATCAATTCCCTTAAAATTCATTTCATGCATAATTTACTTATAATTGCACCATAAGAACAGTAACAAATATAACATAAACAAATATAGCAGATCGAACTCGTCTTAAAATTGTTAGAACAATAAGCACAAATTAAAATAATTTTACCGTTCACCAAGGATGCAAAAAGTGAATCTGGGTTGAGTCGCGGATCGGTTCGCTCTCTTTAAGACGTTCCGCGGCTCTGCTCGTATTTTGTGCTAGCAGTAATCGGCCCCGACGCCTCCAGGATAAAACAAGCCCAGATTAACACTGTCTCAATCGATTTTGCACAAACTCGATTGGTATACTCACACCCAAAAAATTATTTGCTCGGGAACATCAAAAAATAATATTGGGGGAATTTTTTGAACTATTAAAATCCAGAATTTTTCTATCAAAAAATTTCAGATCCGGACAGGCCTTGAATCGTTCACACACCTAGGATCAAAATATGCGCATGATGTCTTGTTTGCATGGAAGCTGAAACACCACAAGACCATTGATCATATTCATTCATGCGCAAATGCTTCTCTGTAAACATGGTGATGATCAAATGATCAAGCGCATATTGCCATTCATCAAGTATTATCCATTTTATGTGAGCCACATAAGTATGGCCAAGCACCAGCCACCAGATCATGAAACCAACCACAAGTATCAGTCATGCACGAAACATAGCCACACACCAGCTTGTCAGAAGTCACGCATCAGACTTGCCAGTTAACTCAACACACCCACCAGCCACCATCTCATGAACCAAGAATGTGAGGAGGAGGATGTCTGATCGAAGAAGATATGATTCAGCGCATATTGGACAAGTGAGTGTTTCTGGTTTTGGTATACAGCGACTATAGCCACCGTGGCAGTTACGGCGGCGGCGACTGAGAATGGACGGGAGGTTGCATGTGTGGTAGTGTGTGGAAAATTTGTGGGCTGGCTATAATAAAAATAAACCATCAAGTTTGATCCTCGGAGCCCTTAATGAGAATTTATCTGAAAAACCCAGATGCCGAAAAGATAGACAAAAATGATCACAAGAAATCCCACAAGAGGAATTAGAAGAGAAAGCGGTTGATGGCGAGAATCACTTCCACAACACTATGATTCCATCTCCTCTGGACCAGGGGAGGAAGAAGAATTTTTTTTTTTTTTTTTTTTTTTTTAAAAAAAAATTAATAGAATTGATGGGAAAATATTTATTATCATTAATATAATAATTAATTGATTTTTAATTTTTCCAAAAGATTAATTTCTTGTAACTCCTCATAATTAAAACTTCTTATAACTCCTAACAATTAAAATTGATTTTTAAAATTCACCAAAGCAGCCCTTGCCAATTCCTTATCAGCCTTGGGAAGATGTTTCTATGGACTTCATTACTGCTCTACCTCTATCTAAAGGTTTTTTTTGATATAATGGTGGTAGTTGACATACTCAGCAAATACATTCATTTGGGGACTCTTCCACCAAGGTTCAATGAATCAATGCACCAATGGTAGCTAAAATCTTCATCAATATGATCTGAACTATTGTCATTGACAAGGACCCCATCTTCCTTAGTAAGTTTTGGCAAGCTTTATTCCAAGCTTCAGGCACTAAGTTAGCCACTAGCAACGCATACCACCCTCAATCTGATGGTCAGACAAAAGTTACCAACATGAGTGTGGAATAGTACTTGAGATGTTTTGCCACAAGTGCACCACACAAATGAGCTATTTTTGTAGCATGGGCAGAGTACTGGTATAACACTTCGGTTCAGGACAACACAGATATGACACGTTTTCAGGTTGTTTATGGCAGGTCACCACCTACAATTCCCATATATGTTCGTGGTAGTTCTAAACTGGGGGGCAGTAGATTATGACTTAGTTGAAAGAGATAGTATGCCGCAGCAATTGAAGCTTAATCTTGAGAGATCTCAAGTACGTATGAAGACTCAAGCAGATCAACATAGGATGGATAAACAGTTTGCTGTAGGTGATTGGGTATGGGTGAAGTTGCAACTATACAAGCAAAATTTTTGTGTCTAGAAGACTGTATTCTAAGCTAAGTATGAGGTACTTTGGGCCCTATCTGATCACCCACAAGATCAGTAAAGTAGCTTGTCGATTACAGTTGCTCCCTACATCTAAGGTTCATCCAGCATTCCATTTTTCTCAAATCAAAGCCAGTGCTTCCCCTACCCCAGCATCTGCCACCGAAGTTAGAGACCTTTAATTCCCCACACTGAGGAGGGATTCATTTTGCAGCCTTTGGCAATAGTAAGCACCAGAACTGTTGGTAGAGGCTCTCACGATGTTCCCCAAGTGTTGGTGCAGTGGGAAAACTTGGTTGTTGAAGATGCCACCTTGGAGGATTTAATGACTTTCAAAGCTGATTTTCCAGATTTTGACCTTGAGGACAAGGTCACTTTCGGTGGAGCTAGCAGGCAATGTTACAAGTGATACAGAACGTACATCACAACAAAGAAACGCAGAGGATGCACCTTAACCAGGAAGAACAAAGTCACAGAGGATTATTTCCAAGCCAAGCAGATTCCGAGATTATGAAGTATAACAGCCAAGTGAAGAAGCAGCCCAAGTTGGCGCCAAAAGCTTATTTAAAATATAGTTAAGAGGGCGGAATTATCCTCTCTCTTAAAAGGATTGTTAAAAATTTGTTAATAATCTGTTAGTCAGTTAGAGTTAGTTAGCAAGCTATTATGCGTCTTCTTTGATGTAAATGAAGAATATAAAAACAGAATTAAGGGGAATAAAATGATTCATTGATTGATTCAACAAAAATATTTTGGAGGTTTAAAGTTGTCTCGAATAAGCCTAACAGTAGGTTTCTTCAATTGTTATTTGTTGACATATGTTCATAGATGCATATATATATATATATATATATATATATATATATATATATATATATATATATATATATAATAAAGGAGAATGGTGTTGGAGGAAAGAGAGTGTATCCAACGGCTCTCTTTATGTGGCTTAATTAATGGCCCATATCATTTCATTGGTAATTGGAGGAAAGAGAGTGAATTGATTGATGGAAAGGGTCAAAATTTTTCAATTTTTCAAATTAAAAAATAGAAAGTTAAAATAAAATCATTTAATTAAAAAATAAAAAGTTAAAATAAAATCATTTAATTAAAAAATAAAATCATTTAATACTGTAACATCGTGCCGTAGGCACGGGCAAATACTGTAACACCGTGGCGTAGACATGTGCTAAATACTGTAACACTGTGCCGTAGGCACGGGCAAAAACTAGTATATATATAAATTTTAATATTGTATCATTATTTTGGGTGTAGGAGAAGATTTGGTGCTAGCTTTTCGAAAAATCCAGCAACTATTTTCCTTGGGATCTATGGTGATCTGATCATGCCAGTAAATTAACTTGAAAGATATCACAAGAGGAAAATGGTTGCAAAGTTTGATCAAACTCCCAAAATATTGCATGGCTTGTGCCATGACCTCACTATTATTTTATATTATTATCATTTTATTATTTCATAAATTGAAAAATAATAAATGAGTAAAAAAAGTATTGTTGTATAGTATTTTATTATTAAATCCTTACAAAAATTATATTTACTACCAAATATATATATTTTATTATAAAAAATATTGAAAAATAACAAATGGTTACAATAAGTATTATGGTGTGTTATTTTACCATTATAATAAAATATAAAATTTTGTAAAGATATAATAATAAAATATAAGATTGTTTAAAGATATAATAATGAAATATAATATTTTGTAAAGATATAATAATAAAATAAAATATTTATAAAAATAAAATATTAGTAAAATGTTATAACATAATATTTCTTATATTCATATGTTATTTATCGATTTTTAAAATAATAGAATGATAATAACCTTTTATATATTTTGTGACCCGATAAAGAGGAGAAAAAGAATTTAAAAAAGCTTATTAAATTATTGGTATATATATGAACTAGAGTAGAGACAAGGTTCAATGCAATGGCATATGCCTGTCAAACCATAGGAAACATCGATGGACTTTGCTGGAAACAGACTAATTAACCTACTTTTTTTTTTTTTTTTTTTTTTTAATTTCATTGTCAAATCACCCGATTCAGATTTAAATGAAATATGTAAAAATCCTGGCTGTATCAAATTCTTACAATAAATACATCCCTTAAATTCGAACCTAGGACTTGACAACCAATTCATAAATTCTTTGCCACCAAACCCCGGGGACCTAATTATCCTACTTACTAAGAGCAATTTCTCACAAATATTTTTTAGTTTACTAAATTTTGTTGACTAAATTAATAACTATCGGATTAAATATTATTTTGATTTTGAATATCTATTATTAGATTAACTTAAATAAATGACTAGATTTAAGTAAAAAATTAATGTTGAAATATTGTCTCACACACATACATACATATTTAAATACACACATATATATATATATATATACACACACATTTAGTCAGACTCATGTAAGATTCATATGGAGTATATGAGCATATAAAGATAAGAAAATATTATAGCTTTTAGATGAATGTAAAGTTTATGTGAACTATAAGGTGTAGACTGGAGCCCCCCAAGGGGTGTGGCTTGGTGGTGAAGGGTCCAGAATCTCACCTTGAGGTTCTGGGTTCGAATCCAGGGGGTGCAACTTCTTGTAAGAGTCTGGGGCAGCCGGGGGTTTTACCTGCGCCGCGGCCCAGAATGGGTGGTTTGGTGGCGGGGTTTCCAACGATTTCAAAAAAAAAAAAAAAGTGTAGACTGGAGCCAAATCATGTATGTAAGTATATGTTAGATTGATTTGAACAAATAAGTACTTGTCACAGGTGGCTATTGCTTCATCTTTTTCATTTTTTTTTTAGAATTTGGATTTAGTGTTAAGCTGAATTTACTTTAATTGTGTTAAACTTTTTATAATTTGCTATCACGCGTGCTTTAATAAAAATACACGATTAAGATTCGATTTCATTTAAATTGTTATCTAATAATTACCATCCATAATTTATAGAAAAAAATCAATACAAAGTTAAACTAAATACCAAATCTATTTTTTTTTTTAAAAATCTAATATGTAATAATATATGAGAGACATATGAATTTTGATGATTACCTTACAATTACATATTAAAAATAATTAATGAATTGAAGTGTGAACGTGAAACAATTTTCAAGATACCTTGAAGTCAAATTGAACTTCTCAAAACCTATTTACACGCAAGCTTCTTAACTCAGAAATCAGAATGACTAAGTAAACGAAAAGAGTAAACAAAAAACAATTAATTAGTTAGTATTATCAACGAAATCCTAAAGCTTTGTAAGAACCGGAATTAGGTTTTGCCTTCTTTTTCCTCGAACCTTCGAGCAATTAATTTTGGCAAGATTGTGACAAATTAAATGAATAAATCTGGGGCACAACAATGTTTCAATTAATCCCATCCCATGCAATCTCTTCGTCATTGCAAAAGTCTCTCATATCCCATTTTACGTTACTTGTCTATGGTTTTTATTCAAAATTTTCAAACCAATTCCAAACAATTTGTGTTTCAACTTTCACACCCGAAAATGTCTAAGGTGAGACTAGTGACATAGTCGGAATATTCAGGATATTGAGTCATTAAGATAAAATTTGATTTTTACAAACAATATCAGATAATATCAAGTACTTTTCAAGTGTATATACTAACCATAAAATTCAATATCATCAAATACATCAATATATATATATATATATGTGATAATATATTTTGTGATTGAATAATGATATGGTGATAATTTCACTTGAGATATTCTTTTAAGTTATGGGAAAATTAACATAAATTAATGAGGGTTATAATTTGATGTTTTCTTCCTTTAATCAAATCATGTTTTACTATATTCAGTAATCTTAGCCTTTAATATGATCCATGCAACTAATGGATCAATTTATTTACATGGAGAAGCCAAAAGCCATGTTGATGATGTTGCATGCATGGTGTTAGAAACCGAAATAGGAGAGTTTGAAGAAAAACATATTAGTTTTCTTGATTTTAATACGAATTACAAATTATCTGGTATTATAAAGGAATCGGTATTAATTACATAAGAACTAACAACTAACATTAATTGCATAACAACTAACAACTAACATTAATATCATATATATCAATATTAATTACATATCAACTAATAACAATATCATATCTTTGACATCCCCCCTCAAACTCAAGATGGTAGTGAGGAAACCAGATTGAGTTTGGAAACGAGGGTTGTGTAACAGATAGGAAGAAAAGACTTGGTGAAAATATCAGTTATTTGATCATCGGAGCGTAAATACACCTGTTTGGAGATAGAGACAATGAGATAAGATCTGTTTGGAGACAGAGACAAGGAGATAAGACATGTTTGGAGATAGAGCAAAGAGATAAGACCTGTTTGGAAACAGAGATAAAGAGATAAGACTTGTTTGGAGACAAGGATAAGGAAATATCAAGATATCGGAACTCAGACGTCTGATACTATGTCAGAAACCGAAATAGGAGAGCTTGAAGAAAAACATACCAGTTTTATTGATTTCAACATGAATTACAAATTGTCTTTATATAGGCATTACAAAGGAACAAATATTAATTACATAACAACTAACAACTAACATTAATATCATATCTATCAATATTAATTACATATAAACTAACAACAATATCATATCTTTGACACATGGTAACTGACAAGAAGAGAGACGAAGTTGAAGGTTTGCTCTGACTTATATATTATTTTAAGCTTGAAGTTTTTTAAATTACTGGTGATTACCTTCTCATGCAACTCGCGGCGATGTACAAGACGATCACCAAGTCAAGGATCCATTGTTTGTACTAGAAGGACCTATCACAAGGTATATGACTAAGAAGATAAAGGAAGCAATGCTTGATGAGACAATGACTGAGACTACCAAAGGGAACATCAAGGCTTCAACGACGTTGAAGATGAGCTTGTCACAGTAGGAACCACCATGAGTTACATTGCTTCAAGCCTTGGATTGAAGGCCCACTTGTCTTGAGCTTGTGTTACACCACTTGTTTAGGCCTTTGTTTTTATTTCTTTATTTTCGTTTATTGATTATATGTAAAGGGCTGGACTTTGTTTAATTAAGCCCCTTAGTTTATATTGTTATCTTGTACATGACCCATGCTTGGCGTGACCTAAGGTGTATTATGGGCTTGGACGTGCATAGTGGGTTAATTAAGGATAGATAATGAATTATATACCCGTTGGTATGTTAGGTAGTTTAGGATTTTAAACCTTTTAATTTCGTGTTTTGAGCATACTTGAATAACATTCCAAATTATTTTCGTGATATATTTTCTCTCTTATTCTTGGATTAGAACTTAAACTCATCAAGTAATTTGCACAAATTATGACGTTACTTGCAAATAGAGTTCTTGAGGCATTGTTCTCAACTGATTTTAATAATTCATCTGATCTCGTGGCTTTCTTGAGTTGAGAATTAACTTGTTCGTGGGTTCGTAAGACAGATTTGCATCACCTTCCACCACCAAAAACAAAAATTAACAGTACTATTAATACTAATATTTAAACATCTAAATGATTTATCAAGTTTTGTATTATTCTAATTCAAATGTCTCTTTCATGCATCTTCCCACCCAATGCTTCTGTTATGTAATATCCTAGCTAGCTATCTTTTGGAAGTCAAACTGCCCAAGTTATCAAAAACAACTTCTTCTTTTTTTCCTTCAAAGATCATAATGATTCTTCCATAAGGGTTTTTTAGATTGTTTAAGAGTAGTTGATTAATTCTGATAATACAAGAAAATTAAGCATGCTGGTATTTTGATTATGAGTTTAATAACTAAATGGGGCGTTTGCCTTTTAAGATGAGTTGATGATGGAGGGATTGGAGAATTGGATTGTAAGACATGTTGAGTGTTTTGTGATCATTTGCCTTATCATACTAATAAGATCTACTTGCGCACAGAAAGGTCAGTACATGAACTTATTTCATGAGAATTCATATGAGTATATGACTCAATTTTTTGACTTCGTTAATTTTAGTTCAGTTTAGTCCTATGTGATTTGATCAAAAGATTTATGTTGTTTTTATTTCAATCTTAGGCCTAAAATTCCAAGTCAATGGCTTAATGAGGTAGCTGAATAGCATATCCTTGTATGCTGGGATGTGAAACTGTGATTAATAATAACTTTATGTTTTGTTCATGTTTTGACTCGATCTATACATAATTACGCATGCTAATCAATAATTTGGTGTGATGCTTAAGGGCTAATATAGCTTCAAAAAGTGAAAATTAGTATACATATTGACCTAAGATTCTTAATCTTTTTAATGTAAAATTGTGCAGGTTTTGTGAGCATAGCATGCTGTGCAGAATCAGAATTTACAGGAAAACTTCCCTCTATAAATTGGAAACCAGATGACGCCTGGTTCCCGGATAAAACAGGTTGCCACAACATTACTAGGCCAGTGGTAAACAATACTTTTTATGATAGAATTCGAGTTTTGGACATTGATTCAGGGAAAAGATGTTATAACTTACCAACAATTAAGGGTCAAGACTATTTGATACGAGGCACATTCCTTTACGGTGACACTGTGGAGACACCTTTGGTATCATCCTTTAATGTTCTTGTTGGTGTCACACTGATAGGCCAGGTGAATTCGACAGAGGACTCAGTGGTGGAAGGAATTTTTAGGGCTGCTAATGAGTACATTTATTTCTGCCTAGAGAAGTATAAGGGTGACCCTTTCATTTCACAGCTTGAACTAAGGCCTCTAAATGATACAGAGTATCTACATGAGGAATCTGCTAGTGTTTTGAAACTGATCGGTAGATATGATCTGGGAAGAAGTGATAATGAGCTAAGGTATGGTTTCTACTTAATTTCATTTTTTTATTGGAATCGTTGGAAACCCACCGCCAAATTACTCCGGACTTTGAGCGGAAATAATGTGGAAATGCAGTTAACATGTGAATTACTTGATGTTTGGCAGTTTCAGGTTCCCATATGATCCATGTGATAGAATCTGGATACCAAAATTGAGTGCTGAACTGACGTCCTATAACATATCATCCACCAACAAAATTTCGGGTGACAATCCGAAAGTAACAGTGCCTCTCCAAGTACTACAAACTGCTTTAACCGACCCAAAAAGACTGACATTTCAGCACACTGGTCTTGATTCAGGGGATTACAACTACACTTTGAATCTCTACTTTCTTGAACTCAGTGACTCTGTTAAGTCTTCAGGGCAAAGGGTGTTTGATATTTTTATAAACAATGTGAAGCAGAAGGAGAAATTTGATATCTTGGCTGATGGGTCCAACTATGCAAAACTTGTTCTGAATGCGACAGCAAATGGGTCTCTCAACTTCACATTGGTTAATGCCCTAAATGGGTCTGAGTTTGGACCCATTTGTAATGCTTATGAGATCTTGCAGGTGCGCCCATGGGTTCAAGAGACTAACCAAGAAGATGGTAATGTCCAATACTTGCTTCTTGTACACATTCTTTATTATGTTTATTTTTGTTGTTGTTCTATCTTTGACTTTCTTTTTGTTCAGTGAATGTGATAATGAAAGTGAGAGATGATTTGAAGGAAAATAACCAAGAGAGTCAAGTGTTGGAGAGTTGGTCAGGAGACCCTTGTCTTCCAAATACATGGAAAGGTGTTACTTGCAGCACAAAAAATGGTTCCACTGTCATCACTGGGCTGTAAGTTCTTTTCTTTAATTCTTATTCTGGAGATTTGTTAATTAATTGGATTTACTGAGGATACAACGTATGTTTATTTATATCGTACTTAAATATGGCCAAATCCAATTTATTTCTATCCTACTTACAGTGATAGTGTTAATTCCTGAGTGATTTACACTTGATTATCAGGGATCTACGTCGCAATGATCTTCAAGGGAGGCTTCCGGATTCTATTTTCTTGCTTCCGCATCTGACAACATTGTAAGTTATTTAATACATATTGTTCTATGTAAAACTGGGACTTGTTTGGTAGAGCTCAGTATTTATGCACTTGCTCCTTTCAGATATTTTGGGTGCAATCCTCATCTGGACAACAATCTTCCTTCCACATTTAATGGCTCAAGACTAACCACAGAGTATGTAATCTGTTTCTCATGTCTTAAAAACTTGTTGTGTATTAAAAAGAGGGAACAAGGAAAAAAAAACCTGAATTATTTCTTCATGTATATTTCAGCCAGGGAGATTGTGGCAGTCCAAAATCAACACAAAAAGGAATTGTCATAGGCATTGCCGCATGTGGAACCTTCCTATTTGTCGTTGCAGTCGGAATTGTAGTATGCTTTTACAAAAGAAAATGTATGGCCAGGGAAAAATTAGATGGGAAAGGATACCCAATGACAAAGAGTGAGTAACTTGATCTCTTCTTTACTCATTGATACCTTTTGTATCTTCCTAGGATAAAGGAGATACTAAATGCATTGGGTTTTGAATTTTACAATCTTGAAATAAGGTCTCCTCAGCACTATGGATCTTTAAAGTAACATTGCACAAATGAACACATCATCTGCAGTGAATGTTCTGTTACCAAAATTAATTCCTCCGCCATGTCAAATGCACAAAAGCACGTCAAAAATGTGCCTAGAAAATGATCTTACCGTGTTTTTAATCATCATTGTGTAATGGGGCATGAAAGAAGATGAGATTTATGAAAGCTTGTTATGCATCCACTGAGATTACCGGAGTACATTAAAATTATATACTATGATGCCAGCCAGAAATGAGAGAAGTTATTTTCCACTCGGTCACACGGATCATTGTATCTGTGGATGTTTATTAAAGTCTACATTTTGCTCATTATGAAGTTCTAGGTCACCAGGTCAGTTTAGGTCACTGTCCAGTTTGGTGTTATCAGTCGAATCAATGATTTATCTAGTGTAAATTCTGATTTGAGAGGTACCATTCTCACAAAGATTCCCTAACAATGCAGATTTAGTATTCTCTATACACAGTATGGATGATCATGTGAAGTCAATTGCCATACAAGCATTTAGTCTTCAGTATATAGAAGCTGCAACCCAGAAGTACAAAACATTGATAGGTGAAGGCGGCTTTGGATCTGTGTACCGGGGAACTTTACCTGATGGTGAAGAAGTGGCAGTGAAGGTCCGGTCATCCACGTCAACACAGGGGACTCGAGAATTCGAAAATGAGGTGTAATAGTCTTCCTGCTACAGTAAAACATAACAGCATTCACTTTCATCATCTTTTATGTTTATCACTTGTACATTCTAAATTGTAATTGCATTTAGTTACAAAATTCTGATTCATTTTCTATGCACCATTAGCTCAAAAGAGTCCATGATTATGGTAGACTTGAATAAACGCCTGCTGACAACTCTTATCAATCTTATCCTACAGCTAAACCTTCTTTCAGCTATTCGGCATGAGAATCTGGTGCCTCTTCTGGGTTATTGTTGCGAAAATGACCAGCAAATTCTTGTATACCCTCTTATGTCCAATGGCTCTCTACAAGATCGCCTTTATGGTACTTTTCATCAATACCCTCTTCAATTGATTTGTTTTGTTTTTCTGTTCATCATCACTTGCTGATAACGAAGAAGTCTTTCCAGGGGAAGCAGCGAAAAGGAAAACTCTTGACTGGCCAACCAGACTTTCCATTGCTCTTGGTGCTGCTCGAGGCAAGTACTATGTGAAATTCAGCCTTATTGTTCTCATGGAAGTTTCAAAACCTGATGTTCATTATTGTTTTCAATGTTTAGGTTTGATGTATCTTCATACTTTTGGTGGGCGAAGTGTCATACACAGGGATGTAAAATCGAGCAATATCCTACTGGATCATAGCATGTGTGCCAAAGTAGCAGATTTTGGTTTCTCCAAATATGCTCCTCAAGAAGGTGACAGTGGTGCTTCTCTGGAAGTAAGAGGAACAGCGGGGTATCTCGATCCAGAGTAAGCATTAATAGAACAACGTGGGAAATCTCGTGCGCTGGAACATTTTTTTTCTTTTTCATCCCTGTGGAAGGGGAATGTATTTTCATGATACACTGCTCGTATGCTATTCAGGTATTATTCAACACAGCATTTATCAGCCAAAAGTGATGTCTTCAGCTTTGGAGTGGTTCTGCTAGAAATTATCAGCGGCCGAGAGCCTCTAAACATACGCAGACCCCGAAATGAATGGAGTTTGGTTGAGTGGGTATGTGAGCTCAAAATCAAAATCCGATTAAAATTACCAGAAAATGGTAGTAAAATTTTTGTGTTCCTTGTTTCTTAGATGAAATACTATAACAAAACTAAATACAGGCGAAACCCTTTATAAGGGAGTCGAGGATCGATGAAATAGTGGATCCCAGCATAAAGGGAGGAGGGTACCATGCAGAGGCAATGTGGAGAATGGTGGAGGTGGCACTGGCATGCATTGAGCCATTCTCGGCTAACCGGCCATCGATGGTTGACATCGTTCGGGAGCTTGAAGATGCTTTTATCATAGAGAACAATGCATCTGAATATATGAAGTCCATAGACAGCATAGGAGGATACAGCCTTGGAGGATCAGCTCGTTTCTCAATAGTCATGGAGAAGAGAATTGTTATACCACCAACCACTCCTAGTCCTACGGAACCTTCACCTGTTAACACACAAACCATGGTTCCTCCAGAGCCCAGATAGAAAATGGAGGCAAAAGATGTTCACCAATTTGCAAATGATCAGTCCAATGTCATATAATGGATGATTAGAGAAGATGGGAAAACTTCCCCCTTTTCCTTTTTTTTTTTTTTTTTGGAGACCTATGCTGTTTATTCTATTTATTTTTAGGTTGCAGAATCTCCATTTTGCAACTAAGCTTTTGATGGACATCAATTAGTATGGGGAGTGGCTTTTTCTCCCCATTCGATGAGCTGAGCTCAGTTTCTGTAATGCCTAAGAGTTCAGACTCCAACACAAGAACTGAAACAAATGTATTGGCTAACATATTTTTCATACTAAGATACCACTGAGACAATTAGACAATCCAGCTTGAGATATATATTGTACAATTAACACGATAAATTGCTAGCCATTGCTAAAAAACGATCTTAAATGATTTAAAGAATATATATCATGACAGAAAGAGGATTAAGAAACAATTATTAATAGCTCTGCCAATGCTAGTATGGGGCTCTTCATTCATTTTCATGTTTACTTTCAGTTCTTCACCGTCTATCTGTTGTGTGAGGAACAGCAATGCCGAGCACAGCGGAAACCCACCCGAGATCAAATCCCTTGAGATTTTTTTTTTTTTTTTTTTTGGCAGTCCAGAAAAACAGTGAGTTTGCTTAATTAATTCCATTGCATCAAAAACAATTCCCATAAGCCCAATTAAAATTTTAAACACACTTTAATTAATTTATCAACTCTTGACAAATTAAAACTAAGCATCCACATTATTTTCAACACTTGAAAAATAATCTAAACATACTAAAATTAATTTCCAACACTTGAAAAATTAATTCAAGCATACAAAATAATTTTCCAACTCTTGAAAAATTAATCCAAGCATTCAAAAATCAACATATCAATTATATACTAATTTTCCAACACTTAAATACTTCTAATCCTCACATACATGCTTCCAATTAATCCAACCAATCCACAACAATTTTTCTCAACAACAATCATCAACAAAATGAACAATAAATTTACAAATTAAATTTTACCAACAAGCTTTGCCAATTGATCATTTCCTTCAAGCTTTCCAAATCTTCCAAGCTTTGAGCTTTCTCCAAAAAATTTTTGAACTCCTTCAAACTCCACCAAATAAGCAACTCAATGAACAAATCTTGGTGATCAAAAGATAGTTTGATCACTCAAGAGTGACAACCAATTTTTCCCCAAATTTTAACTCTTAAAACCCTAGGAAAAAGAAAGCTTCAAGAACAATAATCAACCCTTAACTCTTAAGGATTAAATCCATGTCCATGAATATTTATTTGGGTGATTATGGTGAGAGATTTGGCTTGATTTTGAGAGCAAAACAAAACAAAACAATAGCTTTTCCTTTTCCTCTTGCTCGGCAGACAGTGAACAGTAAAGGGGAGACTATTTTTTTTTTTTTTTGTGTGTTTTCAGCAGTAGCCTTTTTAAAGTGGTGGAGTCAATATTCTTTTGTTTTTGATTTTATATAAATTATATCCTCTCGGCAGTGGAGAGTAAAAAGAGTATAAGGCTTATATTTTTGCTCTTTTTTTTTTTTATTAAAAATAATGAAAAACAAAACAAAACCAAATCAATCAAAAACAAACCATGGTTCAATGACATCTTTACTCCACACCACATGTTTCAAAAAGCTACGTAACTATAGTTAAAAATTAATTAATCTCACCAACTTTAGCAACTTAGTTAAAATTGAATGAATTAGTTACTTTAAGTCTTTAACCAAAAATGTTCAATTGCTTTAACTTAGTCACCTTTAATTAATTAATACATTTATTTGTATAAACTAAGTAATTAATTTTGTATATTAATTTAACAATTAAATTAATTCACAAATTAATTACTAATTTAATGTAAATCAAATTTACATTTATTATACAATAAAATTATTTCAACTCTTGATATAAAATTAATTAATTCAATTCATCTCATGAATTATCGGATTAAACAATTTAATCCTAAAAACCCAAAAAATACTTTGTCAACATTTGACGAGAGATCGCCCTAATGCTCAACGAGTAAACTCAATATAATGGAACTCTCTAGGCTCACGTTCGGTTGTTACGTATATTTCTCAACACCATTTGCAACTCTTGCAACTATATCACCATATGTTGTAACTCTCGGGTCTTTACTAAATTCATATAAGGTTCCGAGTGTAACTCGAAATCTCTAACTCTTAGAGTAATCTAACTCTTAGATTTACAATATATAAATAAAAGTAAGAGTTTTACCATATAAATAAATAAATAAACATGATAAAATAAATATTATATCGCATAAATATCAAATATTCATACAAAAAGTGAATGGTGCTTGATCACCATTTCCAACACTATCTACCTACTCGGAATATTTCACTGCCAAGAACTGCTTTTGCATAATCGTGAGACACTGCATAATACATAAATCCAGGGATTAGAAACTTGCCATTCAGTCTAGGCACTAAAAGCCAGGCGAAGCAAACCTCCCTCTTATCGCATCTGGTTGGTCTCTAAACTTGTACAACTTTGAGCAAGATTTTGCATTATCCAATATTAATTGAAAAAATCATACTGTATTACAGTGCCATTCAGCACTACAAAACTCCCGGCATGCACTCAGAAATGAGTTAAATCAAGAGGGCCGTAAAAATGCATTAAAATATTGGCAACTAATCATGCACTCAGAAATGATAATATCGAGTGGGAGAGAACAATATAGGCATGAGACCATACATAGGATTCACAAAGATAAATACGAGAACATGTTACTAGACTTTGCTAAGTACACTAAGGGTCCATATACCATTTTTAGGTATCCTTCCGTGACATGTTTAATTGTCAAAATCAAAGATCCAAAAAATAGATTGATGACTCCAAACACAGCATATAGCAAAAAATTTATAGCACATACACAAATTGGTAACACTGATGAGAAGAAGTCTCTATGACTCAAAATACAGGTAAACTCAATTTCCGCAAAATACAAGTATACATGAAATCCATTCACATCATAAAGAACAAGGTGCTTACATGGAAGCTAGTTTTCTACACGATTTAGAGAATATCACGTGGTGAAAAGATGCGGGTTGGCTGATGCAGTTCCCACTTGAACTTCAAGCAGTTCTAAACGACGTTCTAGTGTATCAAGCTTCTCATTCAGTGACGCCAATTTGCTCTTCGTTGTAGCCTCTAAGATAGCCAACAACAACAGATCAGTAAGTAAAAGTCACACGAAACTCATTTTACCATATGCACACAAAATCAAACACCATCTCGAAGATCAATGACAATGAACACAGATACAGAAGCTTCCTATGCGACCAGAAATCACAGCTATGAAAATTAGTCACTGTGGAATTAATAAGTGAATAAACTTCATGCAATAAAGTTATAACCTTAATTCGTGCCCCAATGACGAGCAATTATCGACAACCAAATTAGATTGGTCAAATTTTCAATTTATCGTTTCATTTTACATCATACCCTAAAATAAACAGATTTAGATAATTAAGGACATAAATTGGATACCGTTGGATCTGAATAACAAAATGGTCAACGAGTAAAAGAAACGATCGGGTGAGAGTAAGAGTGGAATACCAAACTGGACGAGGAATTCGAAAAGGCGGCGAACGTTGAGAGAAATTTGAGAGATAAACTCGCGATTTTCCCAGTCAGCTTGAACTGCTATTCCTACATTCACTGCGTTTGTTATTCCTCCAGCTCTCGCCATTCTCACTCGGTTCAAAATGGCAGTTTGTTGTGCTTCGGTTGTTGGATTCAGCTTATTATTTCTCTTTGGCTTTACTTATCTCATCTTTGAAGGCAAGTCCTCATTATTGCGCTCTAATTTTCTGTTCCCAGATTTATTTTCTTTCATTTCGGATAAAAAATCATTCACATATAAAATAAAATTAAAATTAAAAGGAATATTTTCATAGGTACCCCTATAGTTTAGCCTATTATCAGTTGATATTTTTTGTATTTTTTTTTAATTTCTAAAAGTTTTCCTCCCTCTATTATTTAAAAATAAAATGTTTTTTTTTCCTATTTCTTTTTAAAGAAAGATAATTGAAATCCACCCATTTTATTTTGGAATAATTGTATTTGTGTAAAACTTTTATGCAGTCAAAACTTCTTAGGGCAGATGCTTTACTATATTACAACTGATTTGTTTACTGTGTTCTTACAACTGGTATAGCACGAATTAGCGACATGAACAGTTAAGCAACGAAGAATTCCGAGGCTTGTTGAAGTGGGCAACAATCTCCTTAAAACAAATTCGCCCCCTACCGTAGGTGCAGTAGAACATGAGAAGCTTGTTTCCCAGGATGCAACGGAAACAAACAAGTATGGGAACCACCAATCTTGTTTCCAACAAACCACAAAGTGTTTGGAACTCTCCCAAAGAAATTCGAGTTTTTTTTTCTTCTTGTGTTCTGTGTGTAGCAAAAAAACGAAAACAAAAATAAAGAGACATCCAAAAATTGGCTGAGTCGGGCCGGGACATTCGTGTACGCAGGTGCACACGAGCCAAGCTTGATTCGGATTTGATTTGCACCCCCCCCCCCCCCCGCGCACGTAGAGATAGCCTCTATCCTTATAACTCTTACCCATCTACATATGAGCAATCATATATAAGCATAATTTTCCCTCTATAGCTTTCCCATATGTGACAAGCTCAATTCTCCTTATTTTCCAACACCATTGGGTGAACTTTGAGCAACAATTTCTCATTCACCCAAGCACCATTTTAAGCATATGAATATATCATTTCGAACTATTCACGGAGGAGTATCCGAATCATTCAATAACAATCTCTAACACGAAATGGATCATGCTTAAAATTATGCATCAAAATGCTTACTCATAAGCATTTTCCAACATCCTATGTAATGACAATAGGTTCCGGGAAGAAACGCTGGGAGAGGAATACTATGAGTCTGTGACATTTTTGTTCCATGCTTTAAGGTGCGTTTAGTAGATAATATAAATTAGTTTATAAGTTATGGAACAAATACTAGAATATACATTAGCGTCAAAAATTAATCTTATGTTGTGAGATTATGATTTTATAAACGTCAACGCTAACGTTAACTTACCCGTTTGGTATAGCGTTAACGTTCTACCAATGTTCCACCAAACACATCCTTAGTTTCTTCATATTTTGTGTTTTTGAACTCATTTTATTCAGCTATAATAATTCTCTGGCAGTCTCGCTAAATTCTCTGATTATCTATAGAGTTAGCAGTTCTAGCTTAATATAATGTCTCTGACTTTGATAGAAGTTAGTTGATGGTTGTTTTGTTGGGTTGTGGCAGACAGCAGTTCCTTACTTAGCTGAAGGATTCAGGTTTAAAGCTGTCTTTAGTTTTTCACTTTTGATATTTATATCAATTCTTTTGTACTCTGTTTTACTAATGAGTTTGTGATTTGGCTATTCATCAGCTCTAGAGTTGCTTCTCGTGGGATTGTTCTTGCTGAATCTCATTTTGATGAAATAGATCGATACATTAATGCTGCAGGGAGCAATCGAGATCAATCTTCAGTGATGATGGAATCTCCTTCTTCCTCTGCTTCTACAGTATCAAGGTTGAAAGACACATTAAAAGGACTTTGGTCATATGCGATTCAAACATGGCCTACGGTATAATCATTTGTTCATTTAGCAGTCAAATTTGCATTTACCACCAGATATTCTAAGCTTATGTTAAACATTAATGCTGAGTAATTCAACTTGTTTATTGCATTCTGGTGCAGATATCAAATACTAGGTGTGTTCCTTTTGATTCATCTATGTATCATTGCTGCTGAATGTCTACGTGGCAGCAAATTGCAAGTTCTGTTCATCACACATCTTTAGGGTCCCAACAATTTTGAATTTCAACAAAGCGAGCCCGATTTTTTACTTTCTTTGTTTATCTAAATACTTATCTCCTTAAAAATAAATACAATAAAACAAACAATTTTGAATTTTCTAAAAATAGTCCTCATCATTCTTTATGGAAGGCCATCACACGGGAAATCAATTACTCCATCAAGCCCGTCCGATATTAAGACTCCATTTCCGCCGTCCGATTTGCACCCAGAAAAAAAAAAAAACAAAAAAAAAAACAAAAAGCCATGTGCCTTGATAAGAAAATATATAAGCAGGTACATTATCGCATACAATAGGGTTTCCAGAGAGGAGCGAAAACGACTCCAAAGCGGCGAAGCAGCTGCGCGGTGTTGGATTCTGAAAAAAACATGGCTACTCAGATTAGCAAGAAGCGCAAAGTAAGTCACCACTCTCTATCTTTTTAACGCTGTTTCTGCGTATATTATTTTTATAACCAAATGTTTGTTTCATGATAAATTTATAAATATATCTTATATTTGTCTAAACTAAGCTAATTACGGGTGTATTCAATTGAGATTTTAGAAGACTTTTTTAGGTTAAATAAGTCTTGTGGTATTCAATTAAGGGGATGTATTCAATTGAGATTTTAAAAGACTTTTTTGGGTTAAATAAATCTTGTGGTATTCAATTAAGATTTTTAAATAATCTAAAAAGTCTTGTGGTATTCCATTAAGACTATTAAGATTTTTTAAAGAGTGTATACAAATCTAGTGATATTCAATCAGGACTTTAAACAAGTAATAGAAAATCTTATGGTATTGAAAAACATAATTATTTTGAAGGATTTTTTTATATATGTGATTGTGTGTGACTTTTTAGTGAGAATTATAAATATCAAATTCTATAAAAAATCATAACATAACCCATGAGACTTTTTACATAAGATTTTTTGATTGTTAGAAAACAGAAGATGAACATACATGTTAGCTCTTCGTGAACAAGTTACATACTTATTAGTAATTTTTTCTTTTTTCTTTCAAACAAAATAATATGACTTTCTTTTAAATGTAACTGGTAATGTCATTCCTCAAACCATTTTTTTTAACGAATTTCATTTTCGATGAGGAAAGTTCTATCACATTTAAAGATAATTTCCTAGATTTTCTTTGAGGCTAGCAGAACTTCTTCAATCGGATAGATGATAATATACAGAGGGAATTTAGCACAACAATGATTTTTTTTCCTCGTTTTCTCGCTAATTTTTTACTTGTATTTTTTTTAAAAAAAACCCAAATTTAAGGAAAAAAATATTTATCAATTATTAAGATTATTGATGCTGATGTGTTATCTTTTATTCCTAGGACATACACATGACATTCTGTCACAGAAACTCGGAAAATAATATGAGATAATTCAGCATTTTCGTCAGTAAAGTTATCTACACTGTTAATAAAATATTGATAGATTGCCTAAGTCCAAGAAATATTACCACCAACATAGCTTGTAAAGAAAATATAGTTGTAATGGTTGAGGCATCCCGACCTAACCATGATAGAAATTATAGCATTGTTAATTCAGTGGAGGGGTGACCTGGACGAGAATGGCCCAATAAAAGAATGTCTCATTTAACTAGATAGACATTACTAATAATCAGATTAAAAGTTGGTTGGTTAGCATAATAAAATGTAAAAAAAAAACATTTATATGTGGTCCTTTCAAATCTTTTAAATTCTTATGATATAAATCTTTTAAAGTCCAATAAGTAAAAAATCCTGATTAAAAAAATGTAACAAAATCTTATAAGTCATTACATTCTTAAATAGTCTTTTAAAATCCAGTGGACTTATTTATTCATAAATAATCTTTTAAAATATCAATTGAATACACCCCCCTAAGATTTTTAAATAATCTAAAAAATCTTGTAATATTCCATTAAGACTAGTAGGATTTTTTAAAGAGTGTATCCAAATCTAGTGATATTCAATCAGGACTTTAAATAAGTAATAGAAAGTCTTATGGTATTGAAAAACATAATTATTTTGAAGGATTTTTTATGTGTGATTGTGTGAGATTTTTTAGTGAGAATTATAAATATCAAACTCTATAAAAAAATCCTACCATAACCCATGAGACTTTTTACATAAGATTTTTTTTACGGCTAGAAAACAGAAGATAAATATACATGTTAGCTCTTCGTGAACAAGTTAATTGCTTGTTAGTAGTTTCTTCTTTTTTCTTTCAAACAAAACAATATGACTTTCTTTTAAATGCAACTAGTAATATCATTCCTCCAACCATTTTTCTTAATGAATTTCATTTTTGAGGCGGAAAATTCTATCACATTTAAAGATAATTTCCTAGATTTTCTTTAAGGCCAGCAGAATTTCTTCAATTGGATAGATGTAATGTACAAAGAGAATTTAGCACAATAAAGATTTTTTCCCTCGTTTTTTCGCTAATTTTTTACTTGTATTTAAAAAAAAAAAAAAAAACCCAAATTCAAGTAAAAAAAATATTTATCAATTATTAAGATCATTGATGCCGATGTGTTATCTTTTATTCCTATGTCAGAGACATGACATTCTGTCACAGAAACTCAGAAAATAATCTGAGATAATTAAGCATTTTCGTCAATAAAATTATCTACACTATTAATGAAATATTGATAGATTGCTTAAGTCCAAATAATATTACCGCCAACATAGTTTGTAAAGAAAATATAGTTGTAATGGTTGAGGCATCTCCACCTAACCATGATAGAAATTATAGCATTATTAATTCAGTGGAGGGGTGACCTGAACGAGAATGGCCCAAGAAAAGAATGTCTCATTGAACTAGATAGACATTACTCATAATCCGATTAAAAGTGGGTTAGTTAGCATCATAAAAAAAAAAAATTATATATAGTCCTTTCAAATCTTTTAAATTCTTATGATATAAAACTTTTAAAATCCAATAAGTAAAAAATCATGATTAAAAAAACCATAACAAAATCTTATAAGTCATTACATTCTTAAATAGTTTTTTAAATCTACTGTACTTATTTATCTATAAATAATCTTTTAAAATCTCAATTGAATACACCCCTCTAAGAATTTTGTTCTAACTTTATTTTTTTTAATAATTTCGACGGTGGTGATTGATTTAAAATTTTGTTAAAACGATTATGATTAACGGTTGAAATGTGTTATGGCGGCAGTTTGTTTCTGATGGTGTCTTCTTTGCGGAGCTTAATGAAGTTCTGACACGGGAGCTTGCCGAAGATGGTTACTCTGGTGTTGAAGTTAGGGTTACTCCCATGCGCACTGAGATCATCATTAGGGCAACTCGCACCCAAAATGTTCTTGGTAAATTCTCTGCTTTCATTTATATTTTTTTAGCTATTTTTAATTGAATGAATACATTTTGAGTTTTAAATTTGAAATGTCAGGTGAGAATGGAAGGAGGATTAGGGAGTTGACATCCGTTGTTCAGAAACGGTTCAAGTTTCCAGAGAACAGTGTGGAGCTTTATGCGGAGAAAGTTAACAGTAGGGGTCTCTGTGCCATCGCTCAGGCTGAGTCTCTGCGTTACAAGCTTCTCGGAGGTCTTGCTGTTAGAAGGTATATATTAAACTATTGCGACATTGAGTATTGTGTCTTATTGAGTTGTGGATTAATGTCATATTACAGCTAAGTTAGAATTTGAGATTGATATTGATGCTTTTGCTTAGTATTTTCTTGCATCTGTTTGTGACTCTTTGGGTGATGTGGTTTGATACAGACAAGCTTAGTATTGATGCTTTTGCTTAGTATTTTCTTGCATCTGCTTTTACTTATTCCATGTTTTACTTGACATCACAACTTGGGATTTGATCATCTTATAGGGCATGCTATGTTGTGCTGAGATATGTCATGGAGAGTGGTGCTAAGGGATGTGAGGTATGTCAATACTTATTCACCCTTTATGTTAATTTGTATACACAAGCTTTTGTTTTCAAAATTTTCTATACATGCATATTTCATTCAGGTTATTGTGAGTGGAAAGCTTCGGGCTCAACGTGCCAAGTCAATGAAGTTTAAGGACGGCTACATGATATCCTCTGGTCAACCTGTGAATGAATATATCGACTCAGCTGTGAGGCATGTTCTCCTTAGACAGGTCAGTTGTTGTTATGTACCATATATGGTGTTTGAGTAGTAACAAAGCTTCCTACTTTCTGGTTGATTTGATTTGATGGTGCTATCCTAGCTTTGAAAAAAGTAACATATTATCAATCTGATTGTCCTGACTTAAAATGGAAACAGGGTGTGCTTGGTATCAAGGTGAAGATCATGCTCGAATGGGACCAGAAGGGCAAGCAAGGTCCAACAACACCTTTGCCTGATCTGGTCACCATCCACCCTCCAAAGGAGGAAGAAGAATTTGTTCCACCAATGATGGCAACCAATATCCAACTTCTAGTAGCATAAAATCCTGAGTTGGGTCTCTGATTTCATGGTTCAGTTATTAGCTTTATGTTTATTATTCATTTCGGAGCAAGAAAATACTGGATACTTTGTCCACAATTTTGACTGCTGGCTTATCTTGAGTTTTAAGTTTTTTTCTTCTGAGTTAAGCTTTCTTTGCTGTTTATGATTAAGCACGTTTATTTGTTACACACACACTCTCTCTCTCTTTTTGATAAGATTCCTTTCTCTTTTAAGCTTTCGACTTTTGTATAACTTTGATCTAAAAAAGAACTCTTCTGATAATTTACGAATCTTGTTTCAAAAGTTATATAATTAACTAATTATTTTTAAACTGGATCTGCATCACGAACACATATATGTAATCATGGTTTAATTACAAACGTTATGGATTTAGGACTTCTCCCAAATTATCAAAATAAAAATAATGAAAGAAAATGAGACACCAATAAGTGACCTGAATTAACCTCACCTGAGATCCGAAAAAAGAATCCATTGCATCATTTATGCTAAATTTTATTGAGGCATGTACCATGTTTTATATCAATTGATAGGAATAAAAAGCTTTGGAATCTGAAAAGAGAACCGGAACAAGACTGCAAATCTTTCCCAATCCATTGTACCATCGGAACAGAAAATGAAAGCAAGAGGACTCAAGCAGAGGCTGTGGCTGGCAAAAGACCGTTGTGCCTGAGCAATGGCTCCGGTGAAGGTTCACGCCCTCGGAATTCCACAAAAACCTGGGCATGACATCATAAGATGATTACCGCATGAGACTCTGGGTCAAAACATAAAACTATACAAGATGAAAAGAATTTCACGGTTCTATTTTGCAAATGGTGAAAAGGAGAGAGAAAAACTAACTGATTTCATGTACAAAATTTACAACAGTTTGCAATGCCTAACCTCTATTGGTGGCTTTCCACCTCCAAGTGCAAGAATGGTCTCCCGAAACCTACGTCCTGTATCTTGAACAGCCTGTTGAAATACACAGTAATCAAAGTTATAATGAAATACACAGGAACCAATGGGAAAGTGTGCTCTTAATTGAAGCTTTTATGAGACTCCGAGTGCATCATTACAAATCTAAAAGTAAGATAGATGCTGTTTGAAGAAGGAAATATGATTTTGAAGTGCATCAAATAAGGGAAAATTGAGTTTCAAGGTATGAAGCAGGACTATGAGATACTTATCCTTTTCCACTGTACCTTGCTGTCATTCAATCCCGCGTCCTCAAATGCTGAGAAAGCATCAGCAGACAATACCTCTGCCCACTGCAACATAGACAATTATAATTTCAGATTCCATTTAAAAGAAAATGTAGAAGGAATACAATTGAGGCACACAGAACACCAAGACATCTGATAATGATACAATTTTTTATTTCAGTGCAGGGGTGTGGTTGCAGCCATAGCAGGCAAAACACTAGTAACAAGAATCACAAGAATAAACATTACCTTGTAACTGTAATATCCAGCAGCATATCCACCTGATATTCACAAGAACCAGTATGAGGAAAATATCTAAGGTAAAGCTTACACCAAAATAGTAGAAATACAGGAGAGATTCAAATGAACTAAGTATGCGCAAAAACCTGCAAATATATGGCTGAAACTACAAAGGAATCTGTCCTCTGGCAATGGAGGTATAACTTGGGTTCTTTTTGAAACCCTTTGATCGACATCAAAAACAGATTCTGACCCACCAGGAACATAATTTGTATGCAGCTCCAAGTCCACACTGGCAAATCTTAGCTGAAAAATTACAATCCAAAAGTATCAATCACCAAGTGCATCATGCATCTGCCAATTCGCCTAAAATTCACAACTCCACTAATAAAAACAAAGATACCAAATTCAGGGCGGCACAAGTTTGCAAATGTCACTTAGAGAAAAAACACATCACTAAGAAAGACAAACAAGAGCCCAAAAAGAGATGATACAAAATATACAGATATTATCCCAAAATAAAATATCAAAAAGGGCACCAATGTGTTCCACTAACCTGACGTAGACTAAAGGAGCCAGCACGGAAAGTCCTTGCTGCAAGCAGCTTCAAGTAGACATCTTCTGGGAGACTCTCTCCAGTTTGATAGTGCTTGGCAATGCTCATCAAAGTATCCCTGAAGAAAAATCATGTAAAATGCGTGCACATTGTACAAATCCACAATAGAACAATCTAAAAAATGGAAAACTATTGTAACAAGTTATAATTGTATTTAAAAAAACTCCACAAAATGCACATTTCACAAGTAAAACTCCACAAAATGCATATTTTCATAAGAAAAATGAATCAATATACAATGTGAAAATACACAACATTACCAAAAATATGAAAAGGCAACTTGAATCTAATGCTACTTATGGACATAAATAATACTAACAAGCAACAAATTAAAATTCCAAACATAGCGCATTTGTGCATGACCATGCTTACAACTGTTGGATAGAGAATAACATAAGGATGATCATATCGGTATAACTGTCAAAAAGTCCAAATACTAGTTATAAATATTAGATCAAAATACAACTACAGAGTCAGACAACCGAAATTTTTTTTTAAAAAAATACACCATCTACCATACAGGAGCAGAAAGTATGGGGTGAGAGCATGCCTGAACATGTTAGAAGATGCAATTGAATTTTGCATCCTGTACACATCTTTTGTATTTGATTATCCTTTTTCATTTGTTAAAACCAAAAAGGCTACTGAATTATAGTCTGAAACAACCTACAGTATCGAGTATTAGTGTATTACAAGGGTTAGGTTAGAAGAAATGACCTATGGTAACACCAGTTTTCCATGAACTGTGAGGGTAATTCAACGGCATCCCACTCTATTCCCCGAATGCCAGCAACTAGGCCTTCATCCTGTTTGGTCAACATATGCTGAAGTGCATGACCAAATTCATGGAAGACAGTCTCAACCTGCAAAAGGTGGTAGGAAAAAAAATGAATTACAATGAAAGTGTAGAGCTGCAGCATCCACTGGCCCATACCACTGGGTAGGGTTCTTGGACTGCAGCGGTTGCCACTGGAGCCTTCTTATTGAGAAAGGGCGAAGTGAAGGGGACATGCAGTTACAAATATGAGTGTGGCTCCATAATGGATACCATTTTGAACAAGAACATGATAAAGATGAAGAATGAATGACAAAGAAGGGATTGGAAGCGAAGATTTCAGAAGGAAGATGAATCTGTTTGGTAGATAAAGTGAGGACCCAGCTTTATTTTTTACAATAATAATGACTGAGTCATCTATTTATGGACAGGATAATACAAACTTGATACACATGCCAAACAACAATAGACCCAGTAACCCAGTATACTAATGGATATTTTGAGAGATTCGCATCAAGCTAACAAGTCAACTAATCATATAAACTTCCTGTGTAACACAAAACTCCTGTTCTGCTGTTGGTGTTATGACTACTTCTGAACCAACTGCTCCCCAGGAGTCCATGGCCAGGAAATGTCCAAAACACCAGACTGCCAATAAATCCCGCAATTTATTCCCAAATTTAAATTGTATAAAGAGAAAACATCCATGTGGTCATTATATACCTTCCTTATCCAAAAAGGAAGTTCTTACACTCACCTCACGAAAGGTCATAAGGCTTGGCTTGTCCCCAACTGGTGGGGTTTGATTGCACACCATGTGGGCAACAGGTAACCTTGATGTAGCACCGTTGCGTGACAGTACACGACTTCGAGAAACAACCTCATCCATCCATGCACCTCCTCTTTTCTCAGACGGACGGGAATATGGATCAAAATAGAAGTATGCAATTGGACTACCTGAAGAATCTTTGACACAATAAAATCTGACATCCCTGTTCCAAACCTGTTAAACAATAAGCACGCATAAACAGGAAGTGAGTAGAAATTCTTTTTCACATCGAGAAAAAGAGAGTAAAAAAATTGCAGTAGTGTGTGTATATATATACAGGAGCTAGACCGTCAGCCGGTTCGATATCAATTCCAAAAAGTGTCTTCGCTAGATTGAAAAGGCCGTCCATAACTTTTGGCAATGAGAAATATGGCCGAAGTTCTTCCTGTAGAAATCAAAGGAGTGACCACATAAGTTTCTCCATGTAGAACTGAGGTATCAGGAACAAAAGTGAATGTGCGCCCGCACAAGATGAGACAACTTATAAAATAATCTAAAAAGTAAAGAGGTACAAGCCTTAAGTGAATTAGTGTCAACAAAATTGGGTTACATGGAGAGAGACTCAACCTCATTGATGTCATATTTTGACTCACGAAGTCTCTCACTCCAAAAAGCGAGGTCCCAATTGTCCAATTTGCCAGCTTCTAATGCACCTTGACCTCTGGAAAAACTTTTAAGGTCTTCCATTTCTGCAATCAAATATCAAATTTTGAACAATCCATGAAATTTTGTTTCAAATTAATCAGAGAAAAAACCTCTACCCTCAAACTTATAACAGTGTCACTAGAGCATCAAACATAGATATCATCAATAAACTATCATCAGGCAAAAGTGACCCAGGTCACAACCGGTCTACCAATAAGCTAATTACCTAGATAGCTATATGAGAGCATGTCATAACTAGTATGAAAAAATAAACACTTACAGAATACCAAAAACTAACCAAACACCTTCCAAAATAAGAGTCTAACCTAACAAATAAAACACTTCTGATAATTAGGCTTTGTCTACACTTAAAAGATGATATGGGGAGGATGAGGAACCCTTTGCATCCGAAGCTTTGAACTGCAGCTCAACTGCTTGAACTGCAAAGGTGACAGAGAAAAATCCTACCTTGAACTGCAGGGTCCCAGGAAGCACTACGAAGCTTTTCTAGCAGCTCAACTGCTTTGTCAACAGTAGCCATTTTCATTGCCATGCTTACCTGATAATACAGGATTCTGTCAGCCTATGAAAAGGAAGCATGTTTTGAAAGACCAAAGACTCATACCTCAGCATAGTTTTTGTAACCGAGAAGCTTAGCCTTTTCCAACCTAAGCTTCAATATTTGGTCAATGATTGGTGTATTGTCCAAATCACCACTGGAGGAACGAGTCACATAAGCTCGATAGACTTCCTCACGTAAAACACGGTTTCTAGCATGTTGCATGACAGACATAAAACTTGGAGCATCCAATGTAATTATCCATGGCCCATTCTCAGCAGTTGCATTTTCATGCCCCTGTTATTGCATATGGAAAAGAAATAAGTGAAAAAATAATGCAATAAGACATTCTGTGCTGGACTGGATGAATGAAATAGAAACAACAACAAAAAAACTAGATTTTGATATAAAAATACCTTGGACACTGCGGTTTGTGCAGCCAAACCAAGAGCAGTAGCAGGCAATCCTTCAATTTCTTTCTTATCTGTTATTAACTTTTCAAATTTCTTTGTGGCATCCAAAACATTCTCCGAAAATTTATGAGATAGTTTTTCCAGTTCCTGCAGGTCTTTTCAATGTTAATTTACATGACGCTACTTAACAAGTCAAGGATCATCAGCAGAAGCCTCCTTAGTTACACTCAGAATAAAGTATTGATAACTCGACAGCCAATTTTGAATGAAACAAACAGGCATCAGTATAGATTCTGAGATTTGTGGAAAATTCTGTTAAATGTAAAAAATCTCTTCCCTCTGGAAGAAAAAATAAATAAATAACAAAAAATAAAAAGTTGATAAGTGCAAATTTGGTTTACGGCATGAATTGGCTCGGGGATTTAATATTCGAATCATCACAATGGAAATATAAAAAAGGGAAAAGAAACATGGAGAACAATAGCAACTGAAGATCATTGCAAGAATAGCACAGATTCTTGACAAAGGCAAGCATGAACCAAGCGGCCAACCCTAACATCATTCAAAATTTAATCTATACAATCAGACTGTGTAAAATGATTGTAAGTAGGATTATAAGAAACTGCTTAAGATGAAAAAGATTGAATATGATTTCATGTTAATGCTAAGATTGTCTTCCATCTGCATATAAAAAAATAATCATTAGTCTTTGTAACGGTAATCACAGTCAACCCCAAATGTTTATGTGAATAAGTGAATCACAAGCGCATCTGTTTATGAATTGATAAAGGCGAAGTGGCGAACCAAGCACTTGAAATAGAAATTTAGTACAGAATATAAATGGATATGAAGCATGAAATGGCGCAAAATATGTTTCAATTTTTCCCGTATGGACATCAATAATTACGACTTGAAAGTTGAAACAAACCTGCTCAATTTTGTTAAATTGTTCTCTTTTATCATCTTCAAGTGAGACACCATTGAGAACCGCTTCCTTTATTTGAGCTGCACAAGCACAATGTAAAACACATTAGACTAATAACTAAAGAGTAATCTTCAATATTCATACAAATTGAAGAAAAGGAAACAACCATACTGGAAACCATTTAGCTTCCATTCCTTAGTTAGGAATAAAGACTTGGATACGATACCCCATATCATGATTTTTAGAAAATCAAGTTCTTATCTTAAAAAAAAAAAAAAAAAAAAAAAAAAATTTAACTTTTCCCAAATTGAATTGAGGTTGCAGTTCTTTCAGTTTATCAAACATCTAAACAAAAACCTTTTCCCACTAGATTTGGTCAGCTACATAGATCCTCGCTATTGTGCTCTATCCAGAATCATTGTATCATTAAGTTCAGTAAAATATACTAATAAAGGTATCTCTTTATGCCCTTATGGTCTCTCTTTTTCCAAAGTAAAGCAACAAAAAAGTATCAATTTATCATTTAACATACCAACCCTAGTTGTTGGAGCATTAACCAAAGTTCATGAACTTGACATACATGTACTAATGTATACATTCATGAAAATATGATCTGATTTTTAAAGTATACTTTGTCCCAATCTTTGACACATAACTTGCATGCCAGAGCCTGGAGATCAACAGTCAACTTTTTTACTACCAGAGTAGCAAAGACAAACACGGTAATATCTGAAAATTGAATGTTATGTGTGATAGTTATAGAAAGTCAGGTAAAACGTATGCACCCCATCCCAATCTTGTGAATTTTCTTGTCCAATGAAAATGCACCACAAAGAAACACGCTATCAACAATATTAAGTTTATATTATAAAATAACCACAAGTTGAAGCATCCGAATTCAACAAACGAGAAACAATTACTCTGTGTACACAATAAAAAAACTTTAATTTTACTCACATTCGACTATACGTTTCCGAGCTTCACTCAACGAGTTCCATTCAGGAGATTCTTGAATAGCCTTGAATGCATTGTAGATGGGTTTGCTTTGCCCCAACCTAAGCTGAAACTTCACCTTTTCCGGCTGCAAACCAAAGGATACACTATGTAAAATATAAAAAAAAAGAAGAAGAAGAGAGAATCAATTTGTATAAGTGTCAACAGTACACGGACTTTATGCCATTCAAGTTGTCTGTCTTGAAGAAAACATATATATAACACACCTGGACTTCTTCAATTGCAGAACGGAGCTCAGGAGTGTCCTTAACAGACTTAAGATGATTGATCATTCCCCAAACCACAGTCAATCGATCTACAATCTTCTCCAGTGGCTCCACCAACTTTGGCCATGATGGCTCCACCGTTCTCTCCAGTTCATCCAAATCACTTTCCTAAAATCACAGCCCAGATAATCAAACAACAATTACATAGAATAAAATAATAATAACTACCCAGTGATCATCAATACCAAATAAAAATAAAAAAGTTTAGGAATAAATCAAACAAGCGGATATAGAGAAAACCCAGAAACTAAAAACGCAGCGACAAGAAAATCCAGTACCAGATTCTTCAAAAGAGCACGAATCCCAGGCCTGACATGCTTGGCCTCAACGACATCGAAAGGAGGAAACTCGAAGTCCTGCAACAAAGGATTGTCTTTGAGAGACAAGTCATCAACAGAAGGAGCGGCGGAGGCGGCGGCGGCAGCCATGGAAGTGGCAGAAGAGAGTGAAGAAGGGCAAGTGGAGAAAGATAGTGAGGTAGTTTTGGATTTGTGAAGGGATTGGAGACAAAAGGAAAAAGAAGAAGACCAGAGAGGACAGGATTGGGATTTACGTAAATGTTTTGGGGTTAATTGGGATACAATTTTTGGTGAGCGTTTTAATATTGGGTGAAGTGAGCGGGAGAGAGAGAGGGGGGTAGCCATTAGCGTGTTCAACACAAGGAGCATTGCAAGGATAGCTCTCTTCGGTATGTGAATTATACGAACATTTACAGTACTACCCTTCATTTTCTAAAAATTATAAATTTCAGTCTGTGGAGACAATTATGTGCAAGAGGTTGGCTGTGAAGTGTGAACTCTGATAACAACAATAAGGTGTCAAAATGGGATGAAGTTGATGTGATGATCGGTACTAAATTCAAGTGATGATAGAGGTACTAAATATTGAATTTCTTTTATTTATTTAATTATTGTAATTTCAGCAATTTACATATAATAATAATAATAATAATAATAATAATAATAATAATAATAATTTTCAAGTAATATATTAAATAAAATTTATATTCCAAATTTCCAAGTGAAATCGATCCTGATATATAATTCTTTCAAGTCATTTTTTATTAAAAATACAAAGTTAATATCTGTTTGATTCTTTTAAAAAAAAAAATCATTGAAAATCTTACAATCAAATCACATATTTCGGACTTAAATGGAGCTCAGACTCTTACAAGAAACGCACTATCTAAATTCGAACCTAAGACCTTAAAGTGTAATCATCAGCCCTACACCACTAAACCATGTGTCTTGGGGACATCTGTTTGATTCCACAAAAATCACCTTAATTGGTAAAGTAAAAGGGGAAAAAAGATAAAGAGAATAAAATAAATACAAATTAACCTCTAAATCCATGCTCCGATAGTTAAATTTTTTGTTAAATTTTTACTGAATCAGCAGGGTAGAAAGTGATCCATACTGTAAAAAAAAATGTTGATTTGCATATTGTATATCGTAGGAAAAGTATATGGGTCCATATTTCAGATGTTATGTGCCCCATAAGTAAATTCAGTTAACTTAATTCTTGTAATGAAAATAAAAATTAACGGGATCAAGTCCATATGAAACATAATTCGAGATTTAGATGATATGGGATGTAATGTAATAAAATATATATATATAAAATCACATAGTATTTTTATACACATTAACTACAATCTAAATCAAGGTTCTCTGGATCTGTACTCTAATAAAAGCGCCAAATTTACATACTTGAAGAATCTTGATCATGGCTCATCATAAGTTGAATTTTATCCATCTTCGCCTCAGTGTGGTAAAGCCCCAACTCTGCTAATCAGTTCAGCAAAGATGTTCAATTAGCAAAAACAAAGAACCAGCAAGTAACTGAATTAAAGAATAACAAAAGGGAATGTGATATGTAGTCATAGAAATGCATTGGAAATGGCCACCAATGACTTAGAAAATTTGCCTCATCTGTGAATATAATGATGCTAAAGTAAATATATACCTCAGGCAGTAGGTTGTTTTTCCCCCCATCAGTTCTTGAACTTTATGGTTGCTTTTTCAAATCCAATGGTGGGGAATTGCTTTGCATACTCCCCAACATCATGGCGAAGTTTCGCTATCTCGGATTGGAAGTGAGCCGCAGGCTGTATTGTGGCCGAGAAGTCTTTCAACTTTGTTCCTGGTTTGCAAAATTAGCAGCACCCAACCTTATGGTAATATATTCAAGCACCTGGCCAACCATGCATAGAAATTGATATGCATTAAACAGTATAAGCATTGAATCATGAGTGCAGATCAAACAGACGCAAGCCCTGAAAGATCAGTGAAATTAATGTTGTGATTCACCGATCACTTTAGAGAGTGTATTTGAGGAAAAACCGAATTGTAATTTTATTACTACAAGAATAAAATTCAAAGTTTACAACTAGAAACTTAACAAAAAAACCTCACACACTCAAGCTCTCTACTTGGAGCTTATACACACTTTGGGATTATTTTCTAACACTGAAATGGCCTGAATTTATATCCCAAAAAAACGGTTACTGTTCATGCCATGAATTACTCCTTGATTCATGGCAAGTTCACCATTTTTCTTCAATCACCACCTAAGTATTATGTCTTCATGCATACACTTTCTTCATGGTGGACTCTTGCAAAGTAGATTGTTGGTATGTGATGCTAGCTGGATTTCATTACAATTCTCTCCCCTCCAGCTACATCTAAACATCGTCATCTGACAGCTATCCCGGTTATGTCTCTGCACAACTCTAGCTTGTCCCGATCATCGTCGTTTGTTGACATGTCGGCTGTGTCCTCTGCACAGCACACTTCACTGCATCTCTGTACAGTATTCTCCTGCTATGTCTCTGCATAGTACAATCCACTGTGTCTCTGCACAGTAATCTTCTGTTGTGTCTCTGCACAGTTTTGCTGCCATGTTTCTTCTTCCCATTTGTTCCTCAGTGCCTTCTTGCCTTTGGAAACTCTCTGGCTCCCCCTACATCAGTAAGCAAAATATATTCGGATCCCGGATATCTGGTTGATGGAATCCTGCCTCGCTCAGATCTTCTTGTCTGAGATCCACTGGTTTTAGGAGGTCTGTCATCATCCATCTCTTTGTGAATGATCTTGTAGCTTCTAGTGGAGTGGGTTGCGGCTCCCCATGCTCAACACTTTCTTCTGTAATCTCCGATGGAACAGGTTGTGTCTCCCCCTGCTCAACATCTTCATTTGCCTCCTCTGGTTCTGCTTCTGGAATTTCCTCGTGCACCCTGTCTGTGGCTAATTGTGCTGGTGCTGGGTCTGGATTTCTGTTGGCACTGGGATTGGAAGACATTCTGGGCATTTCAATGTCTTCAATTGTTCGGTCTTCAAGAAACTCTACTTCCTGGCTTCTGATGACCATCTTCACCTTCGGATCCCATAATCTGCATCCAAATTCTTCATCTCCATGACCTAGGAATATACATGGAGTTGTCCTTGCATCGAGCTTCTCCCTGAGCTCATTGGATACATATACAACGGCTAAACAACCGAATACTCTAGGGTGAGTGTAGGAGGGATTCTTACCAGACCACACTTTCTCCGGAATCTCCAAGTTCAACGGTTCAGTTGGTGATCTGTTGATCAGGTAACAGGCAGCACGAACAGCTTCTCCCCAGAGGCCAGAATGGCTTTGGCAGCTTAGCCATACTGATCATTCCTCTGACTTTCTCCATAATGGTGCGGTTCATACTTGCAGCGACATCATATGTTGTGGAGTGTGTGGAACAGTTCTCTCATGTCGAATGCTATGTCTCATGCAGTAGGCTTCGAACCCTCTGGAACTGTACTCGCCTCCATCGTCTGTGCGAAGACACTTCAGCTTCTTCCCTGTTTCATGCTCTATCATGGCATGGAACAGCTTGAATTGATCTAGGACCTGATCCTTCGTCTTGAGGAAATACACCCAGATTTTCCGTGAAGCATCATCAATGAAAGTCAGAAAATACTTGTTACCACCTAATGAATCAACCTCCAATGGACCACAAACATCAGAGTGCACCAGACTGAGCAACTCTGATCTTCTCTCTGAAGAGAAATCAAATGAGACTCTGTGTTGCTTACCATTGAGTAGTGGTTGCAAGGACCTCGTGCAGCATCCTTGGTAAGCTCCTTCTTGTTCAGGGTAGACAACCTCTCCCACTCATGTGTCTGAGTCTCCGGTTCCACAGATTTTGAGAAGCCTCTTTTTCAGCTACATTGAGGCTGTCTGCACAAATCTTCACATGAGTCTTGTATAGTGCGCCGCAAGAATGTCCTCGGGCGACAACCATGACACCTTTCGACATTCTCCATGTGCCATTTCTGAAGTGATTTTCATAGCCCTGTTGGTCAAGAGCTATCCCCGAGAGTACATTCAGCCGAAGTTCTGGAACATGCAGGACATCCTTCAAGATAAATGTACACCCAACATTTGTCCGCAACTGAATATCACCCATTCCTACTATCCCAGAGGAACTGATATTTCCCATCTTCACTGCTCCAAAGTCTCCTGCTTTGTATGTTGTGAAGAAATCTCTGTGAGGAGTGACGTGGTAGGATGCTGCAGTATCTACCACCCACTCAACATCTTGGGTTGCGTTGTGAAGGCATGTCTCTTCCTGTATGGAGCATATTGCTACATCTGCTTGGACAACGACTAGTGTCTCTCCTTCGTCATTCTTCGGCTGGTGATTACCTTCTCTCTGCTCTCGTAGCAGTTTTCGGCAATTCTTCTTTAGGTGGCCTACAATGCCACAATGGTAGCACTTATAGGTAGGCTTCCTTCCATCTGAGGATCTTCTGGTTGTGCTTCTGCCTCCTCTCCGTCTCTTCCTTGATGTCTTCCTCGAGTCTCTGTGACGAAGGCTTCTGTCTGTTCTGAGCCAACATCTTTTCTCCTGGACTCCTCATTCGACATGGCATCTTTTACCATAGGCATGGTAACTTTACCTCCTGGAGCGGAATTGCTGAGAGTAACCACCAATGTCTCCCAGCTATCAGGAAGGGAACTGTAGTAGTAAAGGGCTTGTACTTCATCTCCCAGCTGCATGTCTACTGCAGACAACTGGTTCACCAGGCTCTGGAACTCGTTGGTGTGTTCCGCAACGGAAGTTCCACTCCGTAGCTTCAGGTTCACCAAACGCCTCATTAACAGGCTTTATTTCGAGCTGTCTTGGCTGAAACATGTCTTCCAACTTTATCCACATCCCGTAAGCATCTGAATCCTGTGCTACGTGGTGGAAGACACTGTGACCGATCCACTGCCTAATCTGACCCAAAGTTCTGTTGTTGAGTTTATTCCAGTCATACTCCTTAACAGACTCTGGTTTCACTCCCTTCAACTCGATGACATCAAACAAATCTTTACAGTGCAAGAAATCTATCATCTGAGGTCTCCAGAGGGAGTAATTAGTGGCAGCCAGTTTAATCATTGCACCAGAATGAGAATCCTCCATCTCTATTTTAAGTTTTTAAAGTTTAAAATGAGAATACAATAAAATCGGTTCTGAATTTCACAAATCGGAGGTCACCGTTGCGTCCGGAACGGTCAAAAATGGTGGAATAGACACTTCTTTGGTCTAAATCCGACACAGAGGCTGATTTGTAAATTCCTAAAAGTTATGGGGCAAAACTGTAAATTTCAAAAATTCAGGGGGATAAATGAAATTTACCAGGATGCTGACGTGGCGCTGACGTGGCACTGCTGATGTGGCAAGTGGGACCGGTTTGCTGAGGTGGCGGTTGACGTGGCGCTGACGTGTCTGCTGACTGGGTGCTGACTGTGCGCTGACGTGGGCTGACTCAGCGCTGACGTGGCGGCCACGTGTGTCGTCTTCAACCTTCGTCTGGCGCGTGCGGCGCGTGGCGCGACTGGAGGCGCGTGGAGATCTCTCTGCCTGGCGCGTGTGGCGCGTGCGGGCTCCCTGGACCTCTGTTTGATCGCCGGAAAATACCACCGTGCTCGTCTCGACGTGAACTAGCTGATGGTATGCTCAAAGTTGATTTTTGACAACTTTGCCGGAACTCGAATTTTCCGAACCGAGCTCCGTTCTTCGGTTTTTCGATCCCAATGAAAAACCAAAGCTTCTGATACCACTTGTTGTGATTCACCGATCACTTTAGAGTGTATTTGAGGAAAAACCGAATTGTAATTTCATTACTACAAGAATAAAATTCAAGTTTACAACTAGAAACTTAACAAAAAAACCTCACACACTCAAGCTCTCTACTTGGAGCTTATACACACTTTGGGATTATTTTCTAACACTGAAATGGCCTGAATTTATATCCCAAAAACGGTTACTGTTCATTGCCATGAATTACTCCTTGATTCATGGCAAGTTCACCATTTTTCTTCAATCACCACCTAAAGTATTATGTCTTCATGCATACACTTTCTTCATGGTGGACTTCTTGCTAAAGTAGATTGTTGGTATGTGATGCTAGCTGGATTTCATTACAATTAACATGTCAGATATTGGTAAGAACCTTCAGTTTCAGACTTTATCTTCACAGCCAACTTCACAGTAGCATCAAAGAAATCTGCTACCTTGGCAAAATCCTCCTCAATAAATCCCCTACAAGTAAGAACCGGAGTTCTTGAAATACAATTCTGTTAGTCTGGCCGGTTTTAGTAGCTAATGCAAACTCTAGACTGACCGGTATAGTAGATCGGTATGGAGTAGTCTTATTCCAGAAAGCATACAAAATTGCCCAAAGTAGAGTAGAGATACCCATATGCCAGTTCAGGGACCGGTGTACCGATGATAGTGCTCATTACAGATTTTGAAGATTAAAACATTATGCACATTACCCAAATGCATTTTATGAATGTGTATGAGTCATATGAGATTAGAGTAATTGAATTATCAACTCACTTATATTGAGAGCCCTAAACTATAAGACTTTACTTGATTTCTTCATTTAGTGCTTTAGTCTTCACATCCAATATGTTTCGCTATCTTTTTGTAATGCTCGTGAATGCAAGTCGAAATCCTAACGTTGCATCATCAAAACCCTTCATTCAGTGCAATAACACATACAAAAATATATTAATAAAATCAAGATATGCAGCCAATTCTCCAGTTTAGTCAGGTAGAAAAGATGTCATTGTCTTAAATTAACAAAGTGTATATAATAGTAGCTTCACATTCTGGTTATAGCAAATTAAACAGTGGGATATATATATATATCACTAATTGCCACGAGTATGACATTAATTGATTTTATTTTTTATTATTGATATAAGTTTTGTTTGGTGTTATGATTTAAAATTTATGATGAACAAACGGTGTTATATAATTTTATTTTATGTAAAAAAATAATAATTATTATTGTGTGTTTTTTTTATAATTTGATGGTAGGTAAAAATTAAAATATTTTACTTTTGCAAAATTCGATTTTAAAAAATCACGAATAGTGACTATAATTTTTTATTATTAACCAAATATTTAAAAATTATATTTGACCAAAATATAATTTTATCATCTCACCACATGTGAAACTACTATATCAAACATAACCATAGTAATTATATAACTCAACCAATAATTGACATATAATATGTGACATCAGTTGAGATACAAAATAATTATATGCAGTTCAATAAGAATTATATCATAAATTCCTCAACTTTATATTCAACTATAATACAAAAATAATAAATAGTTAATTGATTATTTTAATAATTTATTGTGCTAGACATCTCAATATTCGAGTCTCAATATAAGTCACAAGAATTCACCTATTGGATAGTCAAATAAAGTAACATTATAACAGACTAACAAATAATGTTTTTTTTTAATCGTTAGAAACCCGTCGCCAATCCATCTCTTCCGGATTTAAGTGGAGCATATAAAATTCCTGACTGTCTCAAGCTCTTACAAGAAACACACTCCATTGATTCGAACTCAAGACCTCAAGATCAGATCATGAATCATACACCACCAAACACGAAATTTAGGGACACTAATAATAAATTCATCATTTAATCGGTAAAAATCACTTAATAGTTAGGACACAAATGTTGTAATTTGTAAAATTGTTAGTTCTTTTTTAATTAGAAAAATGTTAGCCAAGGAAGGTTGATGAGTTAATAAAAAATGTGGTGATTGAAAAAAACAGAGATTAAACTAGGGAAGAAAATGTGGTGGGGTTGAAAAAAACAAAGTGATAAAAGCTTAAAAAAACAGCCATGAAATCCCTATCCGAAACCCACCATTTATTAGCCAAAAAGTGAGTATTAGATAGGATATAATTGTTGTTGAATTAGATTCAACAAAAGATAATTAATCTATTAATGTAAGATGTTATATGATATGACATGTTGGTTTGATTATTATCCTATATTGATGTATCGGGGATTGACCTAAAGGTAAATATATGTTGCCTTACATTATCACGACAATGGGTAAGGTTAACGAAATTCAAAGGCAAAGTTAATCGAAACAACTGATTTCATGTGTTCTAGAATGAAAATGACATGTTGTCTTATATTGTCGCGACAATGGATAATCATTGGCACAACAATGAGAGGCATATATATAAAGTTGCAGTCTGACTCATATTATCGCGTCAATGAGCAAATGAGACGCTGATAGAAAATGATTCTCTGACTTATATTGGCGAGCTAATATAAACCCGTGCATATTAGCGCACCAATGATAAGTAATTGGGGGCACCAATGAGACTCTGTTTCAGGAAAATATGACTAAAATGTATGTATTTAGGAGGTAAATCTAGATTGCCTATTTATAGAGCACGAAAATGACTTTTCAAATATAACATTTTTCATATCATAATTCTTAAGTAGAGATTCAACAAGTGTTGTATTGTATTTTTAAGTTTTTTGTTGTAACCTATAGTAGATTTGCTTGCAACTCTTACAATACATAATTAAGGCAAATATTACTATAAGAAAATGTCATACACGCCTAAAAAAGTAGATTCCCCAATATAAGTTCCCAACAATAATGTGATTGTGTGACAAATTTGGCCACCTAAACTTTGATTTGAATGGTTATTCTACTAACTCTCTAAACTCCGACATCAATGTCGCTATCTCTCAGAGATTTTAACTCCCAAGTTTGGGCATTGAATTTTAGGCCCATGCCTTCTTCTAATCCACTTAGAAGCTCACATTGGGCTGGATTGGTGAAGCCCATCAGGGTTAAGAAAAAACTGAATAAAAAATAAAACTAAACGCTAGAAGGAGGGCTTGAACCTCCGACCTTGTGGTTAACAGCCACACGCTCTAGCCAACTGAGCTATTCCAGCTTGTTGGTCGATCGGTAATAATAATATTTAAGGTATAAACACAACAGGGAAACATAATTTCAAACACACACAATGGGTACTCGATTTGCTCTGCACATGTGCACCGACCTTCTTTGTTTTTGATGCATCATTTTCAGCATAGCATTTGAAATTCAGTATCCAGCCCCAAATTGTCGAATATTATTAAGGAATTATTATCTTTTTATAATGGAATCAATTTTCAAGATATGATTCATAGAATCCTTAGGTTTTATGATTTTATTATGTTTTCATTATTAATATTAGTTCTTTCTTATTTTAATTTATATGTAGCCTATATAAAGGCTCATACCATTGTAAATATAATTTAGAGTGAATTCAAGACTTTCTTTCATTATCTAATATGGTATCAGACACCAGATTCTGACTTTTCTAGTTTCACTCTCTTTGTTCTCATCAGCGCGTGAGGATCACGGCCACTATCGGCAAGTGAACCACACGCGCCACCCTTTCATGATTGCTTCACCCAACACGCCACCCTGTCTCCTCAAATAGCATCATCAATTCGTCCAATCATAGCCTGATTATGAAGATTTGAATTCCTTTGCTACTTTGCTTTGTTTTGTTTGTTGGCTAATAGACTTGGCTTCTCTCTTACTTGGAAGGTTGCGTTGGCAGAACAGTTGTTATGCTGGACAAAACAGTTTATTGGTCATGGTATTTTTGAGAACCAGACACCATCTCTTTTGGATAACATCACCCCAAACGTTTTTTTTGATAGCTCTCTGGGGATTTGCCTCTCTCTCGGGCTTCAGCTCTCTGTCGGGTTTTGGCTCTCTGTCGGGATTTCACTCCCTTTCTGGCTTCGCCACTCTCGGACTTCGGCTATCCCAGGCTTCGGCACCTTCTGGGGCTTCGGCTCCCCCTTCGTGCTTCGTAGGTTAAAGCTCCCTCTTGGGCTTCGGCTCCCCCTTCGGGCTTCGTAGGTTAAAGCTCTCAGGCTTCGGCACCCTCTTGGGCTTCGGCTCCCCCTTCGTGCTTCGTAGGCTAAAGCTCTCTCTTGGGCTTCGGCTCTCCCCTTCGGGCTTCGTAGGTTAAAGCTCATCAATTATCTCAAGGTTTCCAGCCTCCAAGTTCCAAGATTTCCAGTTTCAAAACTCTGCCCTTCGATTCCAGATGCAACATCAAGCTTGCTCCTTCGTTATTAATCAATATTCAAAATTCCGGTAGCGTCATCAAATATAATGATCTTCTTCTTCTACTACTACTATAAAAGCTCATAAAATTTACTCATGCATATTCAAAACCCAAAAGTTGATTATATGTTAAAAATTATCCCAAGCTTATATACTTTACCAATTCACACGCAAGTAGTATCCATACCATCTTTTTACGTGACAATTATTGAAAGAAAATTAAAAAGAAAAATATCATAAGAATATTAATTCTTTAGCGGAATTAAAAAAACTACAAACAAACTTGAAGAGGTTAGAATCAAAATTAAGGGTCTAAGGCATAAATTTTTCAAAGAAATTAGGTCAAAATAAATTACAATATGTGACTAAATTTTAATCACTACAAGAAAATTGACTTTTAGTATCCAATACTTTAGCGTCGAAATCACTTTCGACGCTAATAATCACATTTAGCATCACAATTAATATTCGACGCCAAATATCAAGATTGTAGCGACGAAAATCATACTCGACGCCAAATGTTTAACTTTTATGTCGAATATGTATCTCGACGCTAAAAGTACGACTTACAGCATCGAAAACTATTCGACGCTAATTTTTTTTAACTATTCCAATAATCTTTGGCGTCAACATAAATTGCGACGCTAAATTTTATACTTTTAGCGTCGAAAAAACGTATTCAACGTTGAAAACTTGACATTTAGCATCGACAAAGTTGCGTTGCTAAAGGTTTACGAAGGTACCACTGACAATCATTTAATCTTTAACGTCTAAATTTAATATCGACGCTAAAAATCAGACATTTAGCGTCGAAATAAGTGATTCGACGCTAAAAATCGGACATTTAGCGTCGAAATAGGGTATTCGACGCTAAAAATATATTAAAATGCAGAATGCCACCAACCCATCTCCCCCTATGCTTTTTCTCTCATCCTCTTCAATCTCATCATCTGCAATCTGAGACTCTCTCCTCTCCAACCTCACAACTCTCCTACAAATTTTAAATAAAATTGTAATTAATTTTCCATAAGATAAATTTTCTTTCATATTTCTTTATTATTTTTCTTTATATTTGCAAAGAATAATTATATATCTTACTTAAGTATTTCAGTTTAATCTTTGTAAAAAATTATGGTTTTCATTTTTTTTATTATGTTTATTATATACTTTCTGTTATATATAGATTAGTTAATTAACTAAATATATTTTTATGTCAACTACTTAATTTATCAACTAAATATATATGTATATGCTTACATAAATAATTAATGAATTAATAATGTTGATGAGTGTAATATGATGTTTAATAATATATTTTTATATTTAGGTATTTGGATGAAAATGGATAGAAATTGGATGTGCTCGCTAGATAGATTGAGTGTTGAATACCGTAATTGAGTGTATGAGTTCATGGAAGCGGAAAAAAAAACAACACATTGATGCAGAAGGTCGTGTTCGGTGTTCATGTACAAATTATTTGAATAGGAAAAGGAAACGGTTAGATGAAGTTCATAATCATTTATACATGTCGGGAATATCACCAACTTACCGTATGTGGATTTATCACGGTGAGCAGCATAATTCTCAGTCATAGTTTATTGATTCTGGTGAAGGGAGCAGTAGTTACAATCAACCTGTAAACGATGAGATAACCGATGCTTTGCATGACTTACAAGGTCCACAACTTGGTCATAGTGTTAGTGGTGACATACCAGTAGACCCGGCCAAGGTTCCGGTTCGGAACCGGAACCGAACGGAACCTGACCGGTTCGGTTAGGGTTCTTACCCTGACCGAACCGGTTGGAACCGCTGGAACCGAACGGTTCCAACCGGAACCGGAAGTAAAAAAAAAAAAAGTTATTTTCTTGGAACCGTAAGGTTCCACAAGTAAATCTCAATTTTTTTAATTAATAATAATGACTTAATGAGGTTTAAAATTGCAATACTAAAACATGAATGTCCACATCCTTTTATAACCAACTCTTGGTTATTGACTTTTTTATATAAGCGATGTGGGACACAATAGCCAAGTAACAAAATATCCCCATCGCTTATATAAAGAAAGCACTAGCCAAGAGTTGGCTAAAAAGGATTATATGTTAAAAGAATTTTATAAAAAAAGATTCTATAAATGATGTGATAGTATGAAAAAATATTACGATTATAGAATTTTTTTTATTTTTTAAAATTTATTATTAAAAAAAAAAAAAAACCAGAAGGGGAACCGTTAACCGAACCGGAACCGACCGGTTCGGTTCCGGTTCGGTTTACGGTTCCGGTTCCACTTAAGTGTGGAACCGGAATCGAATCGGAATTAACCGGTTCGGTTCCGGTTCCACACTTGTGGAACCGTGAACCGGCCGGTTCGGTTCGGTTCCGAACCGGAATCGAACCGGCGGCCAGGTCTACATACCAGTGTTAAGTGGAAATGATCAAAATTTATTTAGTGAACTACTTGATGAGGCAAAAAAAAAAAAAAACAGTGGGATATATATATCACTAATTAACCATCGTGGATGTTCGAAGCCATTTATCCAACATCGTGCCCGAACATTCTGAGGTAAATATATCATAACGTGAAATTTATCAGTTCATTATTTTACTAATATGGAATAATACAAAATGTATTTTCTTTTTTTAAAGAGTAGCACAAGTGAAGTGCAATCATTTCTAGATTTTTTTCGAGTCGTGAACGCATTACAATGAGAAGAACAAATGGATAAATGAAGAAGTCGAACGCTGCTATGTAAGTTTAAGTTTTTAAAATAAAATAATAATAATAATTATTATTATATATGTTAATTTTTTTTTTTCAAATTTTAACATTAACTTTTTTTTTAAACATAACGAAATGATGGAACTCCAACATCAAACTCATGATACAGGGTCCGACCCGATACCAGATGAGCAGTTGTCGCAATTGGTTTTCAAGAACCAGACAGCTTACAACGTCGGCCTTGGCACTCGTAAGAAGCCGATGTCATCTGCATGCACTACTATTTATTCGGACAATGCCTCATGTCTTCGAGACCAGTTAGCCACCACCCAAGATCGGCTAACCACCACCGAAGACCAGCTATCCACCACCCAAGACGAGCTGAAGAAGACTAAATAGGAGCTACAACAGGTCAAGGTAGACCACGAGAAGAATTTGGAGCAGTTCGACAGCAGATATGGGCTTTCCGAGAGATGTTGGAGGCCTCACTCGGTCAGGGTGCATTGGGCTCGACCGCCCCCATATCACAGTAGCAATAAATTTTATATACATTTGTATAAACATTTTGACCAAATAGTTTTAATATAATATGTATTTTTTAAAATAAATTTTCATTATAATAATAAAATAATTATTAGAATATATCGTAATTGTGTTATTAATCAGAATTTTTTTTCAAATAATTAAAATTTTTAAATATTAAATTAATTATTTTAGTGTAAAATTATGTAAATTAATATTTTTTAAAAAAACACATATGTAAACTATTTTCGTCGAAGTAGTCGACGCTAAATGTGTTTTTGGCTTCGACTATTTCGACGCTAATAGTTAAAAAGTCGCCGCTATAATTATACAAATATTATTTTTTAATATACTTTAGCGTCGTTACATTTCGACGCTAAAAGTCTTTTTTAGCGTTCTTTTTATTTCGTCGCAATACATGAACTATAGCGTCGAGAAATTTTATTTAGCGTCGAAAAAATTTGGACGCAAACTTAGTGTTTTTAGCGCCGAATATATTTAATTCGACACTAAATATCGTTATGGTCCACATTTGGGCGTCAAATTAATTCGACGCTAAGTTCCATTTACGTCGAAAGTTTGACTTTTGGCGTCGATTAGTTTCGACGCTAAATGACATAATTTTTGTAGTGAATGTTAAAAGTATTAACATCATCCAATGAGAATTATATATATATATATATATATATATTTATTTGAAACGTTGGAAGCCTCTCCGCTAAACTGTTGTTAAATTTAGATATACATTTAACAAAGAATGGTTAATTTATCAATGTAAAAATAACATATGAAGGTCATAAATAAATGTTAGTTCGGTTATCGCCCTACGTTGACGTATCGGGGATCGACCTGTTCGGACAGGTCGTAGTGGGTCATGGGTAGGGATGGCAGTGGGTAGGGTTTGGTGCGGATTTGCCATTACCAAACCCGCACCCGCATATATAAATAAATTACCAAACCCGCACCATACCCGCTACGGGTTCTAATTTTCATTACCAAACCCGCACCCGCACATAAAAATAAATTACAAAACCCGCACTGGTACCCAGCAGTTTTTCTACGGGTTTTTAAAATATTGAATTCCCTTATACTCTTAATAATATATATAATATTTTTAGTTAAACATTGATATTTTTTCACAACATTAAAAAAAAAATTTGACAGTTTGTAAATTATGACATATAAATAAAAGTTTAAAACAATTATAACATAATGTCAAATTCATATTATCACAATTATATCCATGAATCACTAGCTGAATATCTTTCATTATGTTAAATTCATATCATCAAAATTATTGAACTATGACCAAAAGTAATTCTAAAATATTAAAAGAGAGCAATTCAAAAATTGTAAGTTAGTGAGTTATTTTATATGAGGGATTTTTTTACCCTAAAGATATAAAACAAAAAAAAAATTAAACTTGCGGGTAGCGGATACCTGATACCCGAAATGGGTATCCGCTGGTTTTGTTTAATTACCAAACCCGTTGTAGATTTTATTTTAAATTACCAAACCCGTACCAAACCCGCTTTAATATTTACCAAATCCTACCCATTGCGGGTGGGTTTTTACGGGTTTGTGGGCGAAATTTCCATATCTAGTCATTGGGGCTTGGTGGCAACGCTCTGAAAGGAAAACATAATTCAAAAATAAAGTTAACCGAAATAACTGATTTCATGACTTCCATTGTCGTGACAATGAGTATTTATTGGCGCGATAATGAGACATTAAGACATAAAGAGCATTCTGACTTATATTGTCGCGACAATGATTTCTCATTGACGCGACAATGAGATTTTTTCTGGAATACTGGGGGAACCTCACGTCATTCATATCAGGGTCATTGGACCCCATTACAGATGTGTGGGTAAACTGATGCTGTCTCAGGCTCTTACAAGAGTGCTACCCATGGCTTGAACCTAGGAACTTGAAGACAATGTCTCAAGCTCAAATCACTGGGTTGCGCCCATTGGGGACGACGCGACAATGAGATGTTGATGCAAAATAGCATTTTGACTTATATTGTCGTGGCAATGAAATGCTTGTGCATATTATCGTGAGAATGGTTTCTCATTGGAGCGATAATGAGACACTGATGCGAAAAGGCATGATTAAAAAGTATGTATTGCGTAGAGGTTCAATAAAATATTGTGTTGTATATCTAAAATTTTATTGTATTCTAAAGTGAATTTACTTACAACCCTTACAATACATATGGAGGCAAATATTGCTTTAAGAAAATGTAACACAACCTCAAAACTAAACTCCCTACTGTCTTTATCTAATACAAACCACTCGACCCGGTCTTGAGCGGAAGGTGAAACCCTGCATATCCCAGACTTTTATAAGAAATGTACAATCTGGACTCAAACTCAGGACCTGACAATCAAGTTCTAAATCTTTTGTCATTTGCCACCAAACCACACCCTTTCGGACGAACGAAAATTATATTTCTATCCAATTCATCACTTAGCAAAATATTCACTTAAACCACATAACTTAATAAAAATTTACTCATGCACGCCCTTTTTTCTTCATAATATTAGAAAAAAATCAGGTGACCAAACGTTAAGAAGAAGACTTCATAAATATAAGTTTTCACAAATTTTTATCAACGTTATAATCACCACAAATCGAAGGCAAACTAATATTTATCGATGGCTAGAATTAAACAGCCGAGGATAAAAAGGAATCCAATGATGGACAGAACACGATAAACAAAGAGATGGGCAAGGGTGCCTGTATGGATTTCATGTGCCAATGCCAGTGTATAATATGCTATATCTTTATCTATTTTCCTCTCAATTTTAGAGTATCCCGACAAATCCAAAGTCTCCACAAGATTTTGTTGGGGATACTGTATGTGGCGGAGTCAGAGAATAGTCGCATCCGCTCAATATGTTAAGATATATTGAATAAATATTCCGACTACGCTACCAAAATCACATGCTTTTATTTTACATATCAACTATTCTGTTATTCTTTTCTTTCCTCTTGTATCTACTATTCTATGTTCCACTCAAGTTGCTTGTTTCTGCAATTCATCCGTAAACCTCTCCATCCATGTGTTTATTAGTTCAGTATATTCAACTTCATAATCACATATAAAGTGCACACTGCTCAGTCCCACTAATGTGATTATTTTGTTAATATATTTTGATTTATTTGCATATATATAGTGTTCTTTATAATCATTTACTTGTAAACAAGCAAAGCTGTCGATCAATTCTTTATGCAACCTACCAATGCCATCACCAAAATCTATAACAATTAACAACCGAGCTGTTTAATCAGTCGACAATATATATCACTGATTGAGACATTTTATCTTTTCTTTATTTTTATTAATTTCAATCATAATCATGTGAGTTAAACCAAATAAATATTTTCACCGGTCGTGTATTAGTATCAAAATGAACGATAAATTGACGTGTTCTCTTCTTTTCTTTTCTTTTCTTTTCTTTTTTTTTTTTTTTTTTTTTAAAAGATTTTGGTTGATGGATGTAATCACCTTAACTAAAAATGGGCGATTGTATTAAGCTTTTAGCCTTTTACTATGGACTTCGATTCTAGTTGAGTGTTATATATATATGTTGGCTGATGATTTTTGTCATAGGGGCAGTTTCGAGATAACCCTCCCGAGACAATCCTTATTCAACATTGAATTTGTTTGGTTATGGGAGACCAAAAACAAATGCAGTAGAAAGCGAGAAAAACACAAAGGTTGACAAGAGAGTTTAACGTGGTTCGGCGGAGCGAGTCCTGCCTACGTCCACGGGCACAAAAGGGTGGGAGTTGTTTTTATTATCAAAACGAACTCGGCCGACCTGTTTCAGTGGAGGTCTAACGAAACCGAGCTGTTTGCTTATATAGTTTTACAAGTAGTGCTCATTTTCTTTTTTGGTTACAAGTTTTGCTATCCCCTACAAATGAATTCAAGCTCTCTTTATAAACTAAGAGCATTACAACACTGTTCCATATTTTCATGATGTTTCCCGCGTGGTCTCTGACTGATTGACGAGCTCTCTGCCCAAGACTGTCGTCATCGAAAGCAAGTCTGCCGCCTGACGGTCTGTTACATCACTCTGTTTATCTTCTGCCACACGTAATATACTGGATCCAGCCTGTAAAGATCTTTCGTACAGTAACACATATCAGAGATGCCCTGCTCACACATCGGTCTCCAAATGATCGGTCATATGGTTAACCGGACTACCCAAACTGATCTGGGCCCAACCCAAAACGTCTGAGCTCATTTTCCGTGGTACTGAAGGTGAAACAGAACTGAACTGGGCTACCGGGCTCCTGCTATGATCGGTCTGAACTGTCCTGAACTGTCCGACCCATCTTCCGTGATCGGTCTCTACTCTGATGTGGTCGGTCTCTGAATCTGTACCATATTGTGTGCTCTGGTCTGCCAGATCCGGAAAATTATGTCCGGACTCTCTTTCTGGCCGAGGAATAACCCAAACCCTCTAAACACTTGACCCTCCAAAAGGGAAAATCTCATCTATGCCCTGGACGAACTGTTCAAAGTACTTGTCACAAAAAACACCATCAACATCTGTCCCTTAGTTCTCGGTATCAACGAGTTAGCGAGTTGATGCCGAGAACTATAAAAAAGATGGTGTGCTGATCAACCGGTCGGTGGTCGCTCCAGGAACCACATAAAAAAATGCCTCTGCTGCCAATCAGGTCTTCCCTTGCCATCTTCATGTGTTCGGTCACTGAGGATTCTGATGCCAATCCAAATGATTCTATGACTTGAAGCAAATTCCCCATTTACCATTCTGGTAGTCGTCCCAACAGAAGACGAAGCTCCTCCTGTCGTCCATACCGAAACTGACATCCCTTATGCCGAGCCTATATCGGAGATCCTGCCTCCCGGACCAGATCAAGATAAACCTGTTGCCCAATTTCCTCTTCTAATGCTTATCTCTGAATGCTTCATTTCATGTCTTCCATACTCAGCATGATTCAAAATTTTAACTTGCTAACTCGTTCTTCCAAATCTGAATGTAAGAAGAGATCATGATCTCGACCAATTCAAACCCGGCCATGAGGGGAAAACTCTGTCCCCGAGCCGATGATGATGCACTTGATGGGACGTAACCCGACCCCGAGCCAATAGAATACTAGGCTCTGAGGGAATATTACCTCTCCAGACCAATAGAGAGCCGGCCATGTGGGAGATGCTCCATCCCCATACCGATGAAAAGCCTCTCAGTGGGACGTAACCCGACTCCGAGGTAGTGGAACATAAAGCGTCGGCGGAACGAATCCAGCCCCGAGATGGTGGAGCATAACAGAATCGGCGGAACGAATCCAGCCCCGAGCTGGTAGAACAATACAGACTCGGCAGAACGAATTCTGCCCCGAGCCGGTGGAACAATACAGACTCGGCGGAACGAATATAACCCCGAGCTGGTGGAACAATACATACTCGACGGAACGAATCCAGCCCCGAGCTGGTGGAACAATACATACTCGACGGAACGAATCCAGCCCCGAGCTGGTGGAACAATATAGACTCGGCGAAACGAATCCAGCCCCGAGCTGGTGGTGGAACAATATAGACTAGGCGGAACAAATCCAGCCCCGAGCTGGAGGAGCATTGGAGATTTACACGAGGGAAGATTTTCAACCTCTGAGGCTCTGCGGATCCTGGCGCGGTCGTCCCCTTGCCAGACATCAGCGAAAATAAAAATTAGAACAAAGTAAAGATAACAAAAATGGAGGTGACTTAGCACATACTCCACACAAATTCAAGAAGTAAAAAATAACAACTCGAGTGCTCCGAGGCAACGTCTTGCCTGGTGGCTCCCAAAACAAAATTATGAACCTTACAATTCAGTGTCCCGACTAACCATGCTACGGATACGACGATCCGGGGCGGTCAGGAAAATCCCCATGGGGAGGAAGACACCCTGTGTGTGCCCTCTCTGGGTGGTTCTCAATGGGACTCACCAGCTGACTCGCATGGGAAGAAACCTCACTGGGTCCGGTTTACCCGAGACTCCTGTAATCAAGTGGACCATTCGGCCATACCCAAGCCAGGTGGTCTGATGGTTCTCAACGGGACTCACTATGACGACTCGTAGGGGAAGAAACCTCTCTGGGTCCGGTTTACCCGGGAGCATGATGGTCATGAAGGCAATTAAGTCATCCTAATGCCATACTCTCCGATAGTCTTCAACAGAATTCACCAGCCGACTTGCAGGGGGATAAACGTCATTGGATCCGGTTTACCCGAACTAGTCCTAAAAAATACGAGCCATGAGGTAGTAACGCTCCGGCCTCGGGGGTTTGATAATGACACCCGTGATTGACGTGCCACGAGGGGTTCGCCCGTTTCCGACATGTGTCTTATCCCTTGATGCGTTCTGGATCCTCAAATGTGAATGGAGTCAGGTCGGAACACTTCCACTCGGGGGTTTGATAATGACACCCGGGATTGGCGTTCCACGGGCTTGGTGCCCTTCCCAACTACCGAGCACCCCTTCGCATCTAGCAAATCCCAAGAATATTGAACATGTCTTTCGCATCCAATTTATAAACAAGTAAAATAGACAAGTTTTTTAATTCGAAAGAGAAAACTTTATTTATATTCAAGGGACCTACCGCCATTCTTACAACTATCTGCGGAACATTTCGAGAGAGGCTCTTACAATAATTTTTTGGTTCTTGCTTCGTAGCCCGATCACGGTTTCTAGTCTGAACTCCATTCTACAGCTCAATGAGGAGAGCTATTGCCGTCATTCTCTCTTATTGTGATCCCTTTCCCTTTTCCGTTCTGACCATCTTTCGTTCGCTCCCTTTTTCTTTCATCCAGCCTTTCTTTCGCTTTCCCAAACCACTATGCTGCTGAACTCTCTAACGACTTATGGTTTCCACCTTCTACCATCGTCTTACTACGTAAGCTGCTTATTGTTCTTTCCCCACAGACGGCGCTAACTGTTGACGGGTGATTTTCGTCCCAGGGGCAGTTTCGAGATAACCCTCCCGAGACAATCCTCCTTCAACCTTGAATTTGTTTGGTTATGAGAGACCAAAAGCAAATGCAGTAGAAAGTGAGAAAAACACAAAGGTTGACAAGAGAGTTTAACGTCGTTCGACGGAGCGAGTCCTGCCTACGTCCACGGGCACAAAATGGTGGGGGTTGTTTTTATTATCAAAACAAACTCGGCCGACCTGTTTCAGTGGAGGTCTAACGAAACCGAGCTGTTTGCTTACAGAATTTTACAAGTAGTGCTCATTTTCTTTTTTGGTTACAAGTTTTGCTATCCCCTACAAATGAATTCAAGCTCTCTTTATATACTAAGAGCATTACAACACAGTTCCACACTTTCATGACGTTTCCCGCGTGGTCTCCGACTGATTGACGGGCTATCTGCCCCAAGACTATCATCGCCGAAAGCAAGTATGCCGCCTGACGGTCTGTCACATCACTCTGTTTATCTTCTGCCACACGCAATATATTGGATCCAGCCTGTAAAGATCTTTCGTACAGTAACACATATCAGAGATGCATTGATCACACATCGGTCTCCAAATGATCGGCCATATGGTTAATCGGACTACCCAAACTGATCTCGGCCCGACCCAAAATGTCCGAGCTCATTTTCCGTGGTACTGAAGGTGAAACAGAACTGAACTGAGCTACCGGGCTCCTGCTGTGGTCGGTCTGAACTGTCCTGAATTGTCCGACCCATCTTCCGTGATCGGTCTCTACTCTGATGTGGTCAGTCTATGAATCTGTACCATACTGTGTGCTCTGGTCGGCCAGATTCGAAAAACTGTATCCGGACTCTCTTTCTGGCCGAGGAATAACCCAAACCCTCTGAACACTTGACCCTCCAAAAGAGAAAATCTCATCTCTGCCCTGGTCGAACTGTTCAAAGTACTTGTCACAAAAAACATCATTAACAATATATATTATAATAAATTATTATTGGATAATAATTTAAAATAATTAAATTTTAATTATGTGTTATATTTAAAGCACAACTCAAATTAACCCATCTCAATTTAGCGCTTGATCTAAATTATTTTATGATTATGTAATTGACACACGATATTCCTTTTATTTATTTATTTATTTTCAAATCAACCAATCTATTTCGGCCATGTAAAGAAGAAATGGGTGGAACCTACAAATCAGAGAAATATATATAGGTCAATAATTGTGAGGGAACATATTAATTTTTCTCTGACATAATTTTCTAATTTTTTGTTTCTTTAATCTGACACTCTACAGAAATTATGACAACATAAATCTAAAATGCTTTTGAATTTGAGTTGGCCTAAAAAAAATACTGGTAGGGTCAACTGAAAACGGTACAAGAAGGATATAATTTACTACTAGCTTGGTAAATTAGATCGGTTCTAATATTTTTTTTTTTAGAATTATTGGAAATCTCATCGATAAATCACCTCTTTCGGATTTAAGTAGAGTATGTAAAATCTCTGACTGTCTCATATTATTACAAGAAACACACTCCCTGAATTCGAATCCAGAATCTCAATATGAGATCATAAACCCTGCAACACAAAGCCACGTCCCTTGGGGCATAAAATATACCTTAGGGCATAAAATATAATTTAATAATACGTTAACATCCACTTCTCAAATGTTATATCATGGTGTCGGAAATTATGAAGAGCTTGTTTTCAATCTTACATTTTATGTTTTAACAAGTCTACTGAGTAGTTAAAACTTAAGACATATATATCATCACATACCACATTCTTTGTCCGAATTCAAGAATAATGGAGAGAGAAGATCACCCACGGCGACCCTCATACTTCTCCGGCTGCATGGTGTCGCCGTCGACATGCTTTCCTGTGCATGAAGAGGTTGAGTACTCGCGCCTCCATTCCTGTGGCAGTGGCACCAGCAAGAGATCATCAAGCCGGAGATGGAGAATTTTCCTTAGAAGGTTGGTGAGAGTCGATTGCAATAATAATAATAATAAGAGAATCTATAGATTTAATAATAATAATAATAAACATTTATCTTTTCATTGTGATGCTGTTAGCTACTCACAGAATTTCGATGAGGGTTCTCACTTTGATGAATCCGGCCGCTGCCCCCCTGTTCTCCCATTGGATTAAATATTACATATATATTATTAGTGATGCTGCGTTCAAGTTTTAGATAATTATTGTTGTGACTGTACTTAATTAATTTAGATCTTATAATTTGTTTCGCTTTTAATTAAATATTTTATAATTTGCTAGTTGCTTTTTGCAATGATGTATATAGTATGATGAGTAATTTTGGATCAATCCAGAATTTCTGGATTCAAATATATTGGATCTGCTAATGCTCTTTAATTCTCTTTTGAAGTATTATTTAAGTCATGTGTTACAGAATTGATATAAATCTGTGATTGTTCATGTGTTTCATATTCTTATTTGTTCGAATAGGATGTCGGAAAGGGCCGGTCGAGAGTTTTTTCCGACATCCGATCAGACATGGTAGCAACACCATTCTTTTTTATGATTGGTAACAAGAAAAAAAATAATTACAGGTAGAAAGTTAGATGAGACAATCTGAAGAGTCCAAGTTGTTTGTTGGCCGAATATCTAGACAGCAAGATGATACAGAGTTTTAATTAATCCCTCAAAATCTGCCAAAAAAAAAAAATTATTTGTGATTATTTTTGCTTACCCCTCATAGAAGCATTATCAATTTTTGTTAGTTTATGCAAATATGGGGCAGTCACAAATCAAAATAATTGAAAGAAGACTGTATATAGAGAGGACTTGTGAGTTGTAAATACTTGAACCATCTCTGTTGACTGTTTGCCTCAGCATGATCGGTACAAAATCTAAGCATCCTCAAAATCCAAAAGAAAATTCCATATAAGTAATAAAATAAAATAAAAAATTATAAACACGTTCCCAATGCATATAAAAATATATAATGCATTTTGTATTTGAAAAACATAAAAATAAATTAACTCAATGACTGATGTTTTTGCATATCTCAATTACAAACATGTATCTCTCAAAATTCTCAATCTATTACCAGTCTCAATAACATAACATAATATGATATTAATACCCTCTCAAAAAATAATATTTTTTCTTCATTAAAAAAACGTGACAGTCGTTAGCCAGGCTACTAACGAGTGGCAGCAGTTTACCTCCTCCATGAGGTAGAAATGTTTATTGTGAAAAATTAAATTTGGACATTTAAAAAAATAAAAATGATATACATACATAAAATTTTACATAAAATTATCTCACTCATCTCACCGTAGTTACAATGAGTTACTGTAGTTCACTGTAGCTACAATGAGGAGGTGGGATAACTTTCGGGAAAACTTTATGTATGTATATCATTATTCTTAAAAAAATCGGTGTGAAAGCAAAACAAAAAAATGAAGTGATTCATTAATAATTGATGTTACATATTGCGATATATGGTTTGTATTTTGTATTTAGTTGAGATACATAATTTATATTTTATATTTTAAATGATTTGTGAAAGTTCGTAATTACCTAAGTTTATGACCCTATGCGGAATTAAACACAATAATCAAGACAAGTCATGATTACTGTAACTATGAAATTCTAACAGGCAACTACAATGTCAACCAATTTAAAATAAAAATGAATATTAATTCAATACAAAATATAAATGCAGAAAATAAAAACACCACACAAATCAACACAATATTTTGGTGATGAAGTGAAAAACTTGTGCGAGTAAAAAACCACTCTGGGTATCTCGGCTACCAACTCAATCCACTATGTAGATAAAAACTTACAGTGATGGTAAAAGACCTATGATGTCAACTCCACCGACTCTAGTACCTATATCCTGAAAAAACTCGAAGAACTCCTCGAGCCCGTATCCCACGATTTTCTTCAGAACCTCTGAAGTCTCTGAGCGGATCAATTCTGTAACTCTGAACGCCGAAACTCCGACTGTCAATCTTCCTCCTAGAGAACTCTGAAGGCTTAGGAAGTTGGGTTTGGTTGCGTTGATGGTAAATCAAAGAAAGGTTTCACCAAACATATAGAAGACATGAGAAGCAATGAGTCTTCAAGGTGAAATCAAGAAGGTTGAAAACTATCAATGTTTTTGGCTCAAGGGAATTGTGTTTCAACACTTGTGAAAGTGGCTCAATGTTTGTTTATATAGGTAGGGCAAATGAAAGGGTTTCCTAGTGTTATTTTGACTTAAAAACGTATTCAAAATATCCTACTTAAAAAGGGATGTTCGAACGCACTTCAAACGCAACTCAAACGCAAAGTTTCTGCCTGAAAACGTTCGAACGGAAATACGAATGCCACACGAACGCGGGACGCGAACTGATTTTCAGGTGCAGCTTAAAACACTTGTAATTTTCTCGTCCATTGGTCAAATCACGCGTTCTTTATATGTATGCGATCGTCTTCGTGTCTACTTTCCAGTGTCACTAACTTCATATCAATTGGAGCTCTAAAACTCCTGGAATATTCAAAAGAGTGAATATTACTCGGATAACTCCATCAGATTTTTTCCAAATACTTGTCCTATTGCTCTGAGATCTTCAAGACTCATTACAACTTTATTGAACTTTTTTTGTAACGGATATTTCTAATAAAAATGGATCTAACAATTTGGCATGTGGTCCATAAGGGGCGTGACTTGTTTAGACATGCACACGGTTGCAGTTTCAAACTGTAACCGAACCGCGGACTGCAACTGAATCGAATGGGTCCGGTTCAATTACGGTTAGTGTATTTTCTAATTGACGGTTGAACCGAATTTACGGTTGAACCAGATTTATGATTCAACCGTAACAAGTAAATTCAATTCAACCGTAAAAAAATAAGGTTGAAACAAATTTTTTTTTACTGTTGAACCCGAATTTTTTTAATTATTTATAATTTTTTTTTAAAAAATAAAAATAAAAATATGGTTCAACCGTAACCGTACGGTTCGGTAACAGTTTCCAACCATAACCGAACTGTGTGCAAGCCTAGGCTTGGTGGTGCGTAGGCTTAGGATTTGGTTTTCAAGTATTAGGTCTGAATCTATGGATGCGTTTCTTGTAAGAGCTTAGGACAACGAGAAGTTTTATTTACTTCGCTTAAGCTCGAGTCAGATGATTTGACGGTGAAGTTTCCAACGTTTCCAAAAAAAAGATCTGGCATGTGATGTGTTATTATTTTATACACGGTGTATATTATCATATTAATAATAAAAAAATAAAATTAATTAACACCTATCACATGTCAAATATTGATTAGGTGTGATGCAAAATATGTATTACACTAAGTATGATAATATTGTTCATTAATTAAAAGGAAAATATTACTATGTCTAAAGGGTATGCCGAAAGCAGTTCCGGACAAGAGCACCAATTTTTATTTTTAATTTACTTCATCAAATTTTAAATAATTTCTCTACAAAATTCAAATGTTTACGACCTATATATATGTGTGTTTATACGATATGAGTTGAGTTTTTTTAGAATAATATTCATGAGTAAAAAATGAGCCAAATTGAGCTTTTACAAGTCGCTATTATTTTTGAATTTGAGTAGCTCATTTATTAAATAAAATGATATCGAATCAAGTAAAATACTATTAATTTACAACCTTACTTCTTGTTGGTATAAAAACTTTATAGACGACTTTAGAGCTGAAATATTTTATGTTCAAACTATGTATGTTTTTTCTGGAATTCGCAAAATACATGTATCTTTGCTTCAATCTTCAATTGATATTGTCACGATCCCCTCTCTAGAGTGGGCCCAACCCTAAAAAGGGTTCGCATATATCTTTAACTCGAGTATTCTACATATCATAGAATTCAAACATATATGCAAAAATAACAGTTCTTAAATTACAATTTAGCAAATCTGCGAATAAAGTCTCCAATATCAAGGTTTACAAGCACAAGTTTTAAAACATGAAAATAATATCCTAAATATCTGGACCAACCCGAAGAGTGATTTTGGCACGTGGATCAAATCTTGGTATTTCTACTGCTGTGCTGGCGAACTACCTGAGATGTTTGGGAAAAAAGGTGAGCTTAAAGAACTCAATAAATAAAGCACTCATAGTCTCAACATGACCTCACAAATAAAATATGAATATGTGTATGTGTGTGTGTAATAATATTTTAAAAATAACATATACTATAATAACACTATCTCAAGCAACTATTTTTACAACCATACAAACATCCATCAAATATGGTTGCTAATCCGAGTCCGGTATAATAATGGATTGAAACCAATGAGATAGTATCTTATCACAACTCCCAAAGTTTCTGACCATATCGCCTCGCATAAATGTGTGAGTGGGAATTCAAACACACTCTACCACTAATTTTACATAACAATGCATAACCTTTCATCACATCTCATCTCATCTTATCTCATCTCCGACCACTATTATACAAAACCAGACATCATAACATAACAACACACATCCTCCAATACAATCAAATTTCACATTCAATCTATCAATCTCATCTCAACAATCACTAATTTATATTTCTCATACTTTCAATAACTCAATAAATATATCAATATATATATATAAACTATATTTATATTATAATATATAATTATATATAGACTTTCACGATAAACATCAATTAACAAATAATTATGTTAAATGAATCCTTGTGTATTGTACTTACCTCAATCCATGCAAAAGTCCTATATATATCTATATCCTCGTTAAGATATGAAAAGTATAAAATTACGATCAGGTCTTTCAATTTTGTTAAAATTAGGATTTTACCCTCAAACTTTCTACTATATCCATATAGTCCTAAAACTCTCAAATATTACCTATGAATCCCTAAAAATTAGAATTTATAGATTTGCACTCTTAATCATGCCAATATGAAATTAAGTCCAAAATTTTCAAAATCTTATGTTTACGCCCTTAAAATTGTAACAATCACGTACCAAGCTCCAACGACCTCCAAATTTTACAAATAAGGAACCAATGGTGAGTATACGTTACAAGGATCACAATGATGGTGGTGGTGATGGCTGATATACGATGGTTACCAACAAACGATTAAACAACGATAACTATCATTTTTGGCTCGTTTCTCAATAATCGAAGGTTAGATTTGGGCAAACAAAGTATCCACATTATGTATCTCGATGAGGAGAAGATTGTGGTCTGGGGAGGTGAGGATCACGGGCGACACTGCTTGGACGCGTGGCAGTGGAGACACTATGGTGGGTGAGTGCGCGTGCTGGTGAGTCCGGAGGAGTCTCAGCGGCAGACCGATGTCGTTGGATTTGTCTCGTCGAGAGGATTCTCCAGACGTGATCACTTTCTGAAAACGATGATCGAACGACGTCGAACGAGATACTTTCTCTCTAAGACACTTCCTCTCTCTCTAACTGTTTCTCTCTCTACTGGTTTCGTTTCTCTCTATAAAAACTCTTTGGAATTTGCTCTCAAATCTAATTGAAAGTGTCTTCAACACACACCTCACCCTCTCCTCTAATCTCACATAAAACACTCACACAAAATGCTAAGGTTGGTTGATTATTGACAAGTGCGGTTTATACCCACTTATTCCAACATCCTTAGCCTATTATTTTGTTATGGATCGAGTCATTTAATGTCATTTATAGTTCATTTTATATCTTGTTTGTAGGAAGCATTAGAACATGAAGAATGGAGCAAATACGCGTGTTTCAGGACCTATTGGAAGCATCAGACTCAAGAACAGGCAAAACCAGCATCAGCTGCGCACTGAATTTAAAAAGGTTATAACTTTTGATCTAGAAAGAGTTATAAGACCCATAATATATCAATTTGCATCTACTCAAAGAGATCTATGCGTTCCATACAAAATCTAAGGGCCAATCTGCAAGTTCCGCAGCGCCTTGCACGCACCAGAAACATGATTTTAGGGTTTTTTAGATGTTTAATGACTCCAAGGCTCTATTATAAATAGATTAGTTCGTTCAAACTCAAGGGACGAGGCTAATACACAACACAAAACACATAAAAACATATTTTTAGAGATCCAGAGAGGATGATTGAAGAGCAACAAGAGGAGACAAAGGCGGTGACATCCGAAGAGGAAGAAATTCAATTCGGGTTTTATCATCTTATTTCTTTCTTAGAACTCTAATGTTTTCCATTAGATTCATGACTTTGTTCTTATTATTTTTATCTTCAGTTATGAACTAACTCCTTAATTCTGGATAATGATGTAACCGATGCTTGAACCCTGTATTGTTTGCTAATTTTGTTATGAAGTTTTATTCAGTTTATTTGTATTCTCTTGAGTTTAATGCATTGTGTTTGCTGGCCATAAATATGATGATATATGTTTAGAATCTATCACCCGAGAGAGGGAATTTTGATTAGATCTAGAGAATATAACCTAGGATTTTATAGAGTTCGAGAGAATCTGTAGTTCATTTGAAGTCGTTAATAAAGAATGACAAAGCGTAATGAGTTGTTAACTACTGGATTTTTATAGAGATATCGGAGTCTGTAGTTGATGATATTTTCACTCGGTACTCGAGAGAGGGAGTGGATATTTTCATAGTCTTGACTTATAAAAAATATAACTGAATAATGATTAATTGACATGACAAATATATGGGTGATAACTATGTGAAATCAAGATCCAGAATCTCTATCGGATTAGTTCCTCTATCTAATTATTTTTATATTTTTTTATTTAATTAAATCTTTATTAATTATCATCTAAATAAGTTAGGATTATCAATTGTAGTACTTAGTGCGAGTTAACGCAATCCCTGTGGGTTCGACACTCTTTCATTGATTTATACTAAAACTTGACACCGTACACTTGCGATACGATATAAAATATCACAACAATTATTAATGGTAGATGTTGTGGAGTTAGTAGGGTAAGGGGTATGTGGTTGTTTTGTTTGTTTTAGGGGACAATGAAACACATTATGTGTGATAATAAGATTGTGGGGATTAGTTAGGTTTAAAGAGAAAAATGATAATGAAATATTACACACACACACACTCATATATATATATATATATATTCCAATCCGGACGTCCGGATGATAGTTTCGTTCGAATTAGGGATGCTAATTTTGCCCACAAACCCGCAAAAAACACACCCGCAATGGGTAGGATTTGGTAAATATTTAAGCGGGTTTGGTAATTTAAAACAAAACTCGCTGCGGGTCTGCCCGCAAATTTAATTTAATTTATTTTGTTTTATATTTTTAGAGCAAAAAAATCCCTCATATAAAAGGACTCACTAACTTACAATTTTTGAATTGCTCTCTCTTAATATTTTTGAATTACTTTTGGTCATGATTCAATAATTTTGATGATATGAATTAACATAATGAAGGATATTCAACTAGTGATTCATGAATATAATTGTGATAATATGAATTTGACATTATGTTATAAATTTTTAAATTTTTATTTATGTGTCATAATTTGCAAACTGTCAAATGCATTTTTTTTTATGTTATGAAAAAAGATCAATGTTTAATTAAAAATATTATATTATTAAGAGCATAAGAGAATTCAATATTTTAAAAACCCGCAAAAAATCTGTTGGGTACCAGTGCGGGTTTGATAATTTAGATGCTAAAGATTAAAGGATTGTCGGTGGAATCTTCATAAATCTTTAGTGATGCTACTTCGTCGATGCTAAATTTCAAGTTTTTGGCGTCGAATATGATTTTTGACGCTAAAAGTATAACATTTAGCGTCGTAATTTTATGTCGACGCCAAAATTTTTTGGAATAGTTAAAACACATTGGCGTCGAATAATTTTCGACGCTATAAGTCGTACTTTTAGCGTCAATATGTGAATTCAACGAAAAAAGTTGATTATTTGGCGTCGAATATGATTTTCGTCGCTAAAATCTTGATATTTGGCGTCGAATATTAATTACGACGCTAAAAGTGATTATTTGCGTCGAAAGTGGTTTCGACGCTAAATTATTGGACGCTTAAGGCCATAATTTTTGTAGTCTTTATTTTTATATGCTGGTGCGAGTTTGATAATGAAAAT